>CM055122.1:344244414-344639440 GCA_029206835.1 Rana muscosa
AAAATTCAATGCAATATGGCCACCTGGAGGCATTCTGTACACAGATGGTATACAGAACAACCCCCCTCCCAGAATTGTAATTTCCTGCTTGTGTGATTGGCTCACTGATTTTCCCAGAAGTCTGCACTAAGACACAAGTCAGATTTCGGGCATCCCCTGCAACATAAATGTCATTTTTGGTGAGATACTCCCAATACAAATCACATCTACAGGGATGCAGACCCTGCCACTTTCCTCATTAGAACCCTGCAGGTGTAGCAGCTAATGATAAAATCACTTCCTTTCACATTCACATTGCACACGGACACAGAGAAACAAACAGCTATTTCTTTAGAATAACAAAGGGTCGGAATCTGCTACATAGTTTGTTACAATCTCTGCGTTGTACAGAGATCACCCAGAGGGGGAGGGGTTATTCTCTCAACAAAAGTGGAGTTACTCTTTAAAGCGGTATATTAAACCCACACAAGCACACATTACACATAGCTGGGCACACAGGTAACCACTTGATCGCCCCTGATGTTAACCCCTCCCCAGCCAGTGTCATTAGTACAGTGACAGTGTATATTTGTAGCACTGATCCCTGTATTAGTGTCACTGGTGATGTCAGAGCTGAAGTGGTTAAAAAAATGTAAAGCACCCCCCCCCCCCCCCCGCGATTCCACAGGCGTGTGCAATTTTAAGGTTTGACGTGTTTGGTATTTGTTTGCTCAATGTCTTGTCTTTTACATTTTATTTTAAACAAAAGTGGGTATTATATTGAGTTTCCACTAAAATGTATTTTAACATAAAAATATGCATTTGATAAATAACTGCAAATACCACGTGACATAAAAAAATGTGCAACTAACATAATTTTATTCTCCAGGGCCTCTGCTTTCAGAAAAGATATACTGGTTTTTTTTTGGGGAGGTTTACAGTAATTTCTAGCAAAAAATTGCCCAGTGGGTTAAAGTACAATATAGCTAAAGCCCAAACAATTTTTTATGCCTACGTCCTATTGGTGGAGATTTCCTTCACGTCCTGTCCCATAGACACAACACAAAGTGGAAAAAAATCTCTCCAAAGTGAGGGGAATTACCTACTTAGTTGTCACTGGAACAGGTGTCCCTATTGCAAGATTTTTCATTCAATTCCTATTCTGGTGACAACTCAAAGTTTTGCATTCCCCCTCACTTTCAGTCCTCATTTTTGGTCCCAGTATGGACACATATAGTTTGAGTTCTGCTTTATGGATACTTGCCCAGACATTTGCTGTGTTTTCTGAGATTGTCTTCTGGAAGGATGCTGGTTTCTGGTATATTGGGGTCTTCTGGAGAGATGGTGGTCTCTGGTAGTTGTTTTTTTTTTTGGAAGAAATAGTGGTCTCTGTTAGTTGTGGTCTTTTGGAGAGATGGTGGTCTCAGATATTCAGGGTTTTCCGAAGTGATTGTGGTCTTTGGTAGTCGGGTTTTTTTTGGAGCAATAGCCGTCTCTTGTAGTTGGGGTCTTCTGGAGGGATGGTGGTCTCAGGTAGTCATGGTTTTCTGAAGTGATGTGGTCTCTGGTAGTCTGGGTTTTTTGGAGCAATAGTGGTTTCTGGTAGTTTGGATTTCTGGAGGGGTAGTGGTCTCTGATAGTCGGGGTCCTCTGGAGGGATGGTGGTCACTGGTAGTTGAGGTCTTCTGGAGGTATGGTGCCGTGGTCTCTTGTAGTTGGGGACTTCTGGAGGGATGGTGGTCTCTGGTAGCCGGGGTCTTCTCGAGTGATGGTGGCCACTGGTAATTGAAGTCTTCTGGAGGGTGGTGGTCTCTGGTAGGTGGGGTCTTCTGTAGGGATGGTGGTCTCTGGTAGTCAGGGTCTTCTAGAGGGACGGTGGTCTCTGGTAGTCAGGGTCTTCTGGAGGGATGGTGGTCTCTGGTTGTTGGGGTCCTCTGTAGGGATGGTGGTCTCTGGTAGTTGGGGTCTTCTGGAGGGGTGGTGGTCTCTGGTAGTCAGGGTCTTCTCGAGTGATGGTGGCCACTGGTAATTGAAGTCTTCTGGAGGGGTGGTGGTCTCTGGTAGTCGGGGTCTTTTAGAGGGATGGTGGTCTCTGGTAGTCAGGGTCTTCTAGAGGGATGGTGGTCTCTGGTAGTCAGGGTCTTCTGGAGGGATGGTGGTCTCTGGTAGTCAGGGTCTACTAGAGGGACGGTGGTCTCTGGTAGTCAGGGTCTTCTGGAGGGATGGTGGTCTCTGGTTGTTGGGGTCCTCTGTAGGGATGGTGGTCTCTGGTAGTTGGGGTCTTCTGGAGGGGTGGTGGTCTCTGGTAGTCAGGGTCTTCTCGAGTGATGGTGGCCACTGGTAATTGAAGTCTTCTGGAGGGGTGGTGGTCTCTGGTAGTCGGGGTCTTTTAGAGGGATGGTGGTCTCTGGTAGTCAGGGTCTTCTAGAGGGATGGTGGTCTCTGGTAGTCAGGGTCTTCTGGAGGGATGGTGGTCTCTGGTAGTCAGGGACTTCTAGAGGGATGGTGGTCTCTGGTGGTCAGGGTCTTTTGGAGGGATGGTGGTCTCTGGTAGTCAGGGTCTTCTGTAGGGACGGTGGTCTCTGGTAGTCAGGGTCTTCTGGAGGGACGGTGGTTTCTGGTAGTCAGGGTCTTCTGTAGGGACAGTGGTCTCTGGTAGTCAGGGTCTTCTGGAGGGTTGATGGTCTCTGGTAGTCAGGGTCTTCTGGAGGGACGGTGGTCTATGGTAGTTGGGGGTCTTCTGGAGGGATGGTGGTCTCTGGTAGTCAGAGTCTTCTTCTCCAATGGTCTCCTGAAAAGTAAACTGTCACTTGTACTCGTCTAGGTCTAATGGTCTCTTTTTTTCCTCCTGCTGTACTCAACTAAAGATGGTCTGCAGGATAACAGGTGAGACCCCTCCCAGCTGACTGTTCCTGAATTGGATAGACAAGGTGACTTCCTGGGGAGTGTCTACGATGGGATGTTAATTGGGATGTTGGGCGGTTCCTGGGCATGAGCTGATCTGCAGACTGATGGGATTACATAAAGATAAACACTGACACTATCTGGATAATAATTGGTCTTGGGATTTATGATGGATTGGTAAGCATTAATGTTTTTTAAATAATCAGTTTACATTTACAAGAAAAAACTCAATGAATGTGTCATCAAACCCTCAATGTGAAATACTGCCGGGACTTACCATGTTTGCTCTTTGCTTTCTGCAGTCTGTCACTTGGTGCATTCTGCCTTTATCGGGAACATTGTACCATCCATCAGGCGCATGCATGTAAGATTGGACATAGAAGGCTTACTGCACGTGCATTGTGGCGCACAAGAGAATGGCCCATGTCCACTGCCGCCAAGCGGGCTACTAAACCCTGAACTCTGCGCCAGCTCCTTGCTGAATGGTCTCCAGTCTCGCTCCTGTCTTCCTGATCCTCATCCTGATCCTGTTACTGACCCGACTTCCTCCTGACCTGCTGTTGCTGCTTATGTTTGCTGTCTATCTCTGCTGCCACCACCGGCCTGGACTATTGACCAAGATTCTGCCCACTGGAAGGTAGAAGCAGGGCCGGCCCAAGACATTGTGCTGCCTGGGTCCAAGAATAAAATGCTGCCCCCCCCCCAAAAAAAAGAAAAAATCAAGCCCACCAAAAGGCCCCCACATCCATTATAATCTATGATAATTAAAACTAGAATTCAATTAATCAGGAAGTCAGATTTACATGCAACAGCACCTTGTCTATATGCAAAATTATATGACATACCATTATGTTCAATTCTAAGGGGCAGGCTAGGTATAGTATATAGACAGGCTAGGGTAGTATATAGACAGGCTAGGCTAGTATATAGACAGGCTGGGGTAGTATATAGACAGGCTAAAGTAGTATAGGGGCAGGCTAGGGTAGTATATACACAGGCTAGGGTAGTATATAGACAGGCTGGGGAGAAATAGGATGAATATGTGGAAGGCCGCACTCCAAAAAAAACGTTAAGGTAGCCTTTATTTAAAAATTGCAAAGCACTACAAATCACAGCAGACAAAAAGGGGGTGCAACTGACATGTTTCGCACTGGGAACTAGTGCTTATGACTAAGCACTAGTTCCCAGTGCGAAACATGTCAGTTGTACCCCCTTTTTGTCTGCTGTGATTTGTAGTGCTTTGCAATTTTTAAATAAAGGCTACCTTAAAGTTTTTTTTGGAGTGCGGCTGTCCACATATTCATCCTATTTCTTGCTACATGCATTGCCTGCACCCTTGGTATCCAAGAAGACATTGATTTCCGGATTGCACCCACCTGGAGCGGTATCTCTCTTTCTCTTGCTGTTATGGATAGGCTAGGGTAGTACACGGACAGGCTAGGGTAGTATATGGACAGGCTAGGGTAGTACACGGACAGGCTAGGGTAGTATACGGACAGGCTAGGGTAGTATATGGATAGGCTTGGTAGTATATGGACAGGCTAGGGTAGTACATGGACAGGCTAGGGCAGTATAGGGACAGGCTGGGGTAGTATATGGACAGGCTTGGTAGTATACGGACAGGCTAGGGTAGTATATGGACAGGCTAGGGTAGTATAGGGGCAGGCTAGGGTAGTATACGGACAGGCTAGGGTAGTGTAGCGGCCTCACCCCCTCTGATTTGTCTAGGGGTATTTCGTATGTGAGGGTGAGATGCGCTACGGCCCATGTCCTCCCCATGGCAGTGGGTGAGGTGAAGGCCAGTACCAGATATTTTCCTCGGGCCTGTGTGTTTCAGTTAAGGACCAAGTCTTGCTGTGCTGACACTTCCCTTTGCTCCCATTAACCAGAGTTCCACACACTGATAAAGGTCCAACTCTTGCTTTATTGTCACACTCACAATAAACAGTGCTTTAGCAGCCAACTGGTTGAGACCCAATAACAGTTCAATACGGTGGGATGAGCAGGTCGAGGCACTATCCTGATTGTCAGCTAAACCACTGTGGTTTTACCAGCCATCGGCTAAGAGAGAACTTAGAACTTGTGAGTCCCTACCAGCAACTCAAGAGAACGTAGATAGGAGTACCTTCGCTGCGTTGTGGCCCCAGTCAGGGGAAGATGTCCCTCCAAGGGAGTTATCCGTCACCGGGTTGATGCTGCTCCGGACTCTCCGGACGGGTGACCTCTCCAGCCTCCTCACCTCAGACATGGGCCCCATCCACCTCAGGGACCCTCGGACTTCTCCACCCAGTTGAAGTCACCGGGCCCCAGGCCTCCGATTTAGTACCTCACCCCAGGCTGAAGGTGCCTGGGATGGACGCCAACTCTGCTCCGGCCAGGCCTAGGGCGCCTGGGCCGAAAACCCTGGACCGCCCGCACCCAGGCCTAAGGTGCCTGGGCGCGTGATGAAGGAGATCCTTCCAGAAGACGAAGACCTCGTGGCCAGGGCGTCTCCCCCTTTTATCTCCTCCTTTGACGTCGCGGCAGGTTCCCCGCCCTAGGTTCCCCGGTAGCAATGACTAAGCACTAGACCTTAGTGCGAAACGCGTCTGCTGTGTCTGTTTATTTTGCTGTGACTTGCAGTGCCTTATGTGTGTTTTACCTAAATAAAGGCAACCTTGATGGTTCTCGGAGTGCGGCTGTCCACATATCCTGTTTCTTCTTCAGGTTCCCCGCCCTAGCCGTACCATCTCCGGGAGGGGACAAAAAGGACAGCACTGTGGCAGCGAATCTATCTTGAGCCTGCGGGTACCCCGCCACCCACAGGCCAAGGAGAATAATACACCACCAAATCCTCCACGAATACAAATGGTCCAATTCCCCTCATAATTTACACACCTGAATCATACTACCACCCAGGTGTATCCCACCTAAATTTAGAGACCCCGCTACATACTCCCCCCTGTGATTTGACGCTGGTCCCCAGCGTCTGGTGCAAACCCATGTCTCCCATGGAGTGGTGACATGAGCCTGACCCCAGAGGCTATCCCTCAAAATTTGAATCCTAATTGTGCCAAGACCTGCTCAAGGAAAGGGGAAACATAAAACAATAAATTTTTCTTATAAAACCCTCTAAGCATGTACATATACACAATCCGTCCCATCACTGTCTAAGAAGCATCCCCATACTCAGCGGTCTTGACAGATGAATCTCCTGCAGAAGGAAACAAAAAAAACACAACATCCTAACATTTTCTGTAAATTTGGAATGAATGGGTCCATCAGCCGCGAGACCTATTCGGAGTAAAGTGATGCAAATGTAAAAAAAAAAAAAACACAGCTGTTGCGCAACACTGCCACCTGGTGACAGTGCCGCGGTAATGACACTTGGTGAGATCTTCCTTCTTCTGTGTCCCTACTCTGATTCTACCCCCAAGGTCTCTGTCTTTGAATTGTGAAAGAAGAGAGAACAAAACAAAAACAGCTCTCATTCCTCCAAAGAGTAGAAAAAAACACACAGGAAAGTCTCCTCTTACAAATAAAACTTCGGGTCAGGCAAGAACAGGGGCTTCAGGTGCTTATCGAAAACCTCAATCGAATAGTCAATGTCCTCTCCATCTTTCCGGCAGATAAGCACCTTGTCCGCATGAATATGGCGGCCCACATCCAGTCTGCTCTGCAGTCTCTGAACTTTTTTGACATGGGTGACGAACAGGACAAGTATCGCCGGGCATGAGGCACTTTAAGTTTCTCCCAAACAAACTCATCATACCATCTCTGTCTCAGGACCTCAACCTCAAACAGCAAATCTCGGGGCAAGTAAGGATACTCCCATCCGTACTCATGGGCGACCCTCTGACAGAAGAGTCGTTGCAGTCGGGCCAAAGGAGGCATTGTGGCCCGCTCACCTTCTCCTGGTTGAACGATGGCCTCCGGGTGCCGAGGTACTTTCACTACCTCTGATGGCTTTGCTCTCGGTGCCCGCAATGATGCGCGCTGTGTCCCCGCCAACAAAACGGGTGATGCTGTGGATTGTGGAAGAACAATTGGAGGCTTAGGCTTCCTCGTAGACTCCGGAGCTTCCGCCCGGAGCGTGCTATCTCCTATGGACATAGGCGAATCTTGTGGTGCACGTAGCACAGGTAATGGGCGTTTGTCCCAGCCCTTACGATGAAAAAGTTTGTCTATTTCACCGTCATCTCCACAATCTGACAGCGACTCTAGGTCGGAAGTGTCATACATCTCCGCGGGAAGGTAGTCTCTAGTAGACGTGGCACTACCCTCCCTAGCGGGCTCCAGCGACTGTGGAACCCCGACACCTCCAACCACCACCACAGTCCCAGCCCCTGGCTCACCTTGACCTTTCGTAGAACTGGGATGTCCAGGACTCTTCCAACCGGATCCATCCAGGCCCAGCAAGCGACGGGATGAAGCTCGACCACGACCACGAGACGCCTGTACCAGGCCGACTCTCCTCTTCGGAGGTGGGAGCAGGGAATCTGTGGCGACCAAAGCAGCATCCTCTGATTTTTCCTTCTCAGTCTCTGGTTGGGCAGTCACATCGCCCTGGTCAGTGCGTACGGGGACCTCCGCAAAGGCTCTGATCTCCCCTTCCGGAGTAGCGGTACCTGTGAGGCAGTTGAGGCGAAGGGCCCGGGGCCTTACTGTGGATGGCTCCACCTCGAATAGGAATTCTCTGCATGCTTCACAACGCCCGAATGGCTTCAGGTGGACCACCAGTCCCGAACATCCGGGACAGATCACGCCGAGGGCCTCCGTGTCTCTGCAAGTGTACAGAGCCAACTGCCCTCGGGGCCTGAGTCTTATCCCCGTGTCTGTAAGGGGAGCAGCAAAGGTAGTCATCTTTGTGGGGTAGGGAACCAGGATCCACGGGGCGCTTGAGGCCATCCCGACTGTCTGCTGCTCCATCACGCACTGACCACGCGCCAAAGTCTCCATGTGAGTCTCCACGTGAGTTCCTCCACATGGCCAGACTCCTCCCATGACTTGCACGTTTTCGCGGGCTTCCATCAAACTCCGCCCACGAACTGTGTAGTCACGGGGTGCCTCATGGCGCAGTGCAGTAAAAGCCCCCATATGTAGTACGTCACATGGCTGGACTCTTCTCGCTCTTCCGCATGGGCCTTTCCCGTCTTAGGGTCATTTCACGACTTTGAGCAGGGATGCACTTTGGCCGATCACATGTCCGACCCGCTCGGAACTCCTCCGGGCAGTAAAGTTCAGACACAGCCATTCTTACTTCCAAAGTCAAAACACACATCATCCCGGACTCACGAGCCCCCACGTGTAGCGATACCTTCAGTTAAGAGGGCCGCAGATTTAGTTTGGGCCCTGAAGACAGCTCCGCCAATCCCCGGCAATTTACTCGACCCTCTACTGGCACAGTTAGTCTAGGGTAATATGTGTATCTCTTATGCTCTATGATTAAACTCAAACACCAAGGCAGTGATAGAAGAATAACGAATTTACTTTCTATAGTAATAAAAATCAACAGTGATAACAGATCATATGAATCTATCTGCAGAGCCCTGCAGCAATAGTCACACTATAACTATCAAGATATGGCGCACACGCGCCACGTGTAACAGTACTTCACTATGCGCCTTATGGCGCAGCAACTTAGTAATCTACCTAGATGGCCAGGCCTGACCATATAACTCAGTCTCTAGTAGGGGTAAAATTATTCGCATGCAAGTCTTTAAACGGTGGTGCACATTTCAGGAACACATTTGTAATCCAGGGGGGGGGGTAAAAATACCAACACAGTACACTCCACTAGAGATCCGTTTGACTCAGTTCTGCTATGGATCTCCAGTGGGGAGAAAGAACTGAAATAGGAACTGGTGGGCCACGGCAGTCTGTAGGCCTAACAATGGTATACAGTATTTGTGGATTGAGCATGTGCTCGCTCACCCCTCCGGACGCGATCCCAGTCCGGGAACTTCCACCTGCTGTGTCTCCACACACAGCGTCTGCAGCTGTCTGGTCTCCGGCTCAGCAGCGGTTGAAGAAAACCGAGTCAGATGCCACCCAGGCTCGCAATGGGGTGGAAGGCTCTTTTGGGTAGCAGCGCAAGGCCCCAGGCTTCAGGCCTTGCACTACAGCGGATCCGCACAGGAAGATCTCTCCCTTGAAGTCTCGTGTCCCAAAGAGGCCGAGCCCAGCCTCGCCTCCTCCTTTTATAACCCCTCCCATGAGTCTCTGGGGTGGAAACATTGCCGAAAGGGGTTCTGGGTAAGGTAGTCCTGGGAGTCTTAAAGGGGACCCCGCTACAGTAGTATATGGACAGGCTAGGGCAGTATAGGGACAGGCTGGGGTAGTATATGGACAGGCTAGGGTAGTATACGGACAGGCTAGGGTAGTATACGGACAGGCTAGGGTAGTATAGGGGCAGGCTAGGGTAGTATACGGACAGGCTAGGGTAGTATACGGACAGGCTAGGTAGTATACAGACAGGCTAGGGTAGTACATGGACAGGCTAGGGCAGAATAGGGACAGGCTGGGGTAGTATATCGACAGGCTAGGGCAGTATAGGGACAGGATAGGGCAGTATAGGGGCAGGTGGAGCGGCCCGGAGGGCAGTTGTCATCATGACACACAAAACTGCTGGGGAAAAATCTTGGTCGTCAATTTGCTGGGTAAATAGAAGAGAAGGAGAGGCGGCCGTGGTTCAATTTGCTGCCCCTCTCAAAGTGCTGCCTAGATCCAATGGACCCACTGGGACCCATGGTAGGGCCAGCCCTGGGTAGAAGCTGTAGGTATCTTCTAACAACTATCACTTCAGTGTCTCCCTGTTGGGAGCCGCATGCGAAGCAGTGTTGCCAACCCCCTGAAGTGAAATTTACTGGCAAGGATGCCAAAATTTCTGTACGCCACCAATTTCTTACTGGCAGAGCCGGATTTTTTACTGATGCTGCAAAAAAGTACCTACAATTACGCTTTTTAGTACTAAACAGTGCAAATATCAATATTTCAACTATAAACACACAGCTAATGCTAATATCAATGTGTTTAAGTTAAACAAAAGTAAAAAAACATATTTCTCAATTCACATGAAGGTTAGGTTACTATAACCCGGCCAGCACAAAGTTCCCCCTTACATCAGAGTCTGCAGGATCCCCCTTACAGTGCAAAGGAACTCTTATGTAAAGGGGAACGCTGCAGATCATGATGTAAGGGGGAACTCTGATGTGGAGGGAGGGGCTCTGGTGAATAGAGACCACCTTCCGCAGAGTGAATACACTAAGGTAAGGGGGGGTACTAATATAAGGGGGAAACCTTTATATCAGTGCCCCCTTACATTATTGTATTCATTCACCTCCTTACATCAGTGACCCCCCCCCCTCAGAATGGCCTGGCGGCACTGTCACTGACCTCCTCTCAGGTGCACAGTGTGGGGCTCAGTCAGACGGCTCCAGCTTGGTGGCTCTGATCTCCTCTTCCCAGTCCACACGTCTGTTTCTTCCCGTAACCCCCATCCCGGCGGCACTCCCACTCTTGACTCCTTTCTAGGATCCCCTCAGAGACTGTAGACATGACAAGAGATGGTCAGAGGCTGCGGACACACGATACAGGAGGGGGACAGAGACCGCAGACACACGATACAGGAGAGGGACAGAGGCTGCGGACATACTACAGGAGAGGGACAGAGGCTGCAGACATACTACAGGAGAGGGACAGAGGCTGCAGACATACTACAGGAGAGGGACAGAGGCTGCGGACATACTACAGGAGAGGGACAGAGGCTGCGGACATACTACAGGAGAGGGACAGAGGCTGCGGACATACTACAGGAGGGGGACAGAGGCTGCGGACATACTACAGGAGGGGGACAGAGGCTGCGGACATACTACAGGAGAGGGACAGAGGCTGCGGACATACTACAGGGAGGTGGACAGAGGCTGCGGACATACTACAGGAGGGGGACAGAGACTGCGGACATACTACAGGGAGGTGGACAGAGGCTGCGGACATACTACAGGAGGGGGACAGAGGCTGCGGACATACTACAGGAGGGGGACAGAGGCTGCGGACACACTACAGGAGGGGGACAGAGGCTGCGGACATACTACAGAAGGGGGAAAGAGGCTGCGGACATACTACAGGAGGGGGACAGAGGCTGCGGACATACTACAGGAGAGGGACAGAGGCTGCGGACATACTACAGGAGGTGGACAGAGGCTGCGGACACACGATACAGGAGGGGGACAGAGACTGCAGACACACTACAGGAGGGGGACAGAGGCTGCGGACATACTACAGGAGGTGGACAGAGGCTGCGGACACACGATACAGGAGGGGGACAGAGACTGCAGACACACTACAGGAGGGGGACAGAGGCTGCGGACATATTACAGGAGGGGGACAGAGGCTGCGGACACACTACAGGAGGTGGACAGAGACTGCGGACACACGATACAGGAGGTGGACAGAGGCTGCGGACATACTACAGGAGGTGGACAGAGACTGCGGACATACTATAGGAGGTGGACAGAGGCTGCGGACATACTACAGGAGGTGGACAGAGGCTGCGGACATACTACAGGAGGGGGACAGAGGCTGCGGACATACTACAGGAGGTGGACAGAGACTGCAGACACACTACAGGAGGGGGACAGAGGCTGCGGACATACTACAGGAGAGGGACAGAGGCTGCGGACATACTACAGGAGGTGGACAGAGACTGCGGACATACTACAGGAGGTGGACAGAGGCTGCGGACATACTACAGGAGGTGGACAGAGACTGCGGACACACGATACAGGAGGGGGACAGAGACTGCAGACACACTACAGGAGGGGGACAGAGGCTGCGGACATACTACAGGAGGTGGACAGAGGCTGCGGACATACTACAGGAGAGGGACAGAGGCTGCGGACATACTACAGGAGGTGGACAGAGACTGCGGACATACTACAGGAGGGGGACAGAGGCTGCGGACATACTACAGGAGAGGGACAGAGGCTGCGGACATACTACAGGAGGGGGACAGAGGCTGCGGACACACTACAGGAGATGGACAGAGGCTGCGGACATACTACAGGAGGGGGACAGAGGCTGCATACATACTACAGGAGGGGGACAGAGGCTGCCTACATACTACAGGAGGGGGACAGAGGCTGCGGACACACTACAGGAGGGGGACAGAGGCTGCGGACATACTACAGGAGGGGGACAGAGGCTGCGGACACACTACAGGAGGGGGACAGAGGCTGCGGACATACTACAGGAGGGGGACAGAGGCTGCGGACATACTACAGGAGAGGGACAGAGGCTGCGGACACACTACAGGAGGGGGACAGAGGCTGCGGACATACTACAGGAGGGGGACAGAGGCTGCGGACATACTACAGGAGGTGGACAGAGGCTGCGGACATACTACAGGAGGGGGACAGAGGCTGCGGACATACTACAGGAGGGGGACAGAGGCTGCGGACATACTACAGGAGGGGGACAGAGGCTGCGGACATACTACAGGAGAGGGACAGAGGCTGCGGACACACTACAGGAGGGGGACAGAGGCTGCGGACATACTACAGGAGAGGGACAGAGGCTGCGGACATACTACAGGAGAGGGACAGAGGCTGCGGACACACTACAGGAGAGGGACAGAGGCTGCGGACACACTACAGGAGGGGGACAGAGGCTGCGGACATACTACAGGAGGGGGACAGAGGCTGCGGACATACTACAGGAGAGGGACAGAGGCTGCGGACATACTACAGGAGAGGGACAGAGGCTGCGGACACACTACAGGAGGGGGACAGAGGCTGCGGACATACTACAGGAGGTGGACAGAGGCTACGGACCCACTACAGGAGAGGGACAGAGGCTGCGGACATACTACAGGAGAGGGACAGAGGCTGCGGACATACTACAGGAGAGGGACAGAGGCTGCGGACATACTACAGGAGAGGGACAGAGGCTGCGGACACACTACAGGAGGGGGACAGAGGCTGCGGACATACTACAGGAGGGGGACAGAGGCTGCGGACATACTACAGGAGAGGGACAGAGGCTGCGGACACACTACAGGATGGGGACAGAGGCTGCGGACATACTACAGGAGGGGGACAGAGGCTGCGGACATACTACAGGAGAGGGACAGAGGCTGCGGACATACTACAGGAGAGGGACAGAGGCTGCGGACATACTACAGGAGGGGGACAGAGGCTGCGGACATACTACAGGAGGGGGACAGAGGCTGCGGACATACTACAGGAGGTGGACAGAGGCTGCGGACATACTACAGGAGGGGGACAGAGGCTGCGGACATACTACAGGAGAGGGACAGGGGCTGCGGACATACTAAAGGAGGGGGACAGAGGCTGCCAACATGATGGTGCCCTCCTCACCCCCTTACAGTAGCCTCCTCCTCTGTCCACCACCATATTACTTCTGCACATCATCAGTGTGCTGTGTCCTCCTCCTGTACCCCTTTCACCACTCCACAGGTCAGGGCAGCACTGTGCTGCCCTGACCTGTGAAGAGGTGAAAGGGACACAGGAACCAGAGGAGGATACAGCACACTGATGACGCTGTCCCCTTGTATCCCCCCTGTTTCACTGACCTTGAGTCCGTCCTCCTCACCCCTGGCTGGGCCCTGTCAGTGCTCCGCTCCGAGTCCTCCACCGACCACCTATGATGAGTGCATGGCATGCACTCACTGCAGGACGGTGTCCCGCCACTGCCGCCACTGCAGCCACTGTGGCCTTTTCAAAAATGGCGCCAACGGCGCCATCACGTTCCTGCGTGTGCGCCGCCGCCGCCCGGCCGAGTTCCGAATGCGCTCGGCCGGCGCATTCGGAAGGGCGCATGCGCAGTTGTATGGCCGGCTCGCGGCCATCTTTTTTATGGGCGCCGGTGCCCATAAACGGACTTTTACGTACAGCCCGAAAAAGGGGTTAAATCGCGGGCTGTACGTAAATCTACGTACGGTTGGCAACACTGATGCAAAGACAGTGTGAACTCGGCCTGAAAGTCGGTCCAAAGTAGTGCATGAACTACTTTGAAGTCGTTGCGACTTTAACCACTTCAGCCCCGGAAGGATTTACCCCCTTAATGACCAGGCCATTTTTTTGCGATACGGCACTGCGTCGCTTTAACCACTTCAGCCCTGAGTCTCTTTCTGAGATTTGGTGTTTACAAGTTAAAAAATTATTATTTTTTTGCTAGAAAATTACTTAGAACCCCCAAACATTATATATATGTTTTCTAACACACTAGAGAATAAAACAACAGTCGTTGCAATACTTTCTGTCACACCGTATTTGCGCAGCGTTCTTACAAGCGCACTTTTTTGGGGAAAAAATACACTTTTTTGGGAAAACACTTAAGTTAGCCCAATTTTTTTTTATATTGTGAAAGATAATGTTACGCTGAGTAAATTGATACCCAACATGTCACGCTTCAAAATTGCGCCCTCTCGTGGAATGGCGACAAACTTTTACCCTTAAAAATCTCCATAGGCGACGTTTAAAAATTTCTACAGGTTGCATGTTTTCAGATACAGAGGAGGTCTAGGGCTAGAATTATTGCTCTCGCTCTAACAATTGCGTCGATACCTCACATGTGTGGTTTGAACACCGTTTTCATATGCTGCGGGTGCTGCTCACGTATGCGTTCACTTCTGCGTGCAAACTCGGCGGGACGGGGCGCGTTTCATTTTGTTTTTTTTTCTTATTTATTTTACCTTTTTTTTTTTACACTGTTCTTTTAAAAAAAAAAAAATGAGTCACTTTCATTCCTATTACAAGGAATGTAAACATCCCTTGTAATAGAAAAAAGCATGACAGGTATGCCTTGTGCACACGATCAGATTTCCGATGGAATAAAATCCGATGGAATTTTCCGTCAGAATTCCGATGAAGCTGACTTCCATCAGTCTTGCATACACACTGTCAGACTTAATTCTGACCGTCCAAAACGCCGTGACGTAAAACAATCTGACGAGCCGAGAAAAATTAAGTTCAATGCTTCCGAGCATGCGTCGACTTGATTCTGAGCATGCGTGGATTTTTCTCCGATGGAATTCGAACACAGATGATCGGAATTTCCCATCGGATTTTTTTCCATCAGATTTTTTTCCATAAGAAAAATTTAAAACATGTTCTATTTTTTGTACTCCGATGGAAAAAAGTCTGATGGGGCCCACACATGATCGGAATTTCCGATGAAACAAGTCCATCCGATCGTGTGTACAAGGCATTAAATGTGAGATCTGGGGATCAAAAAGACCTTACATCTCATATTTACTTGTCTTATTTTTTCATTCAAAAAAGTGTATTTTTTCCAAAAAAAATGCAAAAAAATAAAGTATTGCAACGACCGCCATTTTATTCTCTAGGGTGTTAGAAAAAAATATTTATATAATGTTTGGGGGTTCTAAGTAATTTTCTAGCAAAATATAAATGTTTTTAACTTGTAAACACCAAATCTCAGAAAGAGGCTCGGTCCTTAAAGCGGAGCTCCACCCAAAAGAGGAACTTCCGCTTTAAGCACGCTTTAAGTCACCCTCTTACATGCCACATTTGGCATGTCATTTTTTTGGGGGGGGGGGAGTGGGGGCTTCGGTAGGAGTGGGACTTCCTGTCCCACTTCCTCCTTCCTCCCAGGGACCACTAGGGTGACCACAATTCCAAACTGCCATTCAGGGGCAATTTTGCCAAGAACTGGGGGGGGGGGGGGGGTTGTGTTGAATGTAGTTTCGGGGTTTCGGGCTACAGACCCCCTTCCCTCAGTATAGACCCCCCTCCCTCAGTACAGACCCCCCTCTACTAACTATAGACCCCCTTCCCTCAGTATAGACCCCCCTCCCTCAGTACAGACCCCCTCTACTAACTATAGACCCCATTCCCTCAGTATAGACCCCCTTCCCTCAGTCCGGCCCCCTCTCCCCTAAGTATAGACCCCCTCCCTCAGTACGACCCCCTCTCCACTAAGTATAGACCCCCTCCTTCAGTACGGACCCCCTCTCTACTAACTATAGACCCCATTCCCTCAGTCCGGCCCCCTCTTCACTAAGTATAGACCCCCTCCCTCAGTACGACCCCCTCTCCACTAAGTATAGACCCCCTCCCTCAGTACGACCCCCTCTCCACTAAGTATAGACCCCCTCCCTCAGTCCGGACCCCTCTCCACTAAGTATAGACCCCCTCCCTCAGTCCGGCCCCCTCTCTACTAAGTATAGACCCCATTCCCTCAGTCCGGCCCCCTCTCCACTAAGTATAGACCCCCTCCCTCAGTATGATCCCCTCTACACTAAGTATAGACCCCCTCCCTCAGTCCGGCCCCCTCTCCACTAAGTATAGACCCCCTTCCTCAGTATGATCCCCTCTACACTAAGTATAGACCCCCTCCCTCAGTCCGGCCCCCTCTTCACTAAGTATAGACCCCCTCCCTCAGTACGACTGCGTCTCCACTAAGTATAGACCCCCTCCCTCAGTACGACTGCGTCTCCACTAAGTATAGACCCCCTTACCTCAGTCCGGCCCCCTCTCCACTAAGTATAGACCCCCTTCCTCAGTACAATCCCCTCTCCACTAAGTATAGACCCCCTTCCTCAGTACGATCCCCTCTACACTAAGTATAGACCCCCTCCCTCAGTACGACCCCCTCTCCACTAAGTATAGACCCCCTCCCTCAGTACGGATCCCCCTCCACTAAGTATATACCCCCTCAGTAAAGGACCCCCGCCCCACCAAGTATAGACTCCCCTCCCTCAGTACAGACTTCCCCCCTCAGTATATACCCCCCCCACAAAATACAGACCCCTTCTCCATCAGTATAGACCCCCCTAAGTATAGACCCCCTCCCTCAGTATAGACCCCCTTCAGTACTGACTCCCCTCCCTCAATATAGACCCCCCACTAAGTACAGACCCCCCACTAAGTACAGACCCCCCACAGTACAGACCCCCCACAGTACAGACCCCCCCACAGTACAGACCCCCCACAGTACAGACCTACCCTCAGTACAGACCCCCCCACAGTACAGACCCCCCCCACAGTATAGACCCCCCCACAAAATACAGACCCCTTCTCCATCAGTATAGACCCCCCTAAGTATAGACCCCCCTCCCTCAGTATAGACCCCCTTCAGTACTGACTCCCCTCCCTCAATATAGACCCCCCACTAAGTACAGACCCCCCCAGTACAGACCCCCCCACAGTACAGACCCCCCCACAGTACAGACCCCCCACAGTACAGACCCACCCTCAGTACAGACCCACCCTCAGTACAGACCCCCCCACAGTACAGACCCCCCACAGTACAGACCCCCCACAGTACAGACCCAACACAGTACAGACCCCCCCCCCACAGTACAGCTTAGAACAGACTTTAGATCAGCGCCAGGAATGCACAGCGGCGTCCTTCTGCCATCTCCTGTATACTGCCGAGGAGGGGGAGGCGGCTTCGGTCTGCTCTGTGGTATGAGGCAGGAAGACATCCAGGCAGAGCCGCGGAGATCGTAACCCAGACTGCAGACAGCCTCGTCCGGCTGCTCCGGCATGGTGGACCGTGGAGAGCGTTAGGCGCGGAGGAGGATAAACGTAACTAACTCCTCCTCCGCTTTGCATGCTGGGCAGTCGCGGCTGTGAGGTCACTGGCGAGAGTCTCAGGTGGAGCTGGACTGGGTGGCAGAGCGAGCGCAAGTGCTACCGCGGTGATTGCTCACTCTGTCAATTTCATTCGGGGACACTGTATTGTCCCGGAATGAAGTTGCCCGGGACCCAGGACAGAACTGCCAATTACGGCAATGTCCCAGGCAATCCGGGACACGTGGGCCCCCTAGGGACCACCTAGGCAACTCCTCCTCTCACCTTAGGCGGCCCCTCCCTGTAGGCAATCACCTGAGACACGTGACAGGTCCCAGGAGATCGCCTGTCCACTCCTAGAGCGCAGCGCAACTCGCGCATGTGCAGTGCGCGCCCGGCCGTAAAGCCGAAAGCTGTCACGGCCTGGTGCCCACAGTCTGAATGGAGGCACCGGCGCAGAGGAGGGGGGAGAGGAGCGACGCTCCAGGCGGCCGCATCGCTGGACCGTGGAACAGGTAAGTGTCTGTTTAGTAAAAGCGAGAAGATACACTTTTTGTAGCTGATGACTTTTAATAAACATAAAAAGGCCGGAAATCCCCTTTAAGTGGTTAAATAAAGTTATCACCATATTAATAGGCTGATAGACGAAATGTGCAAATGACTGTGGTCCACAGGGGGGTGTACAGGGGGGCGGGGTGTACGGAGGGGTGGCGTACAGGGGGGGTGGCGTACTGGGGGGGGTGACGTACTGGGGTTGGTGGCGTACAGGGGGGGTGGCGTACTTGGGTTGGTGGCGTACAGGGGGGGGGCGTACAGGGGGGGTGGCGTACTGGGGGGGGTGGTGTACAGGGGGGTGGCGTACTGGGGGGGTGGCGTACTGGGGTTGGTGGCGTACAGGGGGGAGCGTACAGGGGGGGTGGCGTACTGGGGGGGGGGGCGTACAGGGGGAGGAGGGGCTGAAATGTTTACAGAAGAAGAAAGATCATTTCAATCCACCGCGGTTTTTTTCTTCATTGATACTTTTTTCTTTATATTAGTGTTTCATGTTGAACAATGTAACGTTGTGTAACTTTTGTCAGTCACATTGTCCATTTATTTCCAGAGATCTCTACAGCGGGGGGGGGGGGGCATGGCGGAGGAACGGGGGAGAGGCATGGGTTCCAAATTTCGGACAGTCCATGCCAATGAAGGACTTCCGGGATCTATGCATTGCTATTGCCTTTGTACGACACTACTGAACCGACCGGCGACATAAACTGCTTTAAATGTCTTTTGCAGAAACACAACTAATCGTCCTTCTAATCCGGAGATCTCTATATAATGAGCCTCTCCCTTGTGTCAGTGAACGGCGGGGATTAAAGTGCTGATGTGGTCACTGCCGGGTCCCTTCACACTCCACTGAGAGCGCAGACATTGGGTGAGTGACGTCATCCCAACCTGCACAATGGGCCCCGGGGCCGTCCCCACAGACATAGACTATTATGGAGGATGAGCTGGGATGGGACGACTTTATCGCCTTTCACAATCTCTGACCTGCAAATCCCAAATCACGAGCCCCGGAAGAGGACTTATCCCAGAACACTGAACCCGGACACGGCTAGAGAGTCATTATAAGGGCCAAGGCGGTTCTCCTTAACCCCTTCATGACCAGAGACAAGAAAAACCAACAGTGGGGGAGATTTACTAAAACTGGAGAGTCCAAAATCTGGTGCAGCTCTGCATAGAAACCAATCAGCTTCCAGGTTTTATTGTCAAAGCTTCATAGAACAAGAAGATGATTGGCTACCATGCAGAGCTGCATCAGATTCTGAGTACTCCAGTTCTACTAAATCCCCACCATGGTACTTTGTATCTTTCTATCTCCTGTCTGATCAATGTTTATAAACAATGTTACTTTGTATCTCTCTATCTCCCGTCTGATCAATGTTTATAAACAATGTTACTTTGTATCTCTCTATCTCCCGTCTGATCAATGTTTATAAACAATGTTTCTTTGTATCTCTCTATCTCCCGTCTGATCAATGTTTATAAACAATGTTACTTTGTATCTCTCTATCTCCCGTCTGATCAATGTTTATAAACAATGTTACTTTGTATCTCTCTATCTCCCGTCTGATCAATGTTTATAAACAATGTTTCTTTGTATCTCTCTATCTCCCGTCTGATCAATGTTTATTAACAATGTTTCTTTGTATCTCTCTATCTCCTGTCTGATCAATGTTTATAAACAATGTTACTTTACATCTCTCCATCTCCAGTCTGATCAATGTTTATAAACAATGTTACTTTACATCTCTCCATCTCCAGTCTGATCAATGTTTACAGAAGAAGAAAGATCACTTCAATCCACCGCGGCTTTTTCTTCATTGATACTTTTTTCTTTATATTAGTGTTTCACGTTGAACAATGTAACGTTGTGTAACATTTGTCAGTCACATTGTCCATTTATTTCCAGAGATCTCTACAGGGGGGGGGGGGCATGGCGGAGGAGGCGTTTAGTTAAGAAACATCATAAGACCCTCCCTAAGCTCAAAAAACTGTATTATTAACCATTTCAGCCATTTCGGGAGACCAGAGTGATATCAGCAGCTGAGAGAGCAGCAGTGTAGTTGTATTTAGCGTGTCACTTGCCACGTCACCTGCCACAAGTTGTGGATTGTCCACTTGCCACGTTACCTGGCCACATCACCTGGCCATGTCACCTGGCCACGTCACCTGCCACAAGTTGTGGATTGTTCACTTGCCACGTCCCCTGGCCACATCACCTGCCACGTCACCTGCCACAAGTTGTGCATTGTCCACTTGCCACGTCACCTGCCACGTCACCTGCCACAAGTTGTGGATTTTTCACTTGCCACGTCACCTGCCACAAGTTGTGCATTGTCCACTTGCCACGTCACCTGCCACAAGTTGTGCATTGTCCACTTGCCACGTCACCTGCCACGTCACCTGCCACAAGTTGTGGATTTTTCACTTGCCACGTCACCTGCCACAAGTTGTGCATTGTCCACTTGCCACGTCACCTGCCACAAGTTGTGGATTTTTCACTTGCCACGTCACCTGCCACAAGTTGTGCATTGTCCACTTGCCACGTCCAGGGCCGTCGGAACAGGACAGGCAAAACAAGCAATTGCTTGGGGCCCCGAGCTGGCCTAGGGCCCCAGCCTGCTGCCTGTCACTGTCCTCGATTTTCGCCCGGAGCCGATCCGCGGATTGCAGCCTTAGGAAAGGCCGCGGCTTCGGCCTAGCTCCGGAGCGGCGGCCATCTTGGTACACCCGGCGGTGACAGGCCGCCGCTATTGCTTATGGGAGTTGTAGTCCACAACGGCGGCTACGTGCTGATGCTTCCTGCTCCTGGGGGGAGGAGTCAGTGTCAGTCACAGTCACTCAGGAGGGCAGCGCAGGCGTGATACAACTCCCATTGCGGTCGGATCAACTTTTGTCCGCCAGACAGTGCCTCTGGAAAAGGTAAGTCAGTGAATGACTTTTTAATGGAGTGATAAAGTCTCTAATAGTTCCACAAATAAAAAAGTAAATACTTTTTCTTGAAAAGTAGTAAAGAATCTGTCTTTCTTTGGCTCCACAAGCATGTACTTGTACTGTTGTACATGATTATTCTGTTCTTCTGTCCAGTAATTCAGCCAGGCCAGGATCAGGATCCCTGAATATTAGTGTGCGGCTGCAAACAACTTCCTGGTCACAGCAGCCTGCTTCTCCATCCCAATCCCCACTATTGGAGAAATGTCCAATATCAGGGTTATTTTTATTTTTTTATTTACTAAATAACCCTGATACTGGACATTTCTCCAATAGTGGGGATTGGGATGGGGAAGCAGGCTGCTGTGACCAGGAAGTTGTTTGCAGGAGAAAAGCGCACGAATATTCAGGGATACTAATCCTGGCCTGGATTACTGGACAGAACAGAAATCACGTACAAGTACATGCTTGTGGAGCCATAGAAAGACAGATTCTTTACTACTTTTCAAGAAAACGTATTTACTATTTTATTTGTGGAACTATTAGAGACTTTATCGCTCCATAATTATTTTTGAATACTTTTATTATTTTAACAGAGGACATTACAGGGGGAGATCTGGATATTACAGTGGGGGAGATGTGGACAGTACAGGGGGGAGATGATTTGGACATTACAGTGGGGGAGATGATGTGGACATTACAGTGGGGGAGATGATGTGAATATTACAGTGTGGAGTCCCCCTGTCCATCCCACGGTCCCCCTGTCCATCCCACGGTCCCCCTGTCCATCCCACGGTCCATAAACAGTCCTAAGCAGCATCTTAATGTTAATGTGAGTGTGTTTGTGTTTTAAGTATGTTGGATTATTTGCAACAGCAGTATTTGCACTGTAAACCATTTTTATTTATATAAAGTGTGGGTGAGCTTAAACTGTATTGCTATGCTGTGGTTCCTGTAGGCTTTGCGTGAGTGCGCAGGGGGGGGTTGGGGGGGGCCTCCATGTCCATTTTGCTTGGGGCCCCCAAATTCCTTCAAACGGCCCTGGCCACGTCACCTGCCACAAGTTGTGGATTGTCCACCTGCCACGTCACCTGGCCACATCACCTGACCACGTCACCTGCCACAAGTTGTGGATTGTCCACCTGCCACGTCACCTGGCCACATCACCTGACCACGTCACCTGCCACAAGTTGTGGATTGTCCACTTGCCACGTCACCTGGCCACAAGTTGTGGATTGTTCACTTGCCACATCACCTGGCCACGTCACCTGGCCATGTCACCTGGCCACGTCACCTGCCACAAGTTGTGGATTGTTCACTTACCACGTCACCTGGCCACGTCACCTGCCACAAGTTGTGGATTGTCCACTTGCCACGTCACCTGGCCATGTCACCTGGCCACGTCACCTGCCACAAGTTGTGGATTGTTCACTTGCCACGTCCCCTGGCCACGTCACCTGCCACGTCACCTGCCACAAGTTGTGCATTGTCCACTTGCCACGTCACCTGCCACGTCACCTGCCACAAGTTGTGGATTGTCCACCTGCCACTTCACCTGGCCACATCACCTGGCCACGTCACCTGCCACAAGTTGTGGATTGTCACTTGCCACGTCACCTGCCACATCACCTGGCCACGTCAACTGCCACAATTTGTGGATTGTCCACCTGCCACGTCACCTGGCCACAAGTTGTGGATTGTTGACTTGCCACATCACCTGCCACAAGTTGTGCATTGTCCACTTGCCACGTCACCTGCCACGTCACCTGCCACAAGTTGTGGATTGTCCACCTGCCACGTCACCTGGCCACATCACCTGCCACAAGTTGTGCATTGTCCACTTGCCATGTCACCTGCCACGTCACCTGCCACAAGTTGTGGATTGTCCACTTGCCACGTCACCTGGCCATGTCACCTGCCACAAGTTGTGGATTGTTCACTTGCCACGTCACCTGGCCACGTCACCTGGCCATATCACCTGTCCACGTCACCTGCCACAAGTTGTGGATTGTTCACTTGCCACGTCACCTGGCCACGTCACCTGCCACGTCACCTGCCACAAGTTGTGGATTGTTCACTTGCCACGTCACCTGGCCACGTCACCTGCCACGTCACCTGGCCACGTCACCTGCCACAAGTTGTGGATTGTCCACCTGCCACGTCACCTGGCCACCTCAACTGCCACAATTTGTGGATTGTCCACCTGCCACGTCACCTGGCCACGTCACCTGCCACGTGACTTTGTATTTCTCTATCTCTCGTCTGATCAATGTTTATAAACAGGGTTACTTTGTATCTTTCTATCTCCTGTCTGATCAATGTTTATAAACAATGTCACTTTGTATCTTTCTATCTCCTGTCTAAACAATGTTTATAAACAATGTTACTTTGTGTCTCTCTATCTCCTGTCTGATCAATGTTTATAAACAATGTTACTTTGTATCTCTCTATCTCCCGTCTAAACAATGTTTATAAACAATGTTACTTTGTATCTCTCTATCTCCTGTCTGATCAATGTTTATAAACAATGTTACTTTGTATCTCTCTATCTCCTGTCTGATCAATGTTTATAAACAATGTTACTTTGTATGTCTCTCTCTCTTGTCTGATAAATGTTTATAAACAATTGGAGGAATTTACTAAAACTGGAGAGTACAAAACCTGGTGCAGTTTTGCTTAAAAGCGATTTATCTTCCAGGTTTTGTCAAATCCACTGATTGGTTACCATGCAGAGCTGCACCAGATTCTGAGTGCTCCAGTATTAGTAAATCCCCCCCATTGTCACCCTCTACTGCTTTGGTGCCCAACCTGTGGCCCCTTGGCACTTATTTGCCCCTTATTTGGCACTCCTCTCTGTTTTTATTAAAATTACTTTTAGAGGATAAGCATTTTATTTCTTCATAACATTGTCTGCGCTGTCCATTCCTGGATGTGACCTTGAGAATTATTATACATTGTGACCCAAGAAATGTAAACGGCAGCCGAAGGGAAGACAAATGTGGAGTCATTGATCAGTAATGCTGCTGTGATAGCCGCCCGGGATCTATGGCAGTCTCATGTAATGTGTCTCCTCCAGTCTGTACAGTGTTAGTATGACCTACCCTGTAACCCTGACACTAACCCTCCCTGTAACCCCAAAACTAATCCTGCATGTAACCCCAACACTAATCCTCCATGTAACCCCAACACTAATCCTGCATGTAACCCCAACACTAATCCTCCATGTAACCCCAACACTAACCCTCCCTGTAACCCCAACACTAACCCTCCCTGTAACCCCAACACTAACCCTCCCTGTAATTCCAACACTAACCCTCCATGTAACCCCAACACTAACCCTCCCTGTAACCCCAACACTAACCCTCCCTGTAATCCCAACACTAACCCTCCATGTAACCCCAACACTAATCCTCCATGTAACCCCAACACTAACCCTCCCTGTAACCCCAACACTAACCCTCCCTGTAACCCCAACACTAACCCTCCATGTAACCCCAACACTAATCCTCCATGTAACCCCAACACTAACCCTCCCTGTAACCCCAACACTAACCCTCCCTGTAACCCCAACATTAACCTTCCCTGTAACCCCAACACTAACCCTCCCTGTAACCCCAACACTAATCCTCCTTGTAACCCCAACACTAATCCTCCCTGTAACCCCAACACTAATCCTCCCTGTAACCCCAACACTAACCCTCCCTGTAACCCTGACACTAATCCTCCCTGTAACCCCAAAACTAATCCTCCCTGTAACCCCAAAACTAATCCTCCCTGCAACCCCAACACTAACCCTCCCTGTAACCCCAACACTAACCCTCCCTGTAACCCCAACACTAACCCTCCATGTAACCCCAACACTAATCCTCCATGTAACCCCAACACTAACCCTCCCTGTAACCCCAACACTAACCCTCCCTGTAACCCCAACATTAACCTTCCCTGTAACCCCAACACTAACCCTCCCTGTAACCCCAACACTAATCCTCCTTGTAACCCCAACACTAACCCTCCCTGTAACCCCAACACTAATCCTCCTTGTAACCCCAACACTAATCCTCCCTGTAACCCCAACACTAATCCTCCCTGTAACCCCAACACTAATCCTCCCTGTAACCCCAAAACTAATCCTCCCTGCAACCCCAACACTAACCCTCCCTGTAACCCCAACACTAACCCTCCCTGTAACCCTGACACTAATCCTCCCTGTAACCCCAACACTAATCCTCCATGTAACCCCAACACTAATCCTCCATGTAACCCCAACACTAACCCTCCCTGTAACCCCAACACTAACCCTCTCTGTAACCCCAACACTAATCCTCCATGTAACCCCAACACTAACCCTCCCTGTAACCCCAACACTAACCCTCCCTGTAACCCCAACACTAATCCTCCCTGTAACCCCAACACTAACCCTCTCTGTAACCCCAACACTAACCCTCCCTGTAACCCCAACACTAACCCTCCCTGTAATCCTAATACTAATCCTCCCTGTAAACCCAACACTAACCTTCACTGTAACCCCAACACTAATCCTCCCTGTAACCCCAACACTACCCCTCCCTGTAACCCCAACACTAATCCTTCCTGTAACACTACCCCTCCCTGTAACACTAATATTAACCCTCCCTGTAACCCCAACACTAACCCGCCCTGTAACCCCAACACTAACCCTCCCTGTAATCCCAACACTAACCCTCCCTGTAACCCTAACACTAACCCTCCCTGTAATCCTAACACTAACCCTCCCTGTAATCCCAACACTAACCCTCCCTGTAACCCTAACACTAACCCTCCCTGTAATCCCAACACTAACCCTCCCTGTAACCCCAACACTAATCCTCCCTGTAACCCCAACACTAATCCTCCCTGTAATCCCAACACTAATCCTCCCTGTAACCCCAACACTAATCCTCCCTGTAATCCCAACACTAATCCTCCCTGTAACCCCAACACTAATCCTCCCTGTAATCCCAACACTAATCCTCCATGTAACCCCAACACTAATCCTCCCTGTAACCCCAACACTAATCCTCCCTGTAACCCCAACACTAATCCTCTATGTAACCCCAACACTAGACATGTGCAATTCGTTTAGTTACGAATTCGTTATCCATCAAAATTCGTTATATTCGTTGATTCGTAAACATACGAATGAACGAACGGTTCGATAACATTACAAACGAACAACGAATAATCTAAACGAACGAATATGGAAAACAAATAAAATACGAATTTAGTAAATTTGAAACAAACAAAAAACGAAAAAGTGAAAAACGAAAACATAAAAACAACGAAAACACAGAAAAAAGATAAAAAATAACGAAAATAAAAATGAACGAAAACGAGATATTACGAATATTCGAAAAACAAAACAACGAATAACGAACAAAGATCCATATTAACGAATATCAAAATGAACGGAAAAAAAATTATGAATCTTCGGAAAACGGAAATGAAAACAACGACAATTCGTAAAAACTTAAATTCTATTTCGTTAGTTCTGAATTAGTTCTGGACTTTGGCCAATGGCCAATAAGCTTGTCCCTTCCCCTGAAGAGGTTGTCCCTTCCCCTGAAGAGGTTGTCTCTTCCCCCAATGAGCTTGTTTCTTATAGACATGTGCTATAATGTGTGTGTATGTGTGTTTTTCTGTGTTAGACTGCAGTGCATTCCATCCAGAGTCCAGATAGGGTGTGGTTGGGTAGGTTGCACTGTTCTGTTGGATTTTGTGAGTACATTTTTTACTTGGGAGAGAGAAATTCTTTGTTTCTTAAGGATATTAGATTGAGATTCTAGAGTCTACATTCTAATTTATAATTTTATTTATGTAATATCTCTGACATATTGTATTTTTCTTCTTTGTCAGACTACATTCTAGACAGGGTGTGGGTGGTGTTTGATTTGTGAGTCATTCAAAGAGATTGATATAGAAATTATAAATTTCTTACTATTTCTATTACTCCTAGGATTTTCTAAAGTTAGTTTTTTTCCCTTTTCTGGGACTGTGTTTTATTATATTGCTGTCTGTCTGCCCCTACCTATTTTTTTGTTGTGTTAGCCAGTGCCACTACTAGGCCAGCCCAGGCAGCATATACTACGTATTCATGGTAGGAGAAGTAGATTAGTATATATTTTTTTTTGCATGGACCGGTAAAATAAGAATACTCCAGTCCTCAATCCCTTTATTTTCCAGAACCAATTATTTTATTTTTTTTTATAAAAAAAAAAAAAGATTAATAATACTATTTTAAAATAGAAATATTTTATAATGGACTCTACTTCTCCCACTCATCACATTCCCACCACAAGGGAAGCAACAAAGGAAAAAGTTCAGTGTGACACAGCAACAACTTCAAAAAAGAGGCCAACTGTAACACCGTCTCTTTTTTACAAGAGAGGCTGTGCAGTTCCTAGTACTAAGGCTGTTGCTAGTGTCCATAATTTTAGGCAGCCAAAAATTGAAATTTTACAGCTTGAGCAGGAGGGAATTGCTCAGCCTCCAGATGTAAAAAAAATATCAGACAATATCACAACAGATAGCAGCAGCTTTTTTGATGTAACTTCAGTATATCCTAATCCAAGTAGGCACCAGGCAGAACAGGCTGCTGAAGTAGAATTAGCTGTGAGTCCGACCATTGAAGGTCTGGCCTTAGAAGGAATTGAGTTCAGTATAGAGGATGAGGCACTACAAGTACACCAATATCATGATGATATTATTTCTATGAGTCCTTACTCCCCTCTGTTATTTACCGAGTCCTCCTCACCCTCAAAAAGAGTGTCAGCACCATTAAAATCCTCTTCCGACTTTGTTGTTTTGCCTAACTCTCTCTCACATTCAAGTAGTGCCACTGCCACCATTGTTAGGCCACCAAATTCTTCACAAGCCACGGAAGCTGCACAAACCCATCAGCCAGAAGAAATTGTACAACATTATTTACTGGCCACTGGCAAACGCTGATCCAAAATCTGGGAACATTTTGTTTCAGTTGGTGACGGGCGCCTAGTGAAATGCAAATTATGTGGCAGGGAAGTGAGCCGTGGCAGAGACTTTGGGCATTTAACCAATTCAGGAATAAATTACCATTTTCGTACACACCATATACCAGTGCTGCTGAGAGAAGAAAGTGGAGTTGCAGCTCCATCTAGTAAAAAGAGAGCAAGCAGCAGCACTACTGCTGCCATTAACACCAAAAGGCTGAACAAGGGACAGGAAGATCAAGGGACTTCTTGTGTAGCTGACACGAGGCGTCCCAATCCTTTACAGCAGCCCACGCTGCAACAATTTAGCAGCTTTCAATCAAGGGGGATGTCTCGGCAACAATCCCGTAAAATAACCCGTCTTATAGGTGAACTCATAGCAGTCGGGGGAGCACCCTTTAATATAGTTGAAGGAGAGCCATTTAAAAAACTCATGAAGGTGGTTGCCCCGCACTATATTGTCCCCTGCCGTACTACCTTTAGTTGCAAAATTGTACCCTCTTTGTATCATTCCTGTGTTGAATTATTGAAAGAGGAGCTGGGCAAAGCAGCTGGCCAGTCTGTCCATTTCACTACAGACTTGTGGAGCGCTCCCAGTGGGCAACATGCCTTTTTGTCATTGACGACGCACTGGTGGCAGCCCAAGGAGTCACAACCAATCAATCTTAAATCAGGGACAAGAAGCACAGAGGCTAAGTCAGCAGTAACTCTCCACCAGGGGCACCGCACATTCTTGCTGCATGTAGAAGTCATGGACCAGCAGCACAGTGCTGTAAATATTTTACGTGCACTTGAGAAAATGGTGGCGGAGTGGCTTGGGGAGGAGGCAGGCACACGGCCAAAGATGGGCTTTATAGTCACTGATGCTGCAGCAAACATGCTCAAGGCCGTGCGAGATGGCAGATTTGTTGGCATTCGTTGCTCTGCACATGCCCTGCATCTCGTTGTGAAGGCTGCTTTGGATGATGAAAGTGGCACTACAAAATTGTCTGCTATCTTAGACTCTTGTAGAAAGATAGCAGGCCATTTTCATCGAAGTGTGAAAGACAGCAATATACTCAGACTTGAGCAGAGTAAGGCTTGCGTTCCGCAGCACCGCTTGAAGGTAGATGTACTCACCCGTTGGAACTCCACTTTGGAGATGCTTGAACGAATCATGGAACAGCAAAAGCCAATACACGCCTTGTCAAATGAACATTTTATCGGTGTAGCTAGGCCACTAAGCAGGGAGGAGTGGAAAATAATTAGTCAGGTGGTGGCCGTGCTTAGCCCTTTTGGCGATGTTACAGAAAAATTGAGCCAAGAGAATGCCAGTCTGGCTCAAGTCATCCCTCTCTACACCTATCTTGTCAATAAGATGGATTGCTTTCTGAACAACAGCGAGCCCTTGTCTGGCGGCATAGTTGCAGATGTTGCTGCAATTATAAGGAGACTTAAGGCACAATTAAATAGAAGGATGAACGAGCTCATAGAGGCATGCCCAGAGCTAATGCTTGCCTCTATGTGCGATCCACGAATCAAGGGGAAAATGGCACTCCTCAGGAGTTCCCTTACCACCTATAGGGATCTATTAATTCAGAGGGTGTTTGACAGTCACAGAAAATTGTTTAGGCCATTAGAGGGTGATGAGGAAGAAGAGCAGGAGGAGCCTGATAGTGACATTGTGCCACCATCACCTACTGGTATCAGCACCACCACTGGTGCACACTCCACCATAAAACCTGGCGTTTGGACTTTGACATTACATACTTTAGTTGGACCCACAAGACTGCCCACCATGAAACAAAGCATTGTGTCAGATCATGTTAAAGTATACTTGTCAGAACCCCATATGCCCTCTACTACAGATAAATTACAGTATTGGGATGAGAAGAGGGGTATTTGGCCCTCTCTTTCCGTGGTGGCCCAAGAGCTACTTTCCTGCCCCCCGACCTCTGTCCAAAGTGAGCGGGTATTTTCTATCACAGGAAATATTCTGTGCCCACAGAGATCCCAACTGGCCCCACAGCTGATGGAGCAGATGACATTTCTGAAAGTCAATCTCCCAAAGCTGGGCTACCCTGACCTAAACTTTGTAACTGATTAATTGTACTATCTCTTCTCTTTATCAAATCTATAAAGCTATTGTTAATTCAACACTTTCCAAGATTAGATGCCAAATAATAATAAATCCAACAAAACCAATTATAGTGCATGTCATGATATGTACCAAAATGATGAATATGTTTAATGAATATACGATAAAATATCAATCACAATATAGAGACAGGGAGCATAAGAAGCTGTGATCAGCCTCTGTCTATATTATTCAATGATTTATTTTTGTGTGGGGGGGCAGGCCCATCTCAAGTGGTACAACATTGATTGCCTAAACATTTTATTTACCTAAATCTTTTTGGAACAATTGGCTGACTCTCTACCCCCCCCCCCCCCCCCCCCCCCCTTTGAGGCTGATCCTAGCTGTTAGGCTCTCAGTCTCTAAAGTTGAGAATTTAACTTTTCCAATAAAAAATATTTATTAAAGTGGTTGTAAACCGTGTAGGTCTCAGAGATATTGCAAGCACCTACAGGTAAGCCTTAATGTAGGCTTACCTGTAGGTGCATTTCATATTTGTGGGTATACAACCACTTTAAGCAAATAAGCTCCATTTTGTGTTGAAAATAAATGAAATCTAAAACTCCGGTGGGTGTAACAAGATTTTGTCTTTTTTTTTTTTGCTGATCCGAAAATTGATCCGATCCGTGAGTTTTTTGATCCGTTGCACCCCTACTGATGAGGCTGCTTTGAAGGGCACTGATGAGGCTGATTTGATGGGCACTGATGAGGCTGCACTTGGTACCCACTTTTAACCACTTCAATACTGTGCACTTTCACCCCCCTCCTTCCCAGACCAGGCCAATTTTCAGCTTTCAGCGCTGTCACACTTTGACAATTGCGCGGTCATGCTACACTGTAGTCAAATTAAATTTTTATAATTTTTTTCACACAAATACAGCCTTTTTTTGGTAATATTTAATTACCACTGGTGTTTTTATTTTTTACGCTCCAAATAAAAAAAAAATGAAAATTTGCCCAAAAATAAAGCATTTTTCTTAGTTTCTGTTATAAAATTTTGAAAAAAAGTAATTTCTCTTGATAAATTTTGACCATAAATGATGCTGCTAGATTTCTTCTGTAAAAATAACCCAAGTCAGTGTTTATTTGGTGTTGCAGTGATGGAGGACAGACAGGTGTTTTATGGGGACAGGGGTGACAGTGGTGCTTGGTGTACTGTTTGTGGGGTGATCTGTAACAGCTCTCTGTGTAAAATCATCATCACACAGAGAGCTGTCACAGATCAGCCGTCACGTGATCGGGAGGGCCAATCACAGCGCCCATATCCGATCTCTGCTCAGCTGGATTCTGTGATCATAATGATCACAGGATCGAGCCGCAGCGCATGGCTCGTTCAGAGGGACATTCCTGACAAGGAAATGACCACACAGCCATTTATGTGCAGTGGCCGGGTGGGAGGTGGTTAATGTACAGAGAGAGAGGTGGGGCTCTAAAGAGAATAGGCTGTGGTTTACAGATGACAGGGCGGGTCTTAAACAGGAATGGGCGTGGCATTGACAGGAAAGGGTGGGTCATATTTAAATTAGGGGGTGCACAAGTTTAGTCAGGTGTAGGGCAGCACAAAACATAAATACACCACTGAGTGATTGTACCACCCTTTTGTAACCAATAAAAATGTTTGTGAACAAAAAAAAAAAATATTGCAATAATTACCTGTGTCTGACACCAGTGGTGGGCCTACAAAACTTGGAGACCAGATTCACGGAGTCCTGGACCCGTCCCCAGCCTGCTGCCTTCTCGGATGTTGGCACGGTTTGGCAGAAGAGTGTCACTTTGTCTTTTAGAACTGCAGCAACCAATGCTGCATTCTCCTCTTGGGTATATACAGGCCCCCTTGATTTTTCTTGCTTACTTTTGTGGTGGGGTTGCTGCATGTCTGATTCAGCACTATCTGATGTAGGGGGGGACACATGTCTCCGTTTTTTGGCATGCTTCCGCTCCACTCCACCTCCACACTCCCTTTCAGGCCTTGGCTCCACTACACGCCTCCGTTCACCTCCACTACTCTCCCCTCCACTCCTCCTCTCCCCAACAATACTCTCCTCTCCACGCCTCTTCTTCCCTGCACGCCTCTCCTCCCCTCCACGCCTCCCCTCCCCTTCACGCCTCTCCTCCCCTCCACGCCTCCCCTCCACTCCACGCCTCCCCTCCCCTCCACGCCTCCCCTCCCCTCCATGCCTCTCCTCCCCTCCACGCCTCCCCTCCACGCCTCTCCTCCCCTCCACGCCCTCCACGCCTCTCCTCCCCTCCACGCCTCTCCTCCCCTCCACGCCTCCCCTCCATGCCTCGCCTCCCCTCCACGCCTCTCCTCCACTCCACGCCTCTCCTCAACTCCACGCCTCTCCTCCACTCCACGCCTCTCCTCCACTCCACGCCTCTCCTCAACTCCACACCTCTCCTCCACTCCACGCCTCTCCTCCACTCCACGCCTCTCCTCAACTCCACACCTCTCCTCCACTCCACGCCTCTCCTCTGAGTCCCCTCCTCCACTCCTCCGCTCCCCTCCACTCTCAGTCACACCAACACCAACTCTCATACCAACACACTCACTAACACCAACATTCTCACTTACAAGACTCACACGTCCATTCTCACTCCCAGACATTCTAATTGCAATAAAACCACCAAACCACACAAAAACAACTACAAAAACCACAATATCACTCTCTGCACTGCTCTCTGCTCCTCCCTCACCACACCACTTACACCCTCTCAAAATGGCGTACAGGGGCGGAGGCTATAGCCGCTTGTTGAAAACGAAACTAAAATACGAGATTGCGAATGGCCGCGATGTATTTACGGAAGTACGAATGCATTCGAAGCACGTGGACGTATTTTAGTTTCATTTTCAACACGCGGCTATAGCCGCGTGTTGAAAATAAAAATAACTAGTAACGCGAGATTGCGAATGACCGCGCCGAGATGTATTTACGAAAGTATAAAAAAATTACGAATCCATTCGAAGCACGGTAGTAGACACGAATCAAGGAAAACAAAACAATGTTACGAATCAACAGAAACGGCAGAGTAGTGTACAGAAAAACGAAAATTATTATCTAACAAAATTACGAATTACGAATCGTTCAGTATCAACGAAAATCAAACTGTTACGAAAGTACGAAAATAACTTAAACAGAAATACGAATCATTCAATATCAACAAAATTACAAATTTCAAATCAATGAAAATAACTTAGACAGAACTACGAATCATTCAGTATCAACGAAAATTAAACTGTTACGAACATACGAACGAGTCCGAATAGGAAAACTCGCGTCTTACGAAATTACGAATCTTTACGAACCTACGGAACGAGACGAAACGAAACGATAGGAAACAAATTTTTTGGTTGTGCACATGTCTACCCAACACTAACCCTCCCTGTAATCCCAACACTAACCTTCCCTGTAACCCCAACACTAACCTTCCCTGTAACCCCAACACTACCCCTCCCTGTAACCCCAACACTAACCCTCCCTGTAATCCCAACACTAACCTTCCCTGTAACCCCAACACTAACCTTCCCTGTAACCCCAACACTAACCTTCCCTGTAACCCCAACACTAACCCTCCCTGTAACCCCAACACTAATCCTCCCTGTAATCCCAACACTAACCCTCCCTGTAACCCCAACACTAACCCTCCCTGTAACCCCAACACTAACCTTCCCTGTAATCCCAACACTAATCCTCCCTGTAATCCCAACACTAATCCTCCCTGTAATCCCAACACTAACCCTCCCTGTAACCCCAACACTAACCCTCCCTGTAACCCCAACACTAATCCTCCCTGTAATCCCAACACTAATCCTCCCTGTAATCCCAACACTAACCCTCCCTGTAACCCCAACACTAACCCTTCCTGTAACCCCAACACTAACCCTCCCTGTAACCCCAACACTAACCCTCCCTGTAACCCCAACACTAATCCTCCCTGTAACCCCAACACTAATCCTCCCTGTAATCCCAACACTAATCCTCCCTGTAACCCCAACACTAACCCTCCCTGTAACCCCAACACTAACCCTCCCTGTAACCCTAACACTAACCCTCCCTGTAACCCCAACACTAATCCTCCCTGTAATCCCAACACTAATCCTCCCTGTAACCCCAACACTAACCCTCCCTGTAACCCCAACACTAACCCTCCCTGTAACCCTAACACTAATCCTCCCTGTAATCCCAACACTAATCCTCCCTGTAATCCCAACACTAATCCTCCCTGTAATCCCAACACTAATCCTCCATGTAACCCCAACACTAACCCTCCCTGTAACCCCAACACTAATCCTCCCTGTAATCCCAACACTAATCCTCCCTGTAATCCCAACACTAATCCTCCCTGTAATCCCAACACTAATCCTCCCTGTAATCCCAACACTAATCCTCCATGTAACCCCAACACTAATCCTCCCTGTAACCCCAACACTAATCCTCCATGTAACCCCAACACTAACCCTCTCTATTCCCGTGTCCTGGCCATCCTTGATATAAATGGTGAAGTAGATGAAAGTTTTGTGGAAGGAAAAAAAACACACAAGAGGCCTTTTTGAAATGAGGTTTAATAAAACACACAATGTAATAACCGCACACAATATGTCACCAGTGGTGCTTTTTAAAATGTGTAAAATAACATTGGAAAGGCGTTGTGTGTACAATAAGTGCGTTCCCTGCGAGACAACTTCCTTCAATGAGAGGAAAAAAGAATTCCTAAATTGGTGTCAGTAATGGAATTGGTGTCACCACTGCTAGGAGGTCCAGATGTGACTTTATTCCAGTAGACGTCACCGAGACAATCCAAAGAATACCCAACGCGTTTCGGCGGTCCAAAACACCCCCTTCATCAGGGCGAGCCAACCCAGCTGTTGACAAGACCTGGGCTTGTAATCACACTGGAAGGTCCAGGTCTCTTCTCGTCCATTCACATTGTCCTCAATCACGCTCTGATGAAGGGAGCGTGTTTGAACCCCCCAAATGCTTCGGAAGCTTTTTGGATTGTCCCCCTGACGTCTACTGGAATAAAGTCACATCTGGACCTTTCAGCAGTGGAGTGGTGCTTCCATTTATATGTTTGATAAATTTCTATACACCGTCCATCCTTGATATGATGTTCCAACCATTGACGCTCGTCCTCCAGCACTCCTATTCACTGTAAACACCGCGCATGCGCAGTGCGCTCTCTCTCCTGCTCCCACAGCAGCGGCTTAGTTTGGGGGAGACTTCCCTTCACTTCCTGACCCAGGAATACAGCCAGGAAGTAGGAGGAGATTTCTCCAAAGCAAGAGGATGTCCCCTCCTAGACTAGCTTGGCTTTACATACTTTATCCCAACCCTGAAACCTAACCTGACACTAAACCCGAAACCTCACCCTGAGACCAAACCCTAAAGGGTCCATTTATAAATACAGTGGAACCTCGGATTACGAGGATAATCGGTTCCAGGAGAATGCTTGTAATCCAAAGCACTTGCATATCAAAGCGAGTTTCCCCATAGAAGTCAATGGAAACAAAGATAATTCATTTCACATTGACTTCTATGGCATGCAATACCGCATGTGGCCAGAGGTGGGGGGCGCCGGAGAGCATCAGAAATACTCGGGAACAGCTCAGCTGATCTCGGAAAACCATCGGAAAGTCTCGGAAACACTCGGGAACTGAGTATTTCCGAGATTTTCCGAACGGCTCCGAGTGTCACCGGCGCCCCCGCACCTCTGGCCAAATGCGGTACTGGACACCCCATTAGCTTGAATTCTTCTCGTTTTGTGAGACAACACTCGCAAACCCAGCCAGGATTTAAAAAAAAAAAGTTGCTCGTCTTTCAAAACGCTCGTTAACCACGTGACTCGTAAACCGAGGTTCCACCGTAGAGGATTTCATAGCCATTCATCCAGTGAATTTGCAATCTGTGTGTATTGGGCAAAACGAATGTTCTGAAGGCTATTTTCTCTTCTGATCGAATGTTCTATCATGTGCAAGTAGTAAAATACAGTGAGGGGGAAAAAGTATTTGATCGGCTGCTGATTTTGTAAGTTTTCCCCACTGACAAAGAAACGATCAGTCTATAATATTATTGGTCGGTTTATTATAACAGTGAGAGACGGAATAACAACCAAAATATCCAGAAAAACGCATTTCAAAAAAGTTATAAATTTGATTTGCATTTTAATGAGTGAAATAAGTATTTGATCCCCAAGCAAAACATGACTTAGTAGTTGGTGGAGAAACCCTTGTTGGCGATCACAGAGGTCAGACGTTTCTTGGAGTTGGCCTCCAGGTTCGCACACATCTCAGGAGGGATTTTCTCCTCTTTGCAGATCCTCTCCAAGTCATTAAGGTTTCCTGGCCGACGTTTGGTCACTCGAACCTTCAGCTCCCTCCACATATTTTCTATAGGATTAAGGTCTGGAGACTGGCTAGGCCACTCCAGGACCTTAATGTGCTTCTTCTTGAGCCACTCCTTTGTTGCCTTGGCCGCGTGTTTTGGGTCATTGTCATGCTGGAAGACCCATCCATGACCCATCTTCAGTGTTCTGGCTGAGGGAAGGAGGTTCTCACCCAAGATTTAATGGTACATGGCCCCGCCCATCGTCCCTTTGATGCAGTGAAGTTGTCCTGTCCCCTTAGCAGAAAAACACCCCCAAAGCCATGGGCGTCCGCTCCATAAGGCAAGGGGGGTCGCTTGCCCCCCTGGAATTGAGAAGGTGTTGGCCAAATTGGCAGTGTTCTACACCCTCTGGCGCCCTTACACCCACTTCCAGCCCCGCACAGATCTGCACCGCAGCACATGTACTCCCTCCCTCCTCCTCCCCCCGGGCCCACCACACCTCCCCGTCATCGCTTTAAGGCGACCGAGTCTTGTGGTTTGGCAGCGCTGGCTGGGCGGGGCCTCATGCTGCAACCCCATTGGCCCCGGCTCTTCTCGTTCTCCCGGGCACGGGCCAGCTCTACCCCTGGCCCTTGGACTGTGCAGCGCGCCCGGGGAGAGAAGAAGAACAAGAGCCGGGGGGAGATGGTGGAGCGGAGGGTGTCTCGAGTGGTAGTACCTCGGGGGCCTGGCCTCCTGCGGGGCGGCCTGCTGCACACACCCGCTGGACCTGCTGAAGGTGAGAAGGAAGGAGAGCCGGGCTGTGTGTGCGGTATGGAGGGAGGAGGAGATGTCCTACAACACGTGTGTGTGACTGCAGAGACATGACGTCATAGGACACGTCATACATATGGTCAGTGTGGTCAGTGTGCAGTGTAGTGGTCAGTGTGGTCAGTGTGCAGTGTAGTGGTCAGTAGTCAGTGTGTAGTGTCCAGTGATGCAGGGTGCTGCTGTGTAATGTAAAGGGATGCAGGGTGCTGTGTAATGTAAAGGGGGCCAGTGATGCAGGGTGCTGTGTAATGTAAAGGGGTGCAGGGTGCTGTGTAATGTAAAGGGGTCCAGTGATGCAGGGTGCTGTGTAATGTAAAGGGGTCCAGTGGTGCAGGGTGCTGTGTAATGTAAAGGGGTCCAGTGATGCAGGGTGTTGTGTAATGTAAAGGGGTCCAGTGATGCAGGGTGCTGTGTAATGTAAAGGGGTCCAGTGGTGCAGGGTGTTGTGTAATGTAAAGGGGTTCAGTGATGCAGGGTGCTGTGTAATGTAAAGGGGTCCAGTGGTGCAGGGTGCTGTGTAATGTAAAGGGGTCCAGTGGTGCAGGGTGCTGTGTAATGTAAAGGGGTCTGGAGATACAGGGTGCTGTGTAATGTAAAGGGGTCCAGTGATGCAGGGTGCTGTGTAATGTAAAGGGGTCCAGTGATGCAGGGTGTTGTGTAATGTAAATGGGTCCAGTGATGCAGGGTGCTGTGTAATGTAAAGGGGTCCAGTGATGCAGGGTGCTGTGTAATGTAAAGGGGTCCAGTGGTGCAGGGTGCTGTGTAATGTAAAGGGGTCCAGTGGTGCAGGGTGTTGTGTAATGTAAAGGGGTTCAGTGATGCAGGGTGCTGTGTAATGTAAAGGGGTCCAGTGGTGCAGGGTGCTGTGTAATGTAAAGGGGTCTGGAGATATAGGGTGCTGTGTAATGTAAATGGGTCCAGTGATGCAGGGTTCTGTGTAATGTAAAGGGGTCCAGTGATGCAGGGTGCTGTGTAATGTAAAGGGGTCCAGTGGTGCAGGGTGCTGTGTAATGTAAAGGGGTCCAGTGGTGCAGGGTGTTGTGTAATGTAAAGGGGTTCAGTGATGCAGGGTGCTGTGTAATGTAAAGGGGTCCAGTGGTGCAGGGTGCTGTGTAATGTAAAGGGGTCTGGAGATACAGGGTGCTGTGTAATGTAAATGGGTCCAGTGATGCAGGGTGCTGTGTAATGTAAAGGGGTCCAGTGATGCAGGGTGCTGTGTAATGTAAATGGGTCCAGTGATGCAGGGTGCTGTGTAATGTAAAGGGGTCCAGTGATGCAGGGTGCTGTGTAATGTAAAGGGGTCCAGTGATGCAGGGTGCTGTGTAATGTAAAGGGGTCCAGTGATGCAGGGTGCTGTGTAATGTAAATGGGTCCAGTGATGCAGGGTGCTGTGTAATGTAAAGGGGTCCAGTGATGCAGGGTGCTGTGTAATGTAAAGGGGTCCAGTGGTGCAGGGTGCTGTGTAATGTAAATGGGTCCAGTGATGCAGGGTGCTGTGTAATGTAAAGGGGTCCAGTGGTGCAGGGTGCTGTGTAATGTAAAGGGGTCCAGTGATGCAGGGTGCTGTGTAATGTAAAGGGGTCCAGTGATGCAGGGTGCTGTGTAATGTAAATGGGTCCAGTGATGCAGGGTGCTGTGTAATGTAAAGGGGTCCAGTGATGCAGGGTGCTGTGTAATGTAAAGGGGTCCAGTGATGCAGGGTGCTGTGTAATGTAAAGGGGTCCAGTAATGCAGGGTGCTGTGTAATGTAAATGGGTCCAGTGATGCAGGGTGCTGTGTAATGTAAAGGGGTCCAGTGATGCAGGGTGCTGTGTAATGTAAAGGGGTCCAGTGGTGCAGGGTGCTGTGTAATGTAAATGGGTCCAGTGATGCAGGGTGCTGTGTAATGTAAAGGGGTCTGGAGATACAGGGTGCTGTGTAATGTAAAGGGGTCCAGTGATGCAGGGTGCTGTGTAATGTAAAGGGGTTCAGTGATGCAGGGTGCTGTGTAATGTAAAGGGGTCCAGTGGTGCAGGGTGCTGTGTAATGTAAAGGGGTCCAGTGGTGCAGGGTGTTGTGTAATGTAAAGGGGTCCAGTGATGCAGGGTGCTGTGTAATGTAAAGGGGTCCAGTGGTGCAGGGTGTTGTGTAATGTAAAGGGGTTCAGTGATGCAGGGTGCTGTGTAATGTAAAGGGGTCCAGTGGTGCAGGGTGCTGTGTAATGTAAAGGGGTCCAGTGGTGCAGGGTGCTGTGTAATGTAAAGGGGTCTGGAGATACAGGGTGCTGTGTAATGTAAATGGGTCCAGTGGTGCAGGGTGCTGTGTAATGTAAAGGGGTCCAGTGGTGCAGGGTGCTGTGTAATGTAAAGGGGTCCAGTGGTGCAGGGTGTTGTGTAATGTAAAGGGGTTCAGTGATGCAGGGTGCTGTGTAATGTAAAGGGGTCCAGTGATGCAGGGTGTTGTGTAATGTAAAGGGGTCCAGTGATGCAGGGTGCTGTGTAATGTAAAGGGGTCCAGTGGTGCAGGGTGTTGTGTAATGTAAAGGGGTTCAGTGATGCAGGGTGCTGTGTAATGTAAAGGGGTCCAGTGGTGCAGGGTGCTGTGTAATGTAAAGGGGTCCAGTGGTGCAGGGTGCTGTGTAATGTAAAGGGGTCTGGAGATACAGGGTGCTGTGTAATGTAAATGGGTCCAGTGATGCAGGGTGCTGTGTAATGTAAAGGGGTCCAGTGATGCAGGGTGCTGTGTAATGTAAAGGGGTCCAGTGGTGCAGGGTGCTGTGTAATGTAAAGGGGTCCAGTGGTGCAGGGTGTTGTGTAATGTAAAGGGGTTCAGTGATGCAGGGTGCTGTGTAATGTAAAGGGGTCCAGTGGTGCAGGGTGCTGTGTAATGTAAAGGGGTCTGGAGATATAGGGTGCTGTGTAATGTAAATGGGTCCAGTGATGCAGGGTTCTGTGTAATGTAAAGGGGTCCAGTGATGCAGGGTGCTGTGTAATGTAAAGGGGTCCAGTGGTGCAGGGTGCTGTGTAATGTAAAGGGGTCCAGTGGTGCAGGGTGTTGTGTAATGTAAAGGGGTTCAGTGATGCAGGGTGCTGTGTAATGTAAAGGGGTCCAGTGGTGCAGGGTGCTGTGTAATGTAAAGGGGTCTGGAGATACAGGGTGCTGTGTAATGTAAATGGGTCCAGTGATGCAGGGTGCTGTGTAATGTAAAGGGGTCCAGTGATGCAGGGTGCTGTGTAATGTAAAGGGGTCCAGTGGTGCAGGGTGCTGTGTAATGTAAAGGGGTCCAGTGGTGCAGGGTGTTGTGTAATGTAAAGGGGTTCAGTGATGCAGGGTGCTGTGTAATGTAAAGGGGTCCAGTGGTGCAGGGTGCTGTGTAATGTAAAGGGGTCTGGAGATACAGGGTGCTGTGTAATGTAAATGGGTCCAGTGATGCAGGGTGCTGTGTAATGTAAATGGGTCCAGTGATGCAGGGTGCTGTGTAATGTAAAGGGGTCCAGTGGTGCAGGGTGTTGTGTAATGTAAAGGGGTTCAGTGATGCAGGGTGCTGTGTAATGTAAAGGGGTCCAGTGGTGCAGGGTGCTGTGTAATGTAAAGGGGTCTGGAGATACAGGGTGCTGTGTAATGTAAATGGGTCCAGTGATGCAGGGTGCTGTGTAATGTAAATGGGTCCAGTGATGCAGGGTGCTGTGTAATGTAAAGGGGTCCAGTGATGCAGGGTGTTGTGTAATGTAAAGGGGTCCGGAGCTGTGGGGTGCTGTGTAATGTAAAGGGGTCCAGAGGTGTAGTTGTGGAGAGGGGGTACACAATAGTGTCAAAGAGATATTTAAAGATGCAGGGGGCACAGTGGGGTGTTTTTACATTTTAACGTGGGGGGGGTCGCTTTTAACCCCCGCTAGCAGTCGAGGAAAGGGTAAAATGTGACTGTGTATCGCCGCTGCTGAAGAGCCCCCCCCCCCTGAAAAATTTCAGTGGACGTCCATGCCCAAAGCATAATGTTTCCACCTCCATGTATGATGGTGGGGGATGGTGTTCTCCATGTAGGACGGTGGGGGATGGTGTTCTCCATGTAGGACGGTGGGGGATGGTGTTCTCCATGTATGATGGTGGGGGATGGTGTTCTCCATGTATGAGGGTGGGGGATGGTGTTCTCCATGTAGGACGGTGGGGGATGGTGTTCTCCATGTATGACGGTGGGGGGATGGTGTTCTCCATGTAGGACGGTGGGGGATGGTGTTCTCCATGTATGACGGTGGGGGATGGTGTTCTCCATGTAGGACGGTGGGGGATGGTGTTCTCCATGTATGACGGTGGGGGGATGGTGTTCTCCATGTAGGACGGTGGGGGATGGTGTTCTCCATGTATGACGGTGGGGGATGGTGTTCTCCATGTATGATGGTGGGGGATGGTGTTCTCCATGTAGGACGGTGGGGGATGGTGTTCTCCATGTATGATGGTGGGGGATGGTGTTCTCCATGTATGATGGTGGGGGATGGTGTTCTCCATGTATGACGGTGGGGGATGGTGTTCTCCATGTATGACGGTGGGGGGATGGTGTTCTCCATGTAAGACGGTGGGGGGATGGTGTTCTCCATGTATGACGGTGGGGGATGGTGTTCTCCATGTATGATGGTGGGGGATGGTGTTCTCCATGTATGATGGTGGGGGATGGTGTTCTTGGGGTCATAGGCAGCACTCCTCCTCCTCCAAACACGGCGAGTTGATGCCAAAAAGCTCAATTTTGGTCTCACTTTCCCCCAGTTCTCCTCGGAATCATTCAGATCTTCATTATCAGACTTCAGACGGGCTGTACATGTGATTTCCTGAGCGGGGGGACCTTGCGGGGGCTGCAGGATTTCAGCCAATCACGGTGTAGTGTGTTACCGATTGTTTTCTTGGTGACGATGGTCCCGGCTGAGATCAGTGACAAGATTCTCCCGTGTAGTTCTGGGCGGATTCCCCACCGTTCTCATGATCATTGGACCTCCCCGAGGAGGAGAGATCTTGTATGGAGCCCCAGACTGAGGGGAGATCTTGTATGGAGCCCCAGACTGAGGGGAGATCTTGTATGGGGCCCCAGACTGAGGTGAGATCTTGTATGGAGCCCCAGACTGAGGGGAGATCTTGTATGGAGCCCCCAGACTGAGGAGAGATCTTGTATGGAGCCCCCAGACTGAGGAGAGATCTTGTATGGAGCCCCCAGACTGAGGAGAGATCTTGTATGGAGCCCCCAGACTGAGGGGAGATCTTGTATGGAGCCCCAGACTGAGGGGAGATCTTGTATGGAGCCCCAGACTGAGGGGAGATCTTGTATGGAGCCCCCAGACTGAGGAGAGATCTTGTATGGAGCCCCAGACTGAGGAGAGATCTTGTATGGAGCCCCAGACTGAGGAGAGATCTTGTATGGAGCCCCCAGACTGAGGAGAGATCTTGTATGGAGCCCCAGACTGAGGAGAGATCTTGTATGGAGCCCCTGACTGAGGGGAGATCTTGTATGGAGCCCCCAGACTGAGGGGAGATCTTGTATGGAGCCCCAGACTGAGGAGAGATCTTGTATGGAGCCCCTGACTGAGGGGAGATCTTGTATGGAGCCCCCAGACTGAGGGGAGATCTTGTATGGAGCCCCAGACTGAGGGGAGATCTTGTATGGAGCCCCCAGACTGAGGGGAGATCTTGTATGGAGCCCCAGACTGAGGGGAGATCTTGTATGGAGCCCCCAGACTGAGGGGAGATCTTGTATGGAGCCCCTGACTGAGGGGAGATCTTGTATGGAGCCCCCAGACTGAGGGGAGATCTTGTATGGAGCCCCAGACTGAGGGGAGATCTTGTATGGAGCCCCCAGACTGAGGGGAGATCTTGTATGGAGCCCCAGACTGAGGGGAGATCTTGTATGGAGCCCCCAGACTGAGGAGAGATCTTGTATGGAGCCCCCAGACTGAGGAGAGATCTTGTATGGAGCCCCTGACTGAGGGGAGATCTTGTATGGAGCCCCCAGACTGAGGGGAGATCTTGTATGGAGCCCCAGACTGAGGGGAGATCTTGTATGGAGCCCCCAGACTGAGGAGAGATCTTGTATGGAGCCCCCAGACTGAGGAGAGTGACAGTTATTTTGTGTTTCTTCCATTTGTGAATAAATCCCCCCAACTGGTGTCTCCTCTCACCAAGCTGCTTGGCGATGGTCTTGTAGCCCCTTCCAGCCTTGTGTAGATCTACAATCTTCTCCCCGACATCCTTGGACAGATCTTTGGTCTCCCCCATGGTGGAGAGATTGGAATCTGATTGGTTGTTTCTGTGGACAGGTGTCTTTTATACAGGGAACAAGCTGAGATTAGGGGCACTCCCTATAAGAGAGAGTTCTCCTAATCTCAGCTCATTTCCTGTATAGAAGACACCGGGGAGACAGAAATCTTGCTGATTGATCGGGGATCAAATACTTATTTCATTCATTAAACTGCAAATCAATTTATAACTTCTTTGAAATGCATTTTTTCAGGATATTTTTGTTGTCATTTTCTCACTGTTATAATAAACCGACCACTAAAATTATAGAATGATCGTTTCTTTGTCAGTGGGGCAAACGTACAAAATCAGCAGCCGATCAAATACTTTTTTCCCCCCTCACTGTGCCACTTTATGGCCACTAGGTGGAGCTGAGAAGTAGAGGAAGTGCATACATCTTAGTAACAAATGATACAATGTAACAATAATGGAGAACACTGGAGGGAATTACCAAATAAATGTAACCAATGGTTATCTGCAGGATACTGCGGGGGATAGCTCTAGGGTATACATAAGTATTGCAGCGCAAGCTGTTGTTTTAGGGGCTTTTTTTAGACGGCCTGTGGGCCCATTTTATGATTAATAAAAAATATGCCTGAAGTTGGGCTTCAAGCTAAACCTACAAACTAGCCTTAACACATTACCATAACTTTAAAACCCGACACCTTACCCCCAAAACCTCACCCTAACCCAATCCCCCCCCACCAACTTCACCTTATCCCTAAAACTTCGCCCTAACACAATCCCCCACCTTTGCCTGACCCCCAAAACCTCACCCTAACCCAATCCCCCCCCCCTACCAACTTCACCTTATCCCTAAAACTTCACCCTAACCCAATCCCCCCACCTTTGTCTGACCCCTAAAACTTCACCCTAACCCAATCCCCCCACCTTCACCTGACCCCTAAAACCTCACCCTAACCCAATCCCCCCCCCTACCAACTTCACCTTATCCCTAAAACTTCACCCTAACCCAATCCCCCCACCTTTGTCTGACCCCTAAAACTTCACCCTAACCCAATCCCCCCACCTTCACCTGACCCCTAAAACAATTCCCCCCAAACCACCTTCACCAAACCCCCAAAACCTCACCGTAACCCTACCCCCCACCATCTTCACCTTACCCCTAAAACCTCACCCTAACCCAATCCCCCCCCATCCAACTTGACCTTACCCCTAAAACCTTTCCATAACCCAACCCCCCCCCCCCCCAACCACCTTATTCTGACCCCTAACCTTGTCAGTGTTGGAAGTAACAGTGCTGAAACTTTAAAATGCTACATCAGATCCAGAGATGATCTTTTTTTTTACTGGGACTCTGTGCTTTTCTATTCGACACAGGCAGATTGTAGCTGGTGGGAGGGGCCAGCAGGGTGCTGTACATAGCTTTCTGAAAACATCACCCCACCCTCCCTCAGTACTCCTCTCAAGAGCCCTCAGTCCTGATGTAAGCAATGGGCGGGCTCTTGGGAGGAGTTATGCAAATATAAAAATGCCTTGATGGTGGGCGTCAGTCGGGAGGAGTGGGCGTTCCTAGGCAGGCTGTATTTGTAGGCTTTGATTTGAAGTTAGGTAACACCCACATGTGGTGCTGAGCCTCAATGAGTGACAGAATTGAAATCCAATGAATGAAAAGGGTGGATGGGTGACAGGATGGGGAGGAGAGAGCTGGATGATGCTGGACGTCCTCCAGCCAGGAAATGAGGCGGAGCTCTTTCTGATTTGCTGCAGCTTCTAATGCACATTGTGAGGAGCTCACATAGTCCAAAGTCACACCATTGTTATGTATCTGTGGAGTGAACCGACCTCAATGTGTGTGTTCAGAGTCTCCGCCCCTATAATAGATCATTTCTCTGACATCTCCCATAATAAGAGGTCGCCCTCCGTGTTCTGGAATCCCCTGGGATATAGAGATTCTGGTCCATATGGGAAGAGGAGACCCAGGAACCTGCAGGACATAAATACTTCCCGTATCCGGGGGTTACAGAGATCCCTTCTTATTACAATTCCCGAGGATCGATCTCTAGGAAGATTCTCTTGTTTCAGCTCAGCGTCTGGAGAGAAGAGGAAAGGGATAATATTCCCGAGTCATCGCAGAACATGGGAGGCGGCTATGTGCAGCGCAGGGGTGTGAGCCCCGGGCCCCCGGGAGATGGAGATGTCCTTCAGGTGAAAGTTCTGGATGATCACACTGCACACCTACAAGAGGAGACAAGACCATGGATAACGTATAACTGGAGGGAGGTTATAGAAGGAAGGAAGGGAAGGAGAGAAGGAAGGAAAGAAGGAGAGAAGGAAGGAGAGAAGGAAGGAAGGAGAGAAGGAGAGAAGGAAGGAGAGAAGGAAGGAGAGAAGGAAGGAAGGAGAGAAGGAAGGAAGGAAGGAGAGAAGGAAGGAAGGAGAGAAGGAAGGAAGGAAGGAAGGAAGGAAAGAAGGAAGGAGGGAAGGAAGGAAGGAAGGAGAGAAGGAAGGAAGGAAGGAGAGAAGGAAGGAGAGAAGGAAGGAAGGAGAGAAGGAAGGAAGGAAGGAAGGAGAGAAGGAAGGAAGGAGAGAAGGAAGGAAGGAAGGAAGGAAGGAAAGAAGGAAGGAGGGAAGGAAGGAGAGAAGGAAGGAAGGAGAGAAGGAAGGAAGGGAGGAGAGAAGGAAGGAAGGAGAGAAGGAAGGAAGGGAGGAGAGAAGGAAGGAAGGGAGGAGAGAATGAAGGAAGGAGAGAAGGAAGGAAGGAGAGAAGGAAGGAAGGAGAGAAGGAAGGAGAGAAGGAAGGAGAGAAGGAAGGAAGGAAGGAGAGAAGGAAGGAAGGAAGGAAGGAGAGAAGGAAGGAAGGAGAGAAGGAAGGAAGGAAGGAGAGAAGGAAGGAGAGAAGGAAGGAGAGAAGGAAGGAAGGGAGGAGAGAAGGAAGGAAGGAGAGAAGGAAGGAAGGAGAGAAGGAAGGAAGGGAAGGGAGGAGAGAAGGAAGGAAGGGAGGAGAGAAGGAAGGAAGGGAGGAGAGAAGGAAGGAAGGAGAGAAGGAAGGAAGGAGAGAAGGAAGGAGAGAAGGAAGGAAGGAAGGAGAGAAGGAAGGAAGGAGAGAAGGAAGGAAGGAAGGAGAGAAGGAAGGAGAGAAGGAAGGAAGGAGAGAAGGAAGGAAGGAGAGAAGGAAGGAAGGAGAGAAGGAAGGAAGGAAGGAGAGAAGGAAGGAAGGAAGGAGAGAAGGAAGGAAGGAGAGAAGGAAGGAAGGAGAGAAGGAAGGAAGGAAGGAGAGAAGGAAGGAAGGAGAGAAGGAAGGAAGGAAGGAGAGAAGGAAGGAAGAAGGAAGAAGGAAGGAGAGAAGGAAGGAGAGAAGGAAGGAGAGAAGGAAGGAAGGAGGAGGAAGGAGAGAAGGAAGGAAGGAGAGAAGGAAGGAAGGAAGGGGAGAAGGAAGGAAGGAAGGGGAGAAGGAAGGAAGGAGAGAAGGAAGGAAGGAAGAAAGGAAGTAGGGAAGGAAGGAAGGAGAGAAGGAAGGAAGGAAGGAGAGAAGGAAGGAAGGAAGGAGAGAAGGAAGGAAGGAGAGAAGGATGGAAGGAAGGAAGAGAAAGAGAGAAGGAGAAGAGAAGGAGAGAAGGAAGGAGAGAAGAAAGGAAAGAAGAAAGGAAGGAATGGAAGGAACGAAAGAAGAAGGAGAGAAGGAAGCAAAGAAGAAAGGAAGGAAGGAAAGAAGGGAGGAAGGAAGAAAGAAGATATAAGAAGGAAAGAAAGAGAAGAATAAGAATAAAGAAAGAGAAAGAAAGAAGAAAGAGAGAGAAAAAAGAAAGAAAGAAAAATAGACAAAGAAAGAAAGAAAAAGAAAGGGAGAGAGAAAGAGAGAGAAAGAAAATAAAGAAAGAAAGAGAAAAAGAAAGAAAGGGAGAGAGAAAAAATAAAGAAAGAAAGAAAGGGAGAAAAAAAAGAAAGAAAGAAAAAGAAAGGGAGAGAGAAAAAGAAAAGGGAAGAAAGAAAAAAAGAAACGAAGAAAGAAAGAGAGAGAAAGAAAGAAAAAAAAAGAAAGAGAGAGAAAGAAAGAAAAAAAAAAGAAGAAAGAAAGAGAGAGAGAAAGAAAGAGAAAGAAAGCCCCACAGCCCCAAATCCACAATGGCTCAAAAGTGATATGGTCCAGAAATATTTAGATGGAATAAAGGTGGATAAAGCACCTGGGCCAGATGGCATACACCCACAAATCCTAAAAGAATTGAGCTCTGTAATTTCAAAGCCATTGTATTTCATTTTCAGGGATGAGCCGAACACCCCCCTGTTTGGTTCGCACCAGAACCTAGCGAACAGACAAAATGTTCGTGTGAACTTTAGAACCCTATTAAATACAATGGACTCGAACGTTCGAAATCTAAAGTGTTAATTATAAAGGCTAATATGCAAGTTATTGTCCTAAAAAGTGTTTGGGGACCCGGGGTCCTGCCCCAGGGGACATGTATTAATGCAAAATAAGTTTAAAAACGGCCGTTTTTTCGGGAGCAGTGATTTTAATAATGCTTAAAATGAAAAAATAAAGTGAAATATTCCTTTAAATTTCGTACCTGGGGGGTGGTGTGTATGATATGCATGTAAAGTGGTGCATGTTTCCCGTGCTTAGAACTGTCCCTGCAAAAAGTGTCATTTTTGAAAGAAAAAAAGGGATTTTTATAACAGCTTACCTGTAAAATCCTTTTCTTGGAGTACATCACGGGACACAGAGCGACTTAGTCATTACTAATGGGTTATATAGATTACCTTCAGGTGTTGGCACTGGCCAATTCCAAACCGGAAGTACCCTCCCCTATATAAGCCCCTCCCATCCGGGAGCACCTCAGTTTTGTAGCAAAGCAATAAGTGTCCCAAAAAGAGGGGTGGGAGCTCTGTGTCCCGTGATGTACTCCAAGAAAAGGATTTTACAGGTAAGCTGTTATAAAAATCCCTTTTTCTTTTTCGTACATCACGGGACACAGAGCGACTTAGTCATTACTAATGGGACGTCCCAAAGCAATGCCAAATGAGGGGAGGGATACATAAGTTGGGCGCCATCAGGCATGAGGATCTTTTGCGGCCTGCAACACACTGCGCCCAAAGGCGACATCCTCCTGACTTCTAACGTCTACCTGATAGAATCTAGTAAACGTGTGTACCGAAGACCATGTTGCGGCCTTACATACTTGAGCCAGGGAGGCCTGGTGATGCACTGCCCATGAAGTTCCAACTGCTCTTGTGGAGTGCGCCCTAACTTTGAACGGAGGCGGTCTCTTTCTCAAGCCATAGGCTTGTATTATGACCTGTCGAATCCACTTGGCTAAAGTGGATTTTGATGCTGCCTGACCCTTTCTGGGGCCTTCCGGCAGAATAAACAAAGTATCCGTTCTGCGAATCTGAGCAGTGGCTTTTAGATAAGCTTTAACTGCTCTTACTACATCCAAAGAATGTAATAACTTTTCCTCTACCGAGCTAGGTTTGGGGAAAAAAGAAGGAAGAACCACATCTTGGTTCAAATGAAACCTCGATACCACCTTGGGAAGAAAGGCTGGATGAGGACGTAACACTACTCTGTCCTTATGGATAACCAGATATGGCTCCTTACAGGACAAGGCGGCTAATTCCGATACTCTTTTAGCCGAACAAACGGCTACTAAGAAAATCAATTTCCTGGTGAGAAGAACCAAGGAAATGTGTTGCAAAGGTTCAAACGGTTGTTTCTGTAGAACTGACAGAACCAGGTTTAAGTCCCAAGGACATATGGGAACACTAACCGGAGGGCTAATACGCATCACTCCTTGTATGAAAGCTTTGACTAGTGAATGCGAAGCCAAGGGCCTTTGAAAAAATATTGACAAGGCCGAAATCTGACCCTTGATAGTACTCAAGGCCAGCTTCCTATCTACAGCCCACTGTAGGAAGTCCAAAATCCTCCCTATCACGTACTTACATGGATGCCATTTCTTGGCCTCACACCACGTAATGTACGCTTTCCAGATCCTATAATAGATCTGCCTGGATACCGGTTTCCTGGCATTGATCATGGTAGATACCACAGAATTAGAGAGCCCTCTCTTTTTCAGAATGTGGGCTTCAATAGCCAGGCCGTCAAACCTAGGGCTGGTAAGGAAGGGTGGTATATCGGTCCCTGCGACAGCAGGTCCGGACGATGCGGGAGGGTCCAAGGACTCCTCACTGACATTTTTACAATCTCCGCGTACCATGTCCTTCGGGGCCACGCTGGAGCCACCAGAATCACTGGTTTCTTTTCTACCCTGATTCTGCGGAGTAATCGCGGTAACAATTGTGGCGGTGGGAATGCATATATCAGCTTGAACTGATCCCAAGGGAACACTAGGGCATCCGAGCCGCAAGCTAGAGGATCCCTTGTGCGAGACACAAATCTGTCCACCTTTGCGTTGAATCTGGATGCTAGCAGATCTACATCCGGTGTTCCCCACCGCTGGCATATTGCCTGGAAAACCTCGGGGTGAAGAGACCATTCCCCCGGGCATAATTGTTGGCGACTTAAAAAGTCCGCTCTCCAATTTTCCACTCCTGGGATGAAAACCGCGGATATGGCTGGGACATATCTTTCTGCCCACTCCAGGATGCAATTTGCTTCCCTCTGGGCTGCACGACTCCTGGTGCCACCCTGGTGATTGATATATGCCACTGCTGTGGCATTGTCTGATTGAATTCTGACAGGGGACCCTTGGAGTTTGGATGTCCATGCTACTAGGGCATACCGGGCTGCTCGTATCTCTAAGAGATTGATGGGCAGGGCCTTTTCTGCTTCTGACCACTTGCCCTGGAGAGACCATTGCTCCAGTACTGCCCCCCAGCCTATGAGGCTGGCATCTGTAGTGACTACCTTCCAAGAAACCGGACTAAAGGGTTTCCCTTTTTCCAGATTCTGGGGCACCAACCACCAATGGAGGCTCTTGCGAACGGAAGGGGACAGGGACATTGGTAAGTCTAAAGCCTGAACTTTTTTGTTCCAGGCTGACAGTATGGCCCTTTGCAAATTCCTTGAATGGAATTGACCGTAGGGTACCGCTTCGAATGAAGCCACCATTTTTCCCAGCAGCCTCATGCAGAGGCGTATGGATGGTTTTCTTTTTGTACCCACTAAGTGGGTCAAATCTTTTAAAGACGACACCTTCTCTGGAGGTAAGAAAATCTTTCTCTGATTTGAATCCAGCCTTAGCCCTAAGTATTCCAGACTTTTGACTGGTCTTAGAGCTGACTTGTCCCGGTTGATAATCCAACCGTGATATTCCAGATACTTGATTGTCTTGAGAATAGCTACTTCCAGCTTTTCCACTGAGTGGTCTATTAGTAGCAGGTCGTCTAGATATGCCATTATCGTTACACCCTGTGTTCTTAGATTGGCCAATAATGGGGCCAGAATTTTTGTGAACACTCGTGGTGCTGTGGCCAGACCGAAAGGTAAGGCTCTGAACTGAAAATGGCGCCCTTCTACTGCAAAGCGTAGAAATCTCTGGTGGGCCGGAAAGATGGGAATATGCAGATAAGCATCCTTTATGTCGATCGAGGCTAACCATTCCTGCCCTTGTAGGGCGGTGGCCACCGATCGGATCGACTCCATCCAAAAAGTCCTGATATTTAGGAACTTGTTTAGCCCTTTTAGATTTAATATGGGCCTCACGTCCCCATTTGGTTTGGGGACTGTGAAAAGGTTCGAGTAAAACCCGAATCCGCTTTCTTCCAGGGGAACCTTCATGATTACACCTTGGAGAAATAGTTGTTCTAGTGCCAGAAGGAGGGATCCTCTCTTTTGGGGATCTCTTGGCACGTTTGACCTCATAAATTGGGCAGGAGGAGTGCCTTTTAACTCCAGCTTGTATCCCAGACTTACTGCGGAGAGCACCCATCTGTCTCTGATGGTGTCCCGCCAGGTCTCTGTGAACAACTGAAGTCTTCCCCCCACCCGATTGAGTGGGGGCAACGCTTCATGCCTTGGGGGGAGGTTTTGTACCTCTCTTGATCCAGGGCTTCTTGTTACCCTGTGATTGTCCCTGATTTCTGCCCCCTGAATTTGACCGCGGAGGCCGTCGGAACTGCTTCACAGCCGATGTGCCCGGGACTGGAGAAGTAGGCCTCTTAAAAGAAGGACTTCTACCCTTGTTCTTAACCGGTAAGAGTGAACTTTTACCGGCAGAAATTTTCTGGATATATTTGTCCAGATCTTCTCCAAATAAGCGTTCTCCATGAAATGGGAAGCTAACCAGCAGTTTTTTACAGGGAGCTTCAGCAGACCAGTTTTTGAGCCACAGAAGCCTACGCATATGTACTATAGACAGCGTAAAGCGGGAGGCCTGTTGGATTGTATCCTTTATGGCGTCTACCGCAAAACACAAGGCTCTAGGCAGGTCAGCTAGGGCAAGAGCCTGCTGATCTGGTAAGTCCCTTAAGACTTGTTTCAACTGATCTTTCACTGCTTGGCAGACTCCAATCGCTGCTACCGCAGGTTGTGTCACCATGCTTGCTGTAGAGAAAGCAGATTTTAGTAAAGACTCCAATTTTTTATCTATTGGGTCTTTGAACATTGGAACATTATCTACTGGACATGTCAGTGATTTGTTAACAGAAGAGATGGCTGCGTCCACTGTAGGGACCCTCCATTTTTTTATGAACTTATCCTCCATGGGATAGATCACCGGAAATCTCTTGGGGGGAGCAAATATTTTATCAGGATGCTCCCAATCCTGGTAAATAAGCACTTCTAATAAAGGGTGGATTGGGAAGGAACAGACAGCCTGGGGAGCTTTTAGCGACCCCAGCGAGGAAACCGTAGTGGATGGTGGTTCCGCCAGAGGCATTTTAAATGCTGATCGGACCATATTAGTCAGAGACTGAACCCATAATCTTTCAGCCTGAGAAGCTGAGAAAGGTTCTTCCACTGTTGATTCCTCTATAACTGAATCAACCTCATCCTGATCCCCTTCAGGTAGGTCGATCCCTGTGTGGGGCTGTTCCTCCACTAACAGGCACTCTGAAGGAGGAGACGGAGATCGGACGCGCTTTTCCTGTGACAGGGAAGCAGCGATCAATGCTGTTAATCTCTCTTCCAATCCTCCCAGAGTTGAGGATAAAACCTCCTCTGTTATATATACAGGAGCAGGTGGACTGGGGACAGCCGCAGCACCAGGCATTCCTGCGGGGTTTCTACGGCTACTGACCTCTGAATTCTCAGGGGAGATTGGTGCAGTACAAGCATGCCCAATATCCTCAGAGCCCGATGGAGACCCCTTTGGCTTCCTGGAAGATCTATTTCCGTAGCGTCTGGACGACATATCCTTTAAGCACAAAGCTGAGGTATTCCCGTCGTCATACACCAATTTTGCTGGTAATAGTCTAACACAGTTGCTGCTATATACCAGCTGGTGTCCACTAAAGTGCCTTTCTATGGGGATGCCTGCATCAACCGCCTCTGTGTGCCACTGTTTGTTGCTAGCTCTGTTTGCATCCAGCTGACACTTGTACTGTGTCTTTTAACCATGCTGGGACGCCCGCACATGCGCAGAAGCGCCGCGGCGCGCATCGAGCGTCATCCACCCGCCCCGCCCCTTTTTTTCATAGGAGGCGCGTGCACGCGCCCGCGCGCACGCCCGTGCGCCATTGGCGCCCTTTTCGAAATCAAACAGGGGACTAGGAGCCAGGGCCCTTTTTGCCGGAGGGCCTGTGCGGTGGATGAGCGCAGCAACAGGGCAGAGGAAGTGGATTCCCACAGAGAAACTTACCAGCTGCCTGGATCTTTTGACTTGAGAAAACCAAAGATCCACATGACAAGAAAAATGGACTACAGCGGCCTCTAGTGGTTTAACACAGGTACCGCGGTCCCTTTTTTTTTTTTTTTTTTTCTTGACTACTATTAAAATTTTACATTTTCAGTAGATACAGGCAAACACAGATATTTAGCGGGAATACCGTTAGGTAACAGACAGAAAGACAAATTAGGCTTGGGGGTCCCCCAATAGAACCAAGTTCCTGGGGGCCCCCACTTACCTGATCCCCGCCGCAGGACTTTGTTTGGTCCACAGAAGTCCAAACTTCACCTATCACGGCAGGCATTGTAATTAAACCTTCAGGGACCGGGTTCCCAAGGATTCCACTCCCCTGGACCTGTATAGCACCCTGCACAGACAACATCTTGGTCGTGGGTATGACCAGAGCTCTGGATCCCAGGGTCCAGCCCTCCTAAGAGAAGCATTACAGGCAAAACCTTGCTCTTCTGCTGCAAGGCCCGGGTACCGACCGTTTAGCTATGAAGCTTTTTTGGTGGGATCCGGAACAGCTTACTAAGGCCCAAAAGAACCTGTACGCAAGCCCAGTGAAAACACATGTTACTCTTTGGCCAACACCTTAGACACTGGCAAAAAACTGAGGTGCTCCCGGATGGGAGGGGCTTACATAGGGGAGGGTACTTCCGGTTTGGAATTGGCCAGTGCCAACACCTGAAGGTAATCTATATAACCCATTAGTAATGACTAAGTCGCTCTGTGTCCCGTGATGTACGAAAAAGAAAAAGTCATTTAAATCTCACTCGCGGCTATTAATGAATTGTCGGCTCCCGGCAATACATACAAAAGTCATTGATAAAAAAAAAAAAAGCGTGGGGGTTCCCCAGAATTCAATTACCAGGCCCTTCAGGTCTGGAATGGATATTAAGGGGAACCCCGCCGCAAATTTTAAAAAAAATTGACGTGGGGTTCCCCCCAAATATCCATTCCAGGCCCTTCAGATCTGGCATGGATTTTAAGGGGAACTCTACCCCAAATTTAAAAAAAAATGGCGTGGAGTCCCCCTAAAAATCCATACCAGACCCCTTATCCGAGCACGCAACCTGGCCAGCCGTAGGGGAAAAGGGGGGATGAGAGAGCGGCCCCCCCTCCCTCCTGAACCGTACCAAGCCACATGCCCTCAACATGGGGAGGATGTCCCCATGTTGATGGGGACAAGGGCCTCATCCCCACAACCCTTGCCCGGTGGTTGTGGGGGTCTGCGGGCGGGGGGCTTATCGGAATCTGAAAGACCCCTTTAACAAAGGGGACCCCCAGATCCCGGCCCCCCCCCTATGTGAATTGGTAAGGGGTACATTGTACCCCTACCATTTCACGAAGAAAGCGTAAAAAAATGTTTAAAAAAACACACAAACACCTTGAAAAAGTCCTTTATTTAAAAAAAAACAAAAAAAACATTCCAGCGGTGAAATCCAGTGTCCCGCGGCGATCCCGATGTCCAGCGCTGTCCTTCATTGGTTGTGCCTGAGCGGACCTGATGGGGAACTCCCTCTCAGTATTTTAAATGTATAGACCCGCCCCTTCTAAAGTTCCCTATCAGGTCCGCTCAGCGGACCAGATGCGGAACATGAGAAGGGGCGGGTCTATACATGTATTACCAAAGTGAGAGCAGTTCCCCATCAGGTCCGCCCCCTCGGTATGTCGGACCCGCCTACGTCATTGGCTTGAGCGGGGAACTTCCTTCACTATGTAAATTTAAATTACACAGTGAAGGAAGTTCCCCGCTCAAGCCAATGACGTAGGCGGGTCCGACATACCGAGGGGGCGGACCTGATGGGGAACTGCTCTCACTTTGGTAATACATGTATAGACCCGCCCCTTCTCATGTTCCGCATCTGGTCCGCTGAGCGGACCTGATGGGGAACTTTAGAAGGGGCGGGTCTATACATTTAAAATACTGAGAGGGAGTTCCCCATCAGGTCCGCTCAGGCACAACCAATGAAGGACAGCGCTGGACATCGGGATCGCCGCGGGACACTGGATTTCACCGCTGGAATGTTTTTTTTTTTTTTTTTAATAAAGGACTTTTTCAAGGTGTTTGTGTGTTTTTTTAAACATTTTTTTACGCTTTCTTCGTGAAATGGTAGGGGTACAATGTACCCCTTACCAATTCACATAGGGGGGGCCGGGATCTGGGGGTCCCCTTTGTTAAAGGGGTCTTCCAGATTCTGATAAGCCCCCCCCCCGCAGACCCCCACAACCACCGGGCAAGGGTTGTGGGGATGAGGCCCTTGTCCCCATCAACATGGGGACATCCTCCCCATGTTGAGGGCATGTGGCTTGGTACGGTTCAGGAGGGAGGGGGGGGCGCTCTCTCGTCCCCCCCTTTTCCCCTGCGGCCGGCCAGGTTGCGTGCTCGGATAAGGGGTCTGGTATGGATTTTTAGGGGGACTCCACGCCATTTTTTTTTTAAATTTGGGGTGGAGTTCCCCTTAAAATCCATGCCAGATCTGAAGGGCCTGGAATGGATATTTGGGGGGAACCCCACGTCAATTTTTTTTTAAATTTGCGGCGGGGTTCCCCTTAATATCCATTCCAGACCTGAAGGGCCTGGTAATTGAATTCTGGGGAACCCCCACGCTTTTTTTTTTTTTTTTATCAATGACTTTTGTATGTATTGCCGGGAGCCGACAATTCATTAATAGCCGCGAGTCAGTTTTAAATGCATTTTTTTCTTTCAAAAATGACATTTTTTGCAGGGACAGTTCTAAGCACGGGAAACATGCGCCACTTTACATGCATATCATACACACCCCCCAGGTACGAAATTTAAAGGAATATTTCACTTTTATTTTTTCATTTTAAGCATTATTAAAATCACTGCTCCCGAAAAAACGGCCGTTTTTAAAACTTCTTTTTGCATTGATACATGTCCCCTGGGGCAGGACCCGGGTCCCCAAACACTTTTTAGGACAATAACTTGCATATAAGCCTTTATAATTAGCACTTGAGATTTCTCCCATAGATTTTTCGAATTTGCCGCGAACACCCCAATTTGTTCGCTGTTCGGCGAACGGGCGAACAGGCAATGTTCGAGTCGAACATGAGTTCGACTCGAACTCGAAGCTCATCCCTATTCATTTTTAGGGACTCATTAATGACAGGAATAGTACCACTGGATTGGCGCAGGGCCAATGTGGTGCCTATATTTAAAAAGGGAATTAAGTCTTTACCAAGTAACTATAGACCTGTTAGTTTAACTTCTATAGTTGGGAAAATACTGGAGAGATTAATAAAAGACACATAGATGAGTTCTTGCTGGAAAAAAACTATTTAAGCAACAGACAGCATGGATTCATGAAAGACAGAAGTTGTCAAACAAACCTGATTTCTTTTTATGAAGAGGTAAGTAAGACCTTGGACAAAGGGGTGGCTGTGGACGTGGTATACTTGGACAGAGGCGTGACTGTGGTATACTTGGACAGAGGAGGTGGCTGTGGACGTGGTATACTTGGACAGAGGGGTGGCGGTGGACGTGGTATACTTGGACAGAGGGGTGGCGGTGGACGTGGTATACTTGGACAGAGGGGTGGATGTGGACGTGGTATACTTGGACAGAGGGGTGGCGGTGGACGTGGTATACTTGGACAGAGGGGTGGCAGTGGACGTGGTATACTTGGATTTTGCAAAAGCGTTCGATACAGTTCCCCACACACGGCTCATGTGTAAGGTAAAGTCTACAGGATTGGAAATATCAGTTTGTAAATCGATAGAAAACTGGCTAAAAGACAGAATTCAGAGAGTAGTGGTTAATGATTCTTACTCTGAATGGTCCAAGGTTATCAGTGGTGTACCCCAAGGTTCAGTGCTGGGACCCTTACTTTTTAATATGTTTATAAATGATATTGGGTCTGAGATCAAAAGTAACATTTCTGTCTTTTGCAGATGATACTAAGCTATGCAGGGGAATAACGTCCTTACAAGATGTCTCCAATTTACAAGCCGACCTCAATGCTCTGTCTAATTGGGCGACTATGTGGCAGATGAGGTTTAATGTTGATAAATGTAAAGTTATGCACTTGGGGGCTAATAATATGAATGCATCATACATACTAGGGGGAGTACAACTGGGGGGATCCATAGTGGAGAAGGATCTGGGGGTTTTGGTAGATCATAAGCTCAATAATGGCATGCAATGCCAAGCTGCGGTTTCCAAAGCAAGCAAAGTCCTTTCTTGTATTAAGAGAGGTATGGTCTCCAGAGAGAGAGATATCATTTTGCCCCTGTTCAAATCATTAGTAAGACCTCATCTGGAATATGCAGTTCAGTTTTGGGCCCCGGTTCTCAAAAAGGATATTGGGGAACTGGAGAAAGTGCAGAGAAGGGCAACCAAACTGATAAGAGGCATGGAGGAGCTCAGCTATGAGGAGAGATTAGAGGAACTGAATTTATTCTCTCTTGAGAAGAGGAGATTAAGGGGGGATATGATCAACATGTACAAATATATAAGGGGTCCATATAGTGAACTTGGTGTTCAGTTATTCACTTTACGGTCAACACAGAGGACAAGGGGGCACTCTTTGCGTCTAGAGGAAAAGAGATTTCACCTCCAAATACGGAAAGGTTTTTTCACAGTAAGAGCTGTGAAAATGTGGAATAGACTCCCTGCAGAGGTGGTTCTGGCCAGCTCAGTAGATTGCTTTAAGAAGGGCCTGGATTCTTTCTTAAATGTACATAATATAACTGGGTACTGACATTTATAGGTAAAGTTGATCCGGGGAAAATCCGATTGCCTCTCGGGGGATCAGGAAGGAATTTTTTCCCCTGCTGTAGCAAATTGGATCATGCTCTTCTGGGGTTTTTTGCCTTCCTCTGGATCAACTGTGGGTATAAAATTGGGTATATGGGATTGTATGATATATTTTTTTTTATTTTTTTTATGGTTGAACTGGATGGACTTGTGTCTTTTTTCAACCTGACTAACTATGTAACTATGTAACTATATGAAAGGGAGAGAGAAGAAAGAAAGAAAAATGAAGAAAGAAAAATAGAGAAAGAAAGAAAGAGAGAGAAAGAAAGAAAGAAAGAAAGAAAGAAAGAAAGAAAGAAAGAAAGAAAGAAAGAAAGAAAGAAAGAAAGAAAAAGAAAAAGGATGAAAGAAAGAAAGAGAGAGAGAGAGAAAGAAAGAAAAAAAAAGAAAGAGAGAGAAATGAAAGAATAAGAAAAAGGAAGAAAGAAAGAAAGAAAGAAAGAGAAAAGAGAGAGAAAAAAGAGAGAGAAAGAAAAAAAGAAAGACAGAGAGCGAGAGACAGAGAGAGAGAAGGAAAGATAGAAAGAGAAAAAGAGAGGGAGAGAGAAAGAAAGAAACTCAAAGCCGGAGGATCCACCGCCAGCCAGGCAAACAGCATTTTTCAAAAGGATAAGAATGAAGCAGCGGCCTCCATGATTCTCTCTTTTACCTTCTCATAGAATGCGCGGATGGCGTCTTCCCGGGACAGACTGCTCTGCAGCTTCACCCTCCATGTCAGCTTTCCTGGAATACAGAAATGATTGATTGTCGATTATTAATAGATTTCCAATCAGTTTTATCTACAGAGCTGAGTCAGCATTCCAGCACTACAGCCAGACTCCGCCCACAAATCATCTCTCAGTATTGTGTGCTCGCTGTCATGTTGAATCATACACCTGCTGGTTACATTGTTACAATAAAATAAAAGATATATATATATATATATATATATATATATATATATATATATATCTTTTATTTTATTTATTTATTTTATTATATATATATACACACAGTTGTGCTCATAAGTTTACATACCCTGGTGATTTTGGCCTGATAACACACACACAAGTTGACACAAAGGGGTTTGAATGGCTATTAAAGGTAACCATCCTCATCTGTGATCTGTTTGCTAGTAATTAGTGTGTGTGTATAAAAGGTCAATGAGTTTCTGGACTCCTGACAGACCCTTGCATCTTTCATCCAGTGCTGCACTGACGTTTCTGGATTCTGAGTCATGGGGAATACAAAAGAATTGTCAAAGGATCTGGGGGAAAAGGTAGTTGAACTGTATAAAACAGGAAAGGGATATAAAAAGATATCCAAGGAATTGAGAATTCCAATCGGCAGTGTTCAAACTCTAATCAAGAAGTGGAAAATGAGGGGTTCTGGTGACACCAAACCACGTTCAGGTAGACCAACTAAAATTTCAGCCACAACTGCCAGGAAGAATTTTTGGGATGCAAAGAAAAACCCACAAATAACTTCAGGGGAAATACAGGACTCTCTGAAAACATGGGGTGTGGCTGTACAAGATGCACAATAAGGGGACACTTGAAGAAAGACAGGCTGCATGGGCGAGTCACCAGAAGAAATCCATTACTATGCAAATGCCACAAAGGATCCGCTTTCAATACACCAAACAGCACAGAGACAAGACTCAAACCTTCTGGCACTGAATAGGGATTTAACCTCAAGGTTCCTTATTTTACAGGAAACCTGTGAAATAACCTTCAGACTGAGAGAGTTCCAAATCATGTTTATTTGTTACACAATTACATTACATAATTACGGAGAGCATACACACACAAGGAGGCCGTTACAGTATGCTCTGAATTCAATACAGCTTGATACCCCCTTTTTATAGGATCCCTTATCAGAAAGTTCCCACGGGCCCACCTGCAGCTGCTGAGCGAGACTTCCATGATCAGAAAGTTCCCACGGGTCCACCTGCAGCTGCTGAGCGAGACTTCCATGATCAGAAAGTTCCCACGGGCCCACCTGCAGCTGCTGAGCGAGACTTCCATGATCAGAAAGTTCACACAGGCCCACCTGCAGCTGCTGAGCGAGATTTCCATGATCAGAAAGTTCACACGGGCCCACCTGCAGCTGCTGAGCAAGACTTCCATGATCAGAAAGTTCCCGCGGGCCCACCTGCAGCTGCTGAGCGAGACTTCCATGATCAGAAAGTTCCCACGGGCCCACCTGCAGCTGCTGAGCGAGACTTCCATGATCAGAAAGTTCACACGGGCCCACCTGCAGCTGCTGAGCGAGACTTCCATGATCAGAAAGTTCCCACGGGCCCACCTGCAGCTGCTGAGCGAGACTTCCATGATCAGAAAGTTCCCACGGGCCCAACTGCAGCTGCTGAGCGAGACTTCCATGATCAGAAAGTTCCCACGGGCCCACCTGCAGCTGCTGAGCGAGACTTCCATGATCAGAAAGTTCCCACGGGTCCACCTGCAGCTGCTGAGCGAGACTTCCATGATCAGAAAGTTCACACGGGCCCACCTACAGCTGCTGAGCGAGACTTCCATGATCAGAAAGTTCCCACGGGCCCACCTGCAGCTGCTGAGCGAGACTTCCATGATCAGAAAGTTCCCACGGGCCCACCTGCAGCTGCTGAGCGAGACTTCCATGATCAGAAAGTTCCCACGGGTCCACCTGCAGCTGCTGAGCGAGACTTCCATGATCAGAAAGTTCACATGGGCCCACCTGCAGCTGCTGAGCGAGACTTCCATGATCAGAAAGTTCCCACGGGTCCACCTGCAGCTGCTGAGCGAGACTTCCATGATCAGAAAGTTCACACAGGCCCACCTGCAGCTGCTGAGCGAGACTTACATGATCAGAAAGTTCCCAGGGGCCCACCTGCAGCTGCTGAGCGAGACTTCCATGATCAGAAAGTTCCCACAGGCCCATCTGCCAGTGGTCGAGCGAGACTTCCACGATCAGAAAGTTCACACGGGCCCACCTGCAGCTGCTGAGCGAGACTTCCATGATCAGAAAGTTCCCACGGGCCCACCTGCAGCTGCTGAGCGAGACTTCCATGATCAGAAAGTTCCTACGGGCCCACCTGCCAGTGGCTGAGCGAGACTTCCATGATCAGAAAGTTCACACGGGCCCACCTGTAGCTGCTGAGCGAGACTTCCATGATCAGAAAGTTCACACGGGCCCACCTGCAGCTGCTGAGCGAGACTTCCACGATCAGAAAGTTCACACGGGCCCACCTGCAGCTGCTGAGCGAGACTTCCATGATCAGAAAGTTCACACGGGCCCACCTGCAGCTGCTGAGCGAGACTTCCATGATCAGAAAGTTCCCACGGGCCCACCTGCCAGTGGCTGAGCGAGACTTCCACGATCAGAAAGTTCACACAGGCCCACCTGCAGCTGCTGAGCGAGACTTCCATGATCAGAAAGTTCCCACGGGCCCACCTGCAGCTGCTGAACGAGACTTCCATGATCAGAAAGATCACACGGGCCCACCTGCAGCTGCTGAGCGAGACTTCCATGATCAGAAAGTTCCCACGGGCCCACCTGCAGCTGCTGAGCGAGACTTCCATGATCAGAAAGTTCCCACGGGCCCACCTGCAGCTGCTGAGCGAGACTTCCATGATCAGAAAGTTCCCACGGGTCCACCTGCAGCTGCTGAGCGAGAATTCCATGATCAGAAAGTTCCCACGGGTCCACCTGCAGCTGCTGAGCGAGACTTCCATGATCAGGAAGTTCACACGGGCCCACCTGTAGCTGCTGAGCGAGACTTCCATGATCAGAAAGTTCCCACGGGTCCACCTGCAGCTGCTGAGCGAGACTTCCATGATCAGAAAGTTCACACGGGCCCACCTGCAGCTGCTGAGCGAGACTTCCGTGATCAGAAAGTTCCCACGGGCCCGCCTGCAGCTGCTGAGCGAGACTTTCATGATCAGAAAGTTCCCACAGGCCCATCTGCCAGTGGCCGAGCGAGACTTCCACGATCAGAAAGTTTACACAGGCCCACCTGCAGCTGCTGAGCAAGACTTCCATGATCAGAAAGTTCCCACGGGCCCACCTGCAGCTGCTGAGCGAGACTTCCATGATCAGAAAGTTCCCACGGGCCCACCTGCCAGTGGCTGAGTGAGACTTCCATGATCAGAAAGTTCACACGGGCCCACCTGCAGCTGCTGAGGGAGACTTCCATGATCAGAAAGTTCCCACGGGCCCACCTGCAGCTGCTGAGTGAGACTTTCATGATCAGAAAGTTCCCACGGGCCCACCTGCCAGTGGCCGAGCGAGACTTCCACGATCAGAAAGTTCACACGGGCCCACCTGCAGCTGCTGAGCGAGACTTCCATGATCAGAAAGTTCACACCGGCCCACCTGCAGCTGCTGAGCGAGACTTTCATGATCAGAAAGTTCCCACGGGCCCACCTGCAGCTGCTGAGCGAGACTTCCATGATCAGAAAGTTCACACGGGCCCACCTGCAGCTGCTGAGCGAGACTTCCATGATCAGAAAGTTCACACGGGCCCACCTGCAGCTGCTGAGCGAGACTTCCATGATCAGAAAGTTCCCACGGGCCCACCTGCAGCTGCTGAGCGAGACTTCCATGATCAGAAAGTTCCCACGGGTCCACCTGCAGCTGCTGAGCGAGACTTCCATGATCAGAAAGTTCACATGGGCCCACCTGCAGCTGCTGAGCGAGACTTCCATGATCAGAAAGTTCACACGGGCCCACCTGCAGCTGCTGAGCGAGACTTCCATGATCAGAAAGTTCCCACGGGTCCACCTGCAGCTGCTGAGCGAGACTTCCATGATCAGAAAGTTCACACAGGCCCACCTGCAGCTGCTGAGCGAGACTTACATGATCAGAAAGTTCCCAGGGGCCCACCTGCAGCTGCTGAGCGAGACTTCCATGATCAGAAAGTTCCCACAGGCCCATCTGCCAGTGGTCGAGCGAGACTTCCACGATCAGAAAGTTCACACGGGCCCACCTGCAGCTGCTGAGCGAGACTTCCATGATCAGAAAGTTCCCACGGGCCCACCTGCAGCTGCTGAGCGAGACTTCCATGATCAGAAAGTTCCTACGGGCCCACCTGCCAGTGGCTGAGCGAGACTTCCATGATCAGAAAGTTCACACGGGCCCACCTGTAGCTGCTGAGCGAGACTTCCATGATCAGAAAGTTCACACGGGCCCACCTGCAGCTGCTGAGCGAGACTTCCACGATCAGAAAGTTCACACGGGCCCACCTGCAGCTGCTGAGCGAGACTTCCATGATCAGAAAGTTCACACGGGCCCACCTGCAGCTGCTGAGCGAGACTTCCATGATCAGAAAGTTCCCACGGGCCCACCTGCCAGTGGCTGAGCGAGACTTCCACGATCAGAAAGTTCACACAGGCCCACCTGCAGCTGCTGAGCGAGACTTCCATGATCAGAAAGTTCCCACGGGCCCACCTGCAGCTGCTGAACGAGACTTCCATGATCAGAAAGATCACACGGGCCCACCTGCAGCTGCTGAGCGAGACTTCCATGATCAGAAAGTTCCCACGGGCCCACCTGCAGCTGCTGAGCGAGACTTCCATGATCAGAAAGTTCCCACGGGCCCACCTGCAGCTGCTGAGCGAGACTTCCATGATCAGAAAGTTCCCACGGGTCCACCTGCAGCTGCTGAGCGAGAATTCCATGATCAGAAAGTTCCCACGGGTCCACCTGCAGCTGCTGAGCGAGACTTCCATGATCAGGAAGTTCACACGGGCCCACCTGTAGCTGCTGAGCGAGACTTCCATGATCAGAAAGTTCCCACGGGTCCACCTGCAGCTGCTGAGCGAGACTTCCATGATCAGAAAGTTCACACGGGCCCACCTGCAGCTGCTGAGCGAGACTTCCGTGATCAGAAAGTTCCCACGGGCCCGCCTGCAGCTGCTGAGCGAGACTTTCATGATCAGAAAGTTCCCACAGGCCCATCTGCCAGTGGCCGAGCGAGACTTCCACGATCAGAAAGTTTACACAGGCCCACCTGCAGCTGCTGAGCAAGACTTCCATGATCAGAAAGTTCCCACGGGCCCACCTGCAGCTGCTGAGCGAGACTTCCATGATCAGAAAGTTCCCACGGGCCCACCTGCCAGTGGCTGAGTGAGACTTCCATGATCAGAAAGTTCACACGGGCCCACCTGCAGCTGCTGAGGGAGACTTCCATGATCAGAAAGTTCCCACGGGCCCACCTGCAGCTGCTGAGTGAGACTTTCATGATCAGAAAGTTCCCACGGGCCCACCTGCCAGTGGCCGAGCGAGACTTCCACGATCAGAAAGTTCACACGGGCCCACCTGCAGCTGCTGAGCGAGACTTCCACGATCAGAAAGTTCACACCGGCCCACCTGCAGCTGCTGAGCGAGACTTTCATGATCAGAAAGTTCCCACGGGCCCACCTGCAGCTGCTGAGCGAGACTTCCATGATCAGAAAGTTCACACGGGCCCACCTGCAGCTGCTGAGCGAGACTTCCATGATCAGAAAGTTCACACGGGCCCACCTGCAGCTGCTGAGCGAGACTTCTATGATCAGAAAGTTCCCACAGGCCCACCTGCCAGTGGCTGAGCGAGACTTCCATGATCAGAAAGTTCACACGGGCCCACCTGCAGCTGCTGAGCGAGACTTCCATGATCAGAAAGTTCACACGGGCCAACCTGCAGCTGCTGAGCGAGACTTCCATGATCAGAAAGTTCCCACGGGCCCACCTGCCAGTGGCCGAGCGAGACTTCCACGATCAAAAAGTTCACACGGGCCCACCTGCAGCTGCTGAGCGAGACTTCCATGATCAGAAAGTTCCCACGGGCCCACCTGCAGCTGCTGAGCGAGACTTCCATGATCAGAAAGTTCCCACGGGCCCACCTGCCAGTGGCCGAGCGAGATTTCCACGATCAGAAAGTTCCCACGGGCCCACCTGCCAGTGGCCGAGCGAGACTTCCATGAGACTACCAAGCCTGTCTGCACTCTTCGGTATGTTTTCCTTATAATACTCGCACAAAGATGTTTTTCTCAAAGAACTCGAGATAAGCACCTGGCAGCATGGTACTCTCAAACAAATCCATAATCGCCATTTTAGTTTCTAATTTCTATATTGTACAACCACACTTTATACAATGTTTATAACTAGCATTATTATTATTATGTGTTTTGCATATAACGCTGACTATAAATGTGTTTTACACTGAGATGTATGATCCTGTAAAGATCATATTATTATCCTTATTCAGCACAAAGTCATTTGGAGGGATGAGACTAAAATTGAGCTTTTTGGCCACAACCATAAAACATACATTTGGAGAGGAGACAACAAGGCCTATGATGAAAGATCCACCATCCCTACTGTGAAACATGGAGGTGGATCGCTGATGTTTGGGGATGTGTGAGCTACAAAGGCACAGGAAATTTGGTCAAACTTGTTGGCAAGATGAATGCAGAATGTTATCAAAACATACTGGAGGAACATTTCATTCATCAGCCAGGAAGCTGTGCATGGGACGGACATTCCAACATGACAATGATCCAAAACACAAGACCAAGTCCACCTGTCATTGGCTACAGCAGAATAAAGTGAAGGTTCCTGATTGGCCATCTCAGTCTCCTGACCTCAATATCATTGAGCCCCTCTGGGGAGATCTCAAACGTGCCGTTCATGCGAGACAGCCCAAGAATTTACAGGAACTGGAGGAGAAATGGGGAGCTTTACCATCTGAGAGGATAAAGAGCCTCATCCACAAACACCACAAAACACTTCAAGCTGTCATTGATGGTAAAGGGGGCAATACACAGGATTAAGAACTGGGGTATGTAAACTTTTGATCAGGGTCATTTGGGTAGTTTTTGTTGTGATTATGATAAAAAAGAGTAAACACAGTTGATTGATAATAAATGGCTTCAGCTGAATACTAACCATGAGTGAGAGAAAAGTTTTTGTGTTCTCATTCATATTCTCTGAAAAATGGCCAAGAAATCATCAATTCTGCCAGGGCATGTAAACTTATGAGCACAACTGTGTATATATATATAAAAACATGTGGGCCTCAATAACATGGGCGCTGAGACCAGTAGCCCATTCAAGCCTATAGGGATGCAGTCGTTCACCCCAATTTGACAGGCATGCGGGGCTGCCCACCCGCACGCCTGCCAAATTGGGATAAGCGTCTGTGTGTCCCCATTGGCTTGAATGGGCTACCTGCATGTAGCACCTGGTGGGTCAAACTGTATAAACACAAGGCCAGTTTGTTGATTATGGGTCTCAGTGCCCATGTAATTGACTAAAAAAACAGCAGAGGGCACAATCTAAGTGCAGCAAAACAAATGTTTCCTAGTAGGAAAGAAAAATGGCAACTCACATGTAGTTAAAATATATGTGCCTATCACGATGACTAAAGCTGTCAGCTATATATGTAGATTGCTCCCTCACTGGTTAGGCAGGCTTGAGAGGGAGGCAAAACATGTAGCCACGCCCCTTTGATGGCCCTCGCCGTCTCACGTAATATTGGACTGTTCCCACGCTGTCAGATCAGGTCACCAGGCTCTGAGTCTACCCAGGCCTGAATCTTGGACTGGATCCCCTGGATGACAGACAGCGTTAGTCCACGTGACAGACACATATGAGTTGCATTTTTTTTCCACAAATAAACATTAATTTTGCTGCATTTAGATGGCGCCCTCTGGTGTTTATTCTTGGAAGGAAGAAAGAAAGAGAGAGAGAAAGAGAGAGAAAGAGAGAGAAAGAGAGAGAGAATAAAAAAAGGATGAAAGAAAGAAAGAGTGGGAGAGAGAGAATAAAAAAGGAAGAAAGGGAGAGAGAAGAGGGGGAGGGAGGGAGAGAGAGAGAGAATAAAAAGGAAGAAAGAGAGAGAGGGGGAGGGAGAGAGAGAGAGAATAAAAAGGAAGAAAGGGAGAGAGGGGGAGGGAGAGAGAGAGAATAAAAAGGAAGAAAGAGAGAGAGAGAATAAAAAAGGAAGAAGGAAGGAGAGAGAGAGAGACTCAATACGAACTCAACTGCTTTGGCAATGCTAACATTTATTTGGTCCTGCCAATAAAGCTTATTTGAATTGAATTTAATTTAATTTAATCTAATTGAGAGGGAGAGAGAGGGGGAGAGAGGGAGAGAGAGAGTAAAAAGAAGGAGAGAGAGAATAAAAAGAAAGAAAGAGGAGGGAGAGAGAGAGAGGGGAGAGAGAGGGGGAGAGAGAGAGGGAGAGAGTAAAAAGAAGGAAAGAGAGAGAGAGAGAGAATAGAAAGGAAGAAAGAGAGAGGGGGAGGGAGAGAGAGAATAAAAAAGGAAGAAAGAAGGAGGGAGAGAGGGGTGAGAGGGAGTAAAAAGAAGGAGAGAGAGAGAGAGAGAATAAAAAGGAAGAGAGAGAGAATAAAAAAGGAAGAAAGAGAGAGAGAATAAAAAGGAAGAAAGGGGGAGAGGGGGGAGAGAGAGAGAGAATAAAAAGGAAGAAAGAAGGAGAGAGGGAGGGGGAGAGAGGGAGAGAGAGAGAATAAAAAAGGAAGAAAGAAAGAGAGAGAGTAAAAAAGGAACAGCGAGAGAGTAAAAATGAAGAAAGAGAGAGAGGGGGAGGGAGAAAAAAAGGAAGAAAGAAATAGAGAGAGAGAGAGAGAGAGTAAAGAAGGAGAGAGTGAGATAGAGGGGGAGGGGTGAGAGAGAGAGAGAGGGGGAGAGAGAGAATAAAAAAGGAAGAAAGAAAGAAAGAAAAAGAGAGATAATAAAAAGGAAGAGAGAGAGAGAATAAAAAAGGAAGAAAGAAAAAAAGAGAGAGGGGGGAGGGGGAGAGAGAGAGAATAAAAAAGGAAGAAAGAGAGAGAGAGCAAAAATGAAGAAAGAAGGGGAGAGAGAGGGAGAGAGACTGCTGGGGCCCCAGGCCAGCTCAGGGCCCCAAGCAGTTGCTTGCTTTGCCTGTCCTGTTCCGATGGCCCTGACTGCGTGTCACAGACTGAGTGGGACATGAAAAACTGAGGACTTAAAAATCCTTTACACCGACTTATGTCCATTCCCCTTTATATTACCCCCACCCCCCCTCACTTTTTCTTATGCAAACCCAACTGCTTTGGCAATGCTAACATGTATTTGGTCCTGCCAATAAAGCTTACTTGAATTTGAATTTGAGAGAGAGGGGGTAGAGAGAGAGAGAGGGGGGGGGAGAGAGAGAGAATAAAAAAAGGAAGAAAGAGAGAGAGACGGGGGGAGAGAGAGAGAATACAAAAAGGAAGAAAGAGAGAGAGAGAATAAAAAAAGGAAGGAAGGAAGAAAGAAAGAAAGGGAGAATAAAAAAGGAAGAAAGAAAGAACTAGAGAGAATAAAAAGGAAGAAAGACAGAGAGAGGGGGGAGAGAGAGAGAGAATAAAAAAGGAAGAAAGAATGAGAGAGAGAGAGAGAGAGAGAGAGGGGGGATAAAAAAGAAAGAGAGAGAGAATAAAAAGGAAGACAGAGAGAGAGAATAAAAAAGGAAGAAAGAAGGAGAGAGAGGGGGGGAGGGGGAGAGAAAGAATAAAAAAGGAAGAAATAAGGAGAGAGAGGGAGAGAGAGAATAAAAAATGAAGAAAGAAAGAAAGAGAGAGAATAAAAAGGAAGAAAGAGAGAGAGAGTGAGAGAGAAAAAAAGGAAGAAAGAAAGAGAGAGAGAGAGAATAAAAAAGGAAGAAAGAGAGAGAGAGAGAGTGAGAGAGAAAAAAGAAAGAAAGAGAGGGAGAGAGAGAGAGAGAATAAAAAAGAAAGAAAGAGAGGGAGAGAGAGAGAATAAAAAAGGAAGAAAGAGTGAGCGAGCGAGAAGGAGAGAGAAAGAGAAAAAGAATGATGAATTAGAGCGGAGACTGTAAGCCAGGTCTTCTCGTCCAACATCAGTGCCCTGACCTCACAAATGTTCTTCTGGAAGAATGGTCACACATTCCCATAGACACCCTCCTAAACCTTGTGGACGGCCTTCCCAGAGGAGGTGAAGTTGTTATAGGTGCAAAGGGCGGGGCCAACTCAATATTGAACCCTCCGGACTAAGACTGGGATGCCATTAAAGTTCATGTGTGTGTAAAGGCCGGCATCCCAATACTTTTGACAATATATTGTGTGTATATATATATACTGTATATATATAAAATTTATATTGCTTTCAAAAGCTCTCCCTTTGGTGGAAAGCTTGGGGCTGTACAATACTTCTGTGTGTTAAGTTGGCCATACACCAGAAGAACTTTGTTCTGACGTTTGTATGGAAATTCCGAATAATCGTTCGTCAGTCACGGCCTCCCATCTTGTCATCGTTGAGTCCTCTCATCTCAGCCAAAAGCCCCTAAAATTCCCTCCAGACCTGCGACTTGAATGGGAACCGGATTCATTACAATAAGTATTATTTCTCCCGAAGGAAAACCACATTCACTGCCAGAATTTCGTTATTTCAAGAAAATTTTTCATTCGGCTCCTTCGATCTTTCCTGTTTCCATGGTCACAAACAATCATCGATTTGACCCCACTAATGATTAGGAAAATTAGATAAATGTTCTGAAAGCTGATATTTTGGAAGAAAATTCTCCTGGTGTATGGTTGGTCGGTCAGTCGGTCGGTCGGTTGGTCGGTCGGTCGGTCGGTCGGTCGGTCAGTCGGTCGGTTGGTCGGTCGGTCAGTCGGTTGGTCGGTCGGTCAGTCGGTTGGTCGGTCAGTCGGTTGGTCGGTCAGTCAGTCGGTCGGTCGGTTGGTCAGTCGGTCAGTCGGTCGGTTGGTCGGTCGGTCGGTCGGTTGGTCGGTCGGTCAGTCGGTTGGTCGGTCAGTCAGTCGGTCGGTCGGTTGGTCAGTCGGTCAGTCGGTCGGTTGGTCGGTCGGTCGGTCGGTCGGTTGGTCGGTCGGTCAGTCGGTTGGTCGGTCAGTCGGTTGGTCGGTCAGTCGGTTGGTCGGTCGGTCAGTCGGTTGGTCGGTCAGTCGGTTGGTCGGTCAGTCGGTTAGTCGGTCGGTCAGCCGGTCAGTCGGTCAGTCGGTCAGTCGGTTGGTCAGTCAGTCGGTCGGTCGGTCGGTCGGTCGGTCAGTCAGTCGGTCGCTCGGCTTAAATCTACTAAATAGGCAACAAGATGAAACCAGATCACTGACATTATGGTTCGGTGAGAGGGGAAAATGAAGACCACACCGGGGAGAATCTCACCATTGAAGTCTCTGAAGTGAATCATCCCATCACCGGCCATTCAACACTGAAAAAAAGGGGGGGGGGGGCAGGAGATTTGGATGAAGCAAGTAGGAGTATAAAATTCAGTTTAATATATAAATTAACATAAAAACGCATAATCATGAGTGTATATCCCATACAATTATAATAACTGGTACAATTCATAAAGATGTATAAACAGTACATAGTCCCCAGGGGCCCGGATGGCAACCCCCCCTTTTTTATTATTTTTTATTTATTTATTTTTTTCTTGTAAGGGGCCCGAATGGCAACCCCCCTTTTTGTTTTCTTGTAAGGGGCCCGGATGGCAACCCCCCTCTAATTCTCGGGGGACATACGGCAGCACCCCCCCCCCTGCTTCCCAACTTGCGGCTCCCCCCCCCCCCCCCGGTTTTCAATTAGTCAATTAGCGGCGGCACCCTGCTCCAGGGGGCCCATGCCTGAAGCTGTGTAAGGGGTCCCAAAATTCCTAAATTCCTTGATCTACATTGCCACACTCTCAGTCCAAATAGCAGTTATAGGCCCCTTTCACACGGACGGATAGAATGGTGCTTTTAGCTGCGGATTTTCTAGATTTCTACCGCAGCTAAAAGCACACAATGCTTTCCTATGGCCCCATTCACACACAGCGTTTAGCTGCGATTTCGTTACATGCGTTTCGGTGCGAATAGAAAAAATAGAATTGAATGCGTCCAGGTGCGATGTAGCGCAGCTATCTGCACATAACTGCAGGTAATCGCAGTGCACTGTGTCAGCTGCGGGTAGCAGCGTAAACAAAAGAAAAAAACAACAGGAAGCACATCAAAATAAAAATGGTTGCTATGGGGATGACAATAATGGCCAACCGCAGCTAAACGCAGCCGCATGTAAACGCAGCTAATCGCACTGTACAAATGCAGCTGATCGCTGTGCCTGGGGTCTTGAATTTCAAAAGAAAGAAACATGCTTTTAACTGCGGCAGAACAGCCGCCCGTGTGAAAGGGGCCTTATAGTCAACGTTGTAAGTATGGAAGAGAGTGGGGTTTTTATTTGGTTTGACTTTATTTTATATCTTTTATGATTTTTCTTTTTTTTTCCTCAGGTAGGATCAGACCAATACAGCAACTCCTTCTATTCTATTTTTTTATTGAACTCACGCACATTCTCCTGCAGAGTGGATCAATTCACGAATTGCATAGAGCTACTATATGCCGTGTCCCTGTGATTCAATTGATAGATCTGTTAGGATGTATAGATTTTTGATAATGACCTTTTATAATCACGTGGCAACTCGTCTATATTGTATATATGTACTGTATATACACCTTTATGAATTGTACCGGTTATTATAATTGTATGGGAAATACACTCATGATTATGCGTTTTTATGTTAATTTATATATTAAACTGAATTTTATACTCCTACTTGCTTCATTTAAAGTCCCAATCTCCTCTCCCCCCCCCCCTCTTTTTTTGACATATAGATAAGGGATGGAGGCAATTGACCTTACCAGGTCACCGCCTCATATAAAGGCCATTCAACACTGAAAATGTTGAAATTGTCAGTTTTTGTCCGGTTGTCACCTCTAGGGATGGGTCAAAATGTGTTTTTTTGGTGCAAAATAAACTTTGCAAAAAAAATGACTGCACTTCTCTCTAATCACCACTAGAGGGGGCTAAAAAGCTTCCTAAGAAGAGACATTGGCCATTGGCGGGAGAGTGATGGGGAATAAATTTGCGGACTGATTTCGGATACATTGCGGTCTATTTTTAGAGGGAAGCCGAGACTGGGGTTTATTATATGTAGGGTCCCCCGATAACTACCGAATCACACCCTGCATTCTAATGTTTCACTTTAAGCATTATTAAAATCACTGCTCCCCGCCAATTTTTTTTTTGCCGTGGTACATGTTCCCTAGGGCAGTACCCAGCCCCCCATGTCATGTTTGACAAGTTCTTGACCAGAAAATGGCCAGTGCTGATTTCCTGTATTCATCTCCCATTGACTTCCATGGAGCTCAGATTCAGCATCCAAACTTCCGTAAACCCGCCCTGAACCAAACCCAGGAATGTTCAACTCATCGCTAAAAAAAAAAGACCGGCCACTGCTGCTCTCTCTCCTTGTGCAGGATGACTGGTCTTGTCTCCCCCCCCTCCTGTAGTTTCCTGTAGTGGGTGGGGTCTGCTGGGTCCCTCCCATAGCTTTGCTCTCTCTCCTTGTGCAGGATGACTGGTCTTGTCTCCGCCCCCTCCCCTCCTGTAGTTTCCTGCAGTGGGTGGGGTCTGCTGGGCCCCTCCCATAGCTTTGCTCTCTCTCCTTGTGCAGGTAACTGGTCTTGTCTCCGCCCCCTCCCCTCCTGTAGTTTCCTGTAGTGGGTGGGGTCTGCTTGGCCCCTCCCATAGCTTAGCTCTCTCTCCTTGTGCAGGATGACTGGTCTTGTCTCTGCCCCCCCTCCTGTAGTTTCCTGTAGTGGGTGGGGTCTGCTGGGCCCCTCCCATAGTTTTGCTCTCTCTCCTTGTGCAGGGTGACTGGTCTTGGCTCTGCCCCCGCTCCTGTAGTTTCCTGTAGTGGGTGGGGTCTGCTGGGCCCCTCCCATAGCTTTGCTCTCTCTCCTTGTGCAGGGTGACTGCTCTTGTCTCCGCCCTCCCCCTGCTGTAGTTTCCTGTAGTGGGTGGGGTCTGCTGGGCCCCTTCCATAGCTTAGCTCTCTCTCCTTGTGCAGGATGACTGGTCTTGTCTCCGCCCCCTCCCCTACTGTAGTTTCCTGCAGTGGGTGGGGTCTGCTGGGCCCCTCCCATAGCTTTGCGCTCTCTCCTTGTGCAGGGTGACTGCTCTTGTCTCCGCCCTCCCCCTGCTGTAGTTTCCTGTAGTGGGTGGGGTCTGCTGGGCCCCTCCCATAGCTTAGCTCTCTCTCCTTGTGCAGGATGACTGGTCTTGTCTCCCTCCCCCCTCCTGTAGTGGGTGGGGTCTGCTGGGTCCCTCCCATAGCTTTGCTCTCTCTCCTTGTGCAGGGTGACTGGTCTTGTCTCTGCCCCCCCCTGTAGTTTCCTGTAGTGGGTGTGGTCTGCTGGGTCACTCCCATAGCTTTGCTCTCTCTCCTTGTGCAGGGTGACTGGTCTTGTCTCCGCCCCCTCCCCTCCTGTAGTTTCCTGCAGTGGGTGGGGTCTGCTGGGCCCCTCCCATAGCTTTGCTCTCTCTCCTTGTGCAGGGTGACTGGTCTTGTCTCCGCCCCCTCCCCTCCTGTAGTTTCCTGTAGTGGGTGGGGTCTACTTGGCCCCTCCCATAGCTTAGCTCTCTCTCCTTGTGCAGGATGACTGGTCTTGTCTCTGCCCCCCTCCTGTAGTTTCCTTTAGTGGGTGGGGTCTGCTGGGCCCCTCCCATAGCTTTGCTCTCTCTCCTTGTGCAGGGTGACTGGTCTTGGCTCTGCCCCCCCTCTTGTAGTTTCCTGTAGTGGGTGGGGTCTGCTGGGCCCCTCCCATAGCTTTGCTCTCTCTCCTTATGCAGGGTGACTGCTCTTGTCTCCGCCCTCCCCCTGCTGTAGTTTCCTGTAGTGGGTGGGGTCTGCTGGGCCCCTTCCATAGCTTAGCTCTCTCTCCTTGTGCAGGATGACTGGTCTTGTCTCCGCCCCCTCCCCTCCTGTAGTTTCCTGTAGTGGGTGGGGTCTGCTGGGCCCCTCCCATAGCTTTGCTCTCTCTCCTTGTGCAGGGTGACTGCTCTTGTCTCCGCCCTCCCCCTGCTGTAGTTTCCTGTAGTGGGTGGGGTCTGCTGGGCCCCTCCCATAGCTTTGCTCTCTCTCCTTTTGCAGGGTGACTGCTCTTGTCTCCGCCCCCCGCCCCTCCTGTAGTTTCCTGTAGTGGGTGGGGTCTGCTGGGCCCCTCCCATAGCTTTGCTCTCTCTCCTTGTGCAGGATGACTGGTCTTGTCTCCGCCCCCCTCCCCTCCTGTAGTTTCCTGTAGTGGGTGGGGTCTGCTGGGCCCCTCCCATAGCTTTGCTCTCTCTCCTTGTGCAGGATGACTGGTCTTGTCTCCGCCCCCCTCCCCTCCTGTAGTTTCCTGTAGTGGGTGGGGTCTGCTGGGTCCCTCCCATAGCTTTGCTCTCTTTCCTTTTGCAGGGTGACTGCTCTTGTCTCCGCCCTACCCCTGCTGTAGTTTCCTGTAGTGGGTGGGGTCTGCTGGGCAGGGCCGATCCTAGGGTCACAGACGCCTGGGTGCAGAAATATTTCTGGCGCCCCCACGTGGGCGTGGTCATCCTACAAACTCCTCCCCTTTACACATGTTTCTATGGCAACGATTCAAACACAGAGATGCTCCCCTAAGAAGTCGTCGTTACTCTAGGATCCTCCCATGATCCTTTAACAATAAAGAAAATACAGGAAGAGCGTACACTAATGAGACCTGGAGAGGAGTCTCTCTGATGCACACAGAGAGGGCTTCTGTTAGAGAGTCTGTTAGGAAGAGCCCCCAGACATAGTACAAGAGATGGTCAGAGAGTGCAGACATGACACAAGAGACTGTCAGAGACTGCAGACATATTACAGGAGATGGTCAGAGAGTGCAGACATAGTACAGGAGACAGAGAGTGCAGGCATAGTACAGGAGATGGTCAGAGACTGCAGATATAAAACAGGAAATTATCAGAGACTGCAGACATAATACAGGAGATGATCAAAGAGTGCAGACATATTACAGGAGACGGTCAGAGACTGCAGATATAAAACAGGAGATGGTCAGAGACTGCAGACATAATATAGGAGATAATGGCTCTCACCTGACCCAGCGATACAGCAACAACGGTTCCTCTGATCAGGAGTCAGCTTACTCTGAATTGCCCGTAGTGACTCCACCGAGTCCAGATCTGTATTAAGTATAGACTCCCTACTCCCCTATAGACTCCCTACTAAGTATAAACCCCTCCCTCAATACAGACCCCCCTCCATTAGTACAGACCACCCAGGACAAACCCCCCCTCCATTAGTACAGACCCCCCAGGACAAACCACCCCCCTCCATTAGTACAGACCACCCCCCTCCTTTAGTAGAGACCCCCCACAAACCTCCCCCCATTAGTACAGACCCCCCACAAACCACCCCCCTCCATTAGTAAAGACCACCCCACAAACCATCCTCCCTCCATTAGTACAGACCCCCCTCAGGACAAACCACCCCCCTCCATTAGTACAGACCCCCCACAAACCATCACCCCTCCATTAGTACAGACCCCCCACAAACCATCCCCCCTCCATTAGTACAGACCCCCCTGGCCCCCACAAACCACCCCCTTCCACTAGTACAGACCCCCCACAAACCATCCCCCTTCATTAGAACAGACTCCCCCCTGGCCCCCACAAACCATCCCCCCTTCATTAGTACAGACCCCCCCTGGCCCCCACACACCAGACCCCCCTGGCCCCCACAAACCATCCCCCCTCCATTAGTACAGACCCCCCTGGCCCCCACACATCACCCCCCTCTCCATTAGTCCAGACCCCCCCTGGCCCTCACACACCAGACCCCCTCCATAAGTACAGACCCCCCACAAATTATCCCCCCTTCATTAGTACAGTCTACAGACCCCCCCTCTGGACAAATGCAAACCCCACCCGGGCGGCAGCTGGAGAGGACAGTGTGCAGCTGCGCCGCCCAGGTGGAGAGGATCGTGACAGTTAGAACAAATGTCACGCTGATGCACTGCATTCATTGCACTGCACCGCACGGACCGGACCGCCCCGCCCCCCACTACGTCACCGCGGGTCTCTCTCCCAGCCGTTCCAATCTCTGATCTCCTCTGCCTGGAGGATGGAGGGGGGAGCAGGAAACAGCAGCGCCGATGATCGGCAGCAGTGAGCGGCGGAGACTGAGAGCGGCCTCGCTCTGTATACCAATAAGGAGGAGGAGGAGGGAGGGGAACACTCTGGTGCTTGAGCGCCCCCACCTCTGTGGCACCTGGGTGAACTGCACCCCTCGCACCCCGTCTAGGACCGGCCCTGCTGCTGGGCCCCTCCCATAGCTTTGCTCTCTCTCCTTGTGCAGGATGACTGGTCTTGTCTCCTCCCCCTCCTCCTGTAGTTTCCTGTAGTGGGTGGGGTCTGCTGGGCCCCTCCCATAGCTTTGCTCTCTTTCCTTGTGCAGCAAGACTGGTCTTGTCTCCGCCCCCTTCTGTCATTTTCTGCAGACAGCTTGACGTGGGTGGAGCCTGCTGGGCCCCTCCCTCTACTCTCTGCACAAGCAATGTACAGCACAGTGATGATATCACTGCCACTTTTACAAGGTAATACCTGGATTTGCAAAGGCATTTGGTGTGTACACCTAGTCTTCATTCTCTCAGATTCCACCATGAAGTGGCCTAAAGCCCCGTACACACGGTCAGACTTTTTGCCAACAAACTTCAAAATTAGCAAGTTTCTAAAAAAATCTGACCGTGTGTACGCTCCATCGGACAAACTTTTTCGGTTTTCATCGGACAAAAGTTCGCTCTGCAAACGGACAAACTTTTCGGCAACAAAAGTCTGATGGTGCAAAGTCCTATCGTGTGTACAGAAGTACAAACACGCATGCTCAGAACCAATGTTAAAATCCACCAAAAATAGCAGAAGTTGACCAAAGGGTGGCGGTAAAGAGCAGAAAAACCACGTAATGTTGGGAACGTTTTGGGAAAGTTTGCAGAAAAGTCCTGTGGTGTGTGTGCTATGGGTGTGCCCGGCCAACTCCCTTCGGACAAAAATCCACGGAAAAGTTTGTTTAAAGTCTGACCGTGTGTACGAGGCTTAAGAAGCACTTCTGCCCAAGTGAGCTGTCTGTCCAGATTTTATCTCTGCACATCGTTACTCTACATCACTTCTCTGCCTTTTGGATAACATTAAGTGTTGTTTTTATCAGCGTCCAGTAGGGGGCGCTCCACTATCATTCCGGCCTTTTGACAGGAATGATGACTGGCTGTATAGTATCTCTGCTGGTATGATGGGGGTCCTGAGGGACTTTCTCCATGCATACTTCCCAATTGTAGGACTTGAGAATGTGGAACACTTCAAGGAGACAATGACCTGCAACGCATGTAGCGTGTGGCTGCAAAAAGCAGGTGTGGCCAAACAGTGGGAGGGGCTAAAGGGGCATGGTTAAACAAATCCCGGGCTTCCTTGTCTTCTTATCCTTCCTTGTACCTGTAACATATGCTTTGATTGCTGTGCCACAAGCAAGAGTCTCAGACACATGAACCTCAGCGCCATCATAAAACAAAAGCTTTACTGTCACTGTGTTAAAGTGTTGTCACTATGCTCCCCAGTCACTGTGCCCCCCTGTCACTGTGCCCCCCCATCACTATGCTCCCCTGTCACTGTGCCCCCCTGTCACTGTGCCCCCCTGTCACTGTACCCCCCCATCACTGTGCTCCCCTTTCACTGTGCCCCCCTGTCACTGTGCCCCCCCATCACTATGCTCCCCTGTCACTATGCTCCCCTGTCACTGTGCCCCCCTGTCACTGTGCCCCCCCATCACTGTGCTCCCCCGTTACTGTGCCCCCCTGTCACTGTGCCCCCCTGTCACTGTGCTCCCCCGTCACTGTGCCCCCTCCCCATCACTGTGCTCCCCTGTCACTATCCACCCCATTACTGTGCTCCCCCTTCACTGTGCCCCCCCATCACTGTGCTCCCCCGTCACTGTGCCCCCCATCACTGTGATCCCCCGTCACTGTGCCCCCCATCACTGTGCTCCCCTGTCACTGTGCCCCCCATCACTGTGATCCTCCGTCACTGTGCCCCCCATCACTGTGCTCCCCTGTCACTGTGCTCCCCTGTCACTGTGCTCCCTCATCACTGTGCTCCCCTGTCACTGTGCTCCCCCGTCACTGTGCTCCCCTGTCACTGTGCTCCCCTGTCACTGTGCCCCCCGTCACTGTGCTCCCCTGTCACTGTGCCCCCCCCGCCCTCACTGTGCTCCCCCATCACTGTGCTCCCCTGTCACTGTGCTTCCCTGTCACTGTGCCCCCTGTCACTGTGCCCACCATCACTGTGCTCCCCTGTCACAGTACTCTCCATCACTATACCCCCATCACTGTGCTCCCCTGTCACTGTGCCCCCCATCACTGTGCTACCACATCACTGTGCCCCCCCAATCACTGTGCTCCCCTGTCACTGTGCCCCCCATCACTGTGCTCCCCTGTCACAGTGCTCTCCATCACTGTGCCCCCCCCATCACTGTGCTCCCTTGTCACAGTGCTCTCCATCACTGTGCCCCCCCATCACTGTGCTCCCCTGTCACAGTGCTCTCCATCACTGTGCCCCCCCCCATCACTGTGCTCCCATGGTCCATGGGAAGGAATCCAAATTAAGCGCCCACTGGGAGGCCCAGTGCCTCCTGAATTGAGCAGCGCTACCTGGTCTGGAAGAGGGCTGGGAAAGCAGAGAGCCCCGCCATGTCAGGCAACCCCAGGGATTGGCCACCCAGGAGTTATGCCGCGTACACACGATCATTATTCACGGCGGTTAAAAAAACGCCATGAATAATGACAGGAAAAACGAGGGAACCGCTTGGTTCCCTACACACGGCCGTTTTTCCCGTCATTTTTTCTCTTGACGAGAAAAACGACCGTCTGTGGGCTCCGCGGCAGTGTCTCCCTATGGGAAAACTGCCGCGGAAAAAAATGCTGGAAAAAACGATGAGAAAATTTAGAACATGTTCTAATTTTTCTCGTCGTTTTTTATGCCGTTTTTCTCGACGAGAAAAACGACATAAAGCCGACAGACGATCGTTTTTCTCGGCCCAAAAAAAAAATGCAGTTTTTCTCGTCGAGAAAAGCGGTCGTGTGTACGCGGCATTAGAGTTGTCACCTCATCCCTTTAAACCCGAACACATATTAAGTACAAAGGTTCTGTGGCTGATTAAGGTGGTAATTAAACTCACTTGGTGCTTTATCTGCATTTAATTAGCCTCAGAACCCGTGTAATTCATATGTGTTCGGGTTTAAAGGGATGAGGTGGCAACTCTACCAGGAGTGCCAGAGTAACACTATGGTTTTTGGGACGCCAGTGTGTGAAACTGCACTAGGCCACGACACCACGTGCTTTTCTTCTGCACTGTGCCTCATGAGATAAGTCTTTGACCAAGACCGGGAAGTTTTTGTTTCTGGGCTGCAAGACCTAGACATTGGATTGTAGACATTGTAATCACTCCATGGATGGTAGGGTGTGGGTCTTTGGGCCTAACCTAAAGTCTAGGGGGAGAATGTTTGGCCCTTAGGTTCCTTCCTCCCCTGCCTTGGGGGGGGGGTCTTTCTTTGGGGGAGCACCTAACCTAGTAGTCCACAGTCGCTTCAGTTGGCCGTGAGGAGAGGGGTCCACCAGGCCTTCTTAGCTGGTGGACCAGAGTGCGCTGTCCCTGTGCCCCAGGGACTCGGGAGTTCAGGGGGGGTCCTACCACTTCAGGTGGGGACCAGTGATACAGCCTGTGCAGTTTTTAGTGTGCGTTTCACATGCATTTTTTTGGTTTGCAGGGTGTTTAGGTTTTTTGTCAGCCATTGTGGACTCGCCAGCGCCATCTACCCATCTCTCAGAAATACCTCCGATGATGCACAATAAATAATACACAGATTTAATGGCTCACCACCAGTGGAGGTCTTCTCCGATGTCTTCTCCAATGTCTTCTCCATGGCCCTCAGTGGGGCAGATACATTTCTGGTTACACGGACTCCAGTACTGGTTGCAGCGGTGTCTGTGGTGCCGCCGGCCATGGTGGTCCCAGTTGATACTTTGTTGCCGTTCTCACTTACAGAAGATGACATTTCTAGCTCAGTGGTGCTCCTCTGTCTCTCGGTCAGAGCACTGACGGCACTGACGGCACTGACGGTAGTTGTGGCCATTGGAGCCTCAGTGCTGCCTATAGCGCTCATAAGCTCATCTTCTGTAGTGGTCTCTGTGCCACCCGTGGTCACTGTAGTGGAAGGACTCTCCATGGTAGTTGGCAGTGGGATGGCAATGCTGTCCTTGGCTGTAGTGTTGTGTATAGCAAGGCTGCTCTGAGTACGGACTACAGGCGGCTCCGTGGTACTCTCCCATGGGGCCACAGACACTGAAAAGTTCCCACCGGACAGTATCTTCACCCTAGGTGTGAAAAACGGTGTGCTAAGATCCTCGAAGGTTGTCGTAGTGTCAAGGGCCACATTCTGTGTCCACACCAACATAAAGCCTGAAAGGACAAACAGGAAAGACCCTATTAACTTGTAGAATCAATACACATATATACAGTATACAGCCCCTAATGTATAGCTATTGTTTTGAAATTATAATGGTTTGGAGTCAATTTTTGGAGTTTTTGAGTTCATTTTTTCTTACCAATATTTTATAACTAACAATTATACACAGGTGGCCAAAAAGCAGGCAGTGTTGGGTTTTTTCAAAGTTGGTGTCATGGATGGAAGTGCTGTGTGTTGATGAGTAAAATTGATGATGAAAATGATATAAAACTTGTAAACATAAAAAAAAAAATGTGGATCAAAGTGTACAAAGGGGTTCAAAGGTACTAATGAGCCGTATCTGCATGATTTGGTGTATTGTGCTCAGTGCTGGAACAAGGTCATCCTATGTTTTAGTGAACCCACCCCCCCCCAGAAAAAAATAATAATCAAGCACTAATCTGCATGCTTACCCGTCTAAGCATTAATTTCCTCATAAATTCTGATTCTCCACAAACAGAAATCCAAACATTCCCATCCCAGTCTAAATCCTCCCTTCAAGCACTTATCTTTGCCCACCCAACACCCCCCTCCTAGCACAAATTCTCTCCCTCCAAATCCCCCCTCCCAATACACATCCTCCTCCCCATTCCCCCTCTCAGCACAAATGCTCCCCAATGTCCCCTCTTAGCACAAATACCCCCCCCTAGCAAAAATGTCTCCCTTCTAGCACAAATCACCCCCTGGAAATGATCCTTCCTAGCATAAATGTACCCCCTAATCCCCCTCCTAGCACACATCCCCTCAATGCCCCCTCCTAGCACAAATCTTCCCCCTCCTAGCACCAACCCCTCACAATCCCCCTCCTAGCACAAATCTTCCCCCAATCCCCCCTCCTAGCACCAACCCCTCACAATCCCCCTCCTAGCACAAACCCTCTGCCCCCAAATCTCCCCCTTCAATACAAATCTTCCCCCAACTCCCCGTCTCAGCACAAATCCACCCCAATGCCACTTCCTAGCACAAACAACCCCCCCCCCACTAGCACAAACCACCCCCCCCCATCCCCCATCTAGCAAAAACCACCCCCTCCCCAGAAATTACCATTCCTAGCACAAATTCAGCCCCCCCAATCCCCTCTCCTAGCACATATCCCCCCAATATCCCCTCCTGGCATAAATCCTTCCCAAATCCCCCCTTCTAGCACGTGTTCCCCCACCCCTCTATCAATAGCACAAATTCTCTCCCCTTAAAATTTACCCTCCTAGCATAATTTCCCCCTCCCAGCACAAATCCCCCTTCCTAACACAAATCCTGTTCCCCTCCCCCCTCCAAATCCCCCTTACTAGCACAACTTTTCTCATCTCCAGCACAAATAACCCATAACACCCCCCCCCCCCTCCCATTTGGCTCTCTCCTGTCTAGCCTCCCCCAAACCTCCCCCCAACCCCCCCCCCATAATCCCCCCATTTGGCTCTCTCCTGTCTAGCTTCCCCCAAACCTCCCCCCACCCCCCATAATCCCCCCATTGGGCTCTCTCCTGTCTGGCCTCCCCCAAACCTCCCCCCACCCCCCCATAATCCCCCCATTGGGCTCTCTCCTGTCTAGCCTCCCCCAAACCTCCCCCCACCCCCCATAATCCCCCCATTGGGCTCTCTCCTGTCTAGCCTCCCCCCACCCCCCATAATCCCCCCATTTGGCTCTCTCCTGTCTAGCTTCCCCCAAACCTCCCCCCACCCCCCATAATCCCCCTGTCAGGGTCACCTGTGGCCAGGTGACAGATGCACACCGTAGGGGGACAGGAGTGCACCGCGAGGTAGTGAACCCTATGGCTGGCTTCTGTGGATAGGAAACTGGGTGGTTGTGGAAAGCGGGACCAGAGGAGCACAACCGGGATCCCAACGGAAGCGAGAGCCAAGATTCCCCAGGGCGCGGAGTCTAAGACCCAGCTGGTCTTCTCCAGGGCCTCTAGTGGTGAGGATGTTACGCTGCAGGCTGGGACCAGGTCGCGGCCCCTGGAGTTTCCTAGCTCACGCCCCGTAGGATAAGGGGAAGCAGCAGCACACGATAGAGAGAACCGAATAACAAGCCGAAGGTCAGGGGCCACAAGCAGACAAGGATAACGAAGAACGAGCCGAAGGTCAAGGGTCACGAGCAGACAGGGATGGTCGGGGACAAGCCAATAACGTAACAGAGAGACAGACGTAGCACACGGCAGGCAGGAACCCAAACACACAATGCCTAACAAACACGTTGATCAGCAAAGCAGGCTTGCAGTGCACAGGTTAATATAGTGTTCAGTGATAGGGCCTGGGGTGGAGTCAGGCTGGGAGGAGATTATAAAGGAAGCCAGGTGAAGGAGGTCTGGTCTCTAGATGAACACATGAGGAGGAAGGTAAGATGGCAGACAGACATTAATGCATATCCATGACAGTACCCTCCCTCTTACGAGGCCTCCCCCTTCCCCGCCTGGGCCCAGGTTTAGAGGGAAACTTCAGATGAAACTCCTTTAACAGACGAGGTGCAAAGACCTCAGATGCAGTGATCCAAGACCTCTCCTCAGGACCAAACCCTTTCCAATGAACGAGGTACTGAAGAACGCCTTTACAGAGTCGGGAGTCCAGAATTTGACTGATCTCGTACTCCTGATTATCCTCAGAGACAGGCGCCACGGTAGGAAGAGGACGAGAGAATTTATTGAGGACTAAAGGCTTTAGAAGAGCAACATGAAAGGAGTTAGTGATTTTAAGGCTCTTAGGAATCTGGAGTTTGAAACAAACCGGATTCAGTTTAGCAGTTACCGTGTATGGACCGATGAATCGTGGAGCAAACTTCAGAGAAGGAACTCGGAGCTTGATGTTCCTGGTAGAGAGCCAGACTTTGTCCCCTGGCTGAAGAGAAGGCGGTTTACGCCTGCGGCGGTCGGCAAAGCCTTTGAATTTTTCAGCAGCTGCCCGGAGGGAATCATGAACGTGACCCCAAACGGAATTGAGAGACTCCTGAACCGAAGCCAAAGCTGGAATGTCTGGAGAACAGATCATAGGAAGAGGAAGTTGAGGGTGTTTTCCATAAACTGTGAAAAAGGGTGTCTTCTGCGAACTGGTATTCACATGATTGTTATGGGAGAATTCTGCCCACGGGAGTAGAGAGGACCAATCGTCATGGTGAGAAGACACAAAGGTGCGAAGAAAGACCTCTAACTCCTGATTAACCCTCTCAGTCTGTCCATTGGATTGGGGATGGTAAGAAGAAGAAAAATCCAAGACAATATTGAGGGATTTGCAAAAGGCTCTCCAAAAACGAGACGTGAATTGGACTCCCCTGTCGGAAACAATATGAGAAGGGACCCCATGTAGGCGGAGAATTTCTCGAATGAAAATGGGAACCAAGGCAGGGGCAGAAGGAAGACCAGGAAGAGGAACAAAATGAGCCATCTTGGAGAATCGATCGATTACCACCCAAATGACTGTATTATTCTCAGACAGTGGGAGATCGGTGATAAAATCCATGGCAATATGGGCCCAGGGTTCCTTAGGAATAGGCAAGGGCATGAGGAGACCAGCAGGAGCTTGTGTGGAGGATTTGGACTGAGCACAGACATGACAAGCTTTAACGTAGTCTTTGACGTCTGAGCGGAGATTAGGCCACCAGTAGTGACGACTGATGAGTAGGAAGGATCGGAGGAATCCAGAATGCCCTGCCACCTTGGAATCATGTTCCCAACGAAGGATCTTAGCTCTTAGCCCAGTGGGGACAAAGGTCTTACCAGGCGGAATTTTAGACTTCAGGGTGGTAGAGTGGGCAACAATGCATGAGGTGGGAATGATCGGCTCAGGTTCAGGGGCGGACTCCTCGTCCAAAGTGTCAAATGACCTAGAGAGCGCATCAGCCCGACCGTTGCAGGAACCAGGTTTGTAGGTAATCGTGAAATTAAAACGGGCAAAGAAGAGACTCCACCTGGCCTGTCTAGGATTCAGACGTTTAGCATTCTGTAGATACTGTAAATTCTTGTGATCGGTAAAGATCGTTATGGAGTGAGGGGAACCCTCCAAGAGATGACGCCACTCCTCTAACGCCAATTTAATTGCGAGAAGTTCCCGATCACCGATGGCATAATTCCTCTCTGCCTGAGAAATTTTTTTGGAGAAGAACGCACATGGTTGGCGTCTCTTCTCAAAGATTTGAAGAAGCACAGCTCCCACCCCCATTGAGGAAGCGTCCACTTCAATAAAAAATGCATTCCCAGGATTTGGTCTCCTCAAGAGGGGGCCAGAAACAAAGGCCTGTTTCAGGTTGTGAAATGCAGAGACAGCTTCGGGAGGCCAGTCTCTGGCATTCACACCCTTCTTGGTCAAAGCGATAATAGGCGCGGCAATGGAAGAGTAATTCCTTATGAACTGCCTATAATAATTAGTGAAGCCAAGAAAGCGCTGTGTGGCCTTGAGGCTAGCAGGAAGAGGCCAGTTGGTGATAGCCAAGACCTTCCCAGGGTCCATACGAAGCCCCGAACATGAGACAAAGCACCCCAAAAACAGGACCTCAGAACATTCAAAGGAACATTTCTCCAGCTTGGCATAGAGATTGTTCTCTCTAAGACGTTGAAGTACAGTGCGGACATGGTTTCTGTGGACGAGCAGATTTTCAGAAAAGATCAGAATGTCATCCAGATAGATGACAACAAACTGGTACAGCAGATCTCTGAAGATTTCATTGACAAAGTTTTGAAACACGGCTGGAGCATTACACAGACCAAAAGGCATCACCAGATATTCGTAATGCCCGTCTCTAGTGTTAAATGCAGTCTTCCATTCGTCACCCTCCCGTATTCGAATGAGATTGTACGCGCCTCTGAGATCCAACTTGGTGAAAATGGAGGCACCCTTCAACCTATCGAATAGCTCAGATATTAAGGGTAAGGGGTATCGATTTTTAATAGTAACCGCATTTAAACCCCGATAATCGATGCAGGGTCTTAAGGTACCATCCTTTTTGGCAACGAAAAAGAACCCTGCCCCTGCAGGCGATGAGGATTTCCGGATGAACCCTCTCTCCAGATTCTCTGCTACATACTCCGACATGGCCTGGGTCTCTGGGATGGACAGAGGGTAGGTACGACCCCTGGGTAGAGTTGCTCCGGGGACAAGATCAATAGCACAGTCAAAAGACCTGTGGGGAGGAAGCACCTCAGCTGATTTTTTACAGAACACATCCCGGTAATCGCTGTATGCGGCGGGAAGATCAGAAGAAACAGAAGTGGCAGCAACCGGAAGACTCTCCTTGGGGGTCACCTTGAGAAGACACGACGAGAAACATGAGGAACCCCAGGCCAGGATCTGCCCAGAGACCCAGTCCACATGTGGAGAGTGGAGCTGTAGCCAAGGGAGGCCCAATACAACTGGGGTAGAGGCCTTGGGTAGAATAAGAAAGGATATCCACTCCTGGTGGAGAATCCCTACCGACATCCTAATGGGTAGCGTCTGGAAGCGAATAGGGCCCCCTGGGAGAACAGTGCCATCAATTGCCGAGACTACCAATGGGGTAGTGAGAGGTGAAAGGGTAAGCTTCATAGAAGAAGCAGTTCTCCAATCCATGAAATTGCCGGCAGCCCCGGAATCCAGGTATGCAAGGGTTGACTGAGGAGAAGTGCCTACATGAAGGGACACCGGCAAGAGCAGGCGAGAAGGTGATGTTTCTGGGTCCAATACTCCACCTTCCAAATGTATTAGACCCGAGCGTTTCCCGGACGAAGCGAGCAGGAGTCACGAAAATGACCCTTGCCCCCACAATAGAGGCACAAGCCCAGAGTTCTGCGCCTAGCACGTTCTTCGGGGGTTAGTCTGGTCCGGCCCAGCTGCATAGGTTCTTCAGCAGGTAGAGGATGCTCCACGGAATGAAGGGAGGGGAGCTCAGACTGGCTAGGACCCAGAGAGTGCTGGCGTCTTTTTTCTAAGGACCTCTCTTGAAAACGAATGTCGATCTGGTTGCATAATGAAATTACATCGTCCAGACCGACGGGAATGGCTCTTCCCGCTAATTCGTCTTTCACTCGGTCAGAGAGGCCATGTAAAAAGGTAGCGACCAGGGCCTCATTATTCCAGCTCAATTCAGCTGTGTGGATACGGAACTGAAGAGCATATTGCCCCACTGAACTAGATTCTTGGCGAAGACGTAAGACAGCACTAGCCGCTGAAGAAGCCCGAGCCGGCTCTTCGAAGATATTACGAAAGAGCTTCAAGAATTCGGACAGACTGGAAACCACCGGATCGTTCCTCTCCCACAGGGGGGCAGCCCAGGCCAAAGCTTCACCGGAGAGGAGGGAAATGATATAGGCTACCTTAGCCCGGTCAGATAGGAAGCTTTGAGGCTGAAGCTCAAAATGAATAGTGCATTGGCTGAGAAACCCCCTGCAGGCCTTGGAGTCCCCAGAGAAACGGAACGGAGCTGGCAATCTTAGTGAGTGTGAGGCTGCGACTGGTGCGATAGGTACAGCCGCTGGTTGTACTTGGGGTTGCGGATTCGGGGTTCCCAAGGAGACCTGAAGCTGCTCGAATCGAGAAGCCAGATCCTGGAGGAATCGCATCACCTGGGTCTGATTTGATTCCTGGGTCTCAAGTCTGCGAACTATGCCCTGCAATGGATCATCCGCGGGAAGCGGGATGTCAGCCGGGTTCATGGCTGATCAAACTGTCAGGGTCACCTGTGGCCAGGTGACAGATGCACACCGTAGGGGGACAGGAGTGCACCGCGAGGTAGTGAACCCTATGGCTGGCTTCTGTGGATAGGAAACTGGGTGGTTGTGGAAAGCGGGACCAGAGGAGCACAACCGGGATCCCAACGGAAGCGAGAGCCAAGATTCCCCAGGGCGCGGAGTCTAAGACCCAGCTGGTCTTCTCCAGGGCCTCTAGTGGTGAGGATGTTACGCTGCAGGCTGGGACCAGGTCGCGGCCCCTGGAGTTTCCTAGCTCACGCCCCGTAGGATAAGGGGAAGCAGCAGCACACGATAGAGAGAACCGAATAACAAGCCGAAGGTCAGGGGCCACAAGCAGACAAGGATAACGAAGAACGAGCCGAAGGTCAAGGGTCACGAGCAGACAGGGATGGTCGGGGACAAGCCAATAACGTAACAGAGAGACAGACGTAGCACACGGCAGGCAGGAACCCAAACACACAATGCCTAACAAACACGTTGATCAGCAAAGCAGGCTTGCAGTGCACAGGTTAATATAGTGTTCAGTGATAGGGCCTGGGGTGGAGTCAGGCTGGGAGGAGATTATAAAGGAAGCCAGGTGAAGGAGGTCTGGTCTCTAGATGAACACATGAGGAGGAAGGTAAGATGGCAGACAGACATTAATGCATATCCATGACACCCCCCATTGGGCTCTCTCCTGTCTAGCCTCCCCCAAACCTCCCCCCACCCCCCCATAATCCCCCCATTGGGCTCTCTCCTGTCTAGCCTCCCCCAAACCTCCCCCCACCCCCCATAATCCCCCCATTGGGCTCTCTCCTGTCTAGCCTCCCCCAAACCTCCCCCCACCCCCCATAATCACCCCATTGGGCTCTCTCCTGTCTAGCCTCCCCCAAACCTCCCACCACCCCCATAACCTGCCCTTTGAGCTCTATCTTTTGTAGCCTCCCCAAAACCTCCCATAAGCACCCCCCCATTGGGCTCTCTCCTGTCTAGCCTCCCCCAAACCTCCCCCACCCCCCATAATCCCCCCATTAGGCTCTCTCCTGTCTAGCCTCCCCCAAACGCTGCCCCCCCACCCTCACAGATGGGGGGGAGGACATCATCACAGTTGGTTATCGCTTCCTACTTGATGGTGTCACCCCTCTGTCGAGTATCTCCCGGTTGCGGTCTGCGCCCCCATAGCGACGCTACTGAATTGAAGACAGCGGCACCAGAGAGGAGCAGTGCAGGGATCACTTTCCCTACAAGACAACGCTGGACTCCATGGACTAGTATGGTCTTGTTTTTTTGTTTGTTTTCTTTACTTCTATACAGGGACAAGTTTTAAGATTGAAAAAAATATATATATTTGCTAGTAAGGGTGGAGTTCCCCTTTAAGGTAACAGTGTCATAGAATGGGGAATAGAACAGAATGACTCCCTATGGAGATACTTAGTGTTGGCCGCTCTCCATAGCGCCTCTCACAGAACACTTGATGATATGATCTCCGATTTACTTTATTACTCCAATTCTTCTTCCATTTTACAGGAGGAGGAAATCAGAATGTGCCAGAAGAGGACTCGGCACAGATGGAATGAAGTGAGGATTTCCTGACAACGTGCCGCCTACCGGAGGAAGAGAATCTTAGAGCAATACGGATCCCGCTGACACCGCACACCAGGAGCCATCCCAACCTTCCAGACTACAAGGAGATCAGACACAGGGGCCACACCGTGACAATGTACTCAGAGGATACATTGGAACCATTTATTATACTGAATGTATGACTGGGAGGGAAAACGGCAAAATATCACTTATTTGGAGCCGGGCTGAGCAACTCTGCATGGGTTCAATCTGCTAAATTCAGCTTCAAATTCAGCAAACCCGAGCTTAGAGACCAATCGCATTGAAGTCAATGGGGGAGCCAATCTTGTAATTAACCACTTAAGGACCGAGCCTCTTTCTGAGATTTGGTGTTTACAAGTTAAAAACACGTTTTTTTTTGCTAGAAAATGACTTAGAACCCCCAAACATTACACGGTTTTTTTCTAACACCCTAGAGAATAAAATGGCGGTCATTGCAATACTTTCAGTCACACCGTATTTGCGCAGCGGTCTTACAAGCGCACTTTTGTTGGAAAAAATACACTTTTTTGAATTACAAAATAAGACAACAGTAAAGTTGTCCAAATGTTTTTATATTGTAAAAGATAATGTTACGCCGAGTAAATTGATACCCAACATGTTACGCTTCAAAATTGCGCCCGCTCGTAGAATGGCGACAAACTTTTACCCTTAAAAATCTACATAGGTGACGTTTAAAAAATTCTACAGGTTACATGTCTTTAGTTACAGAGGAGGTCTAGGGCTAGAATTATTGCTCTCGCTCTAACGATTGCGGCGAGACCTCACATGTGTGGTTTGAACACCGTTTTCATATGCGTCACTACTCACGTATGCGTTCGCTTCTGCGCACGAGCTCGGCGGGACGGGGCGCTTTAAAAAATGATTTTTTTTTTTATTTATTTGACTTTATTGTATTTATTTTGACATTGTTCTTTAAAAAAATAAATACAATTTGGGTCACTTTTATTCCTATTATAAGGACTGTAAACATCCCTTGTAATAGACAAAAGCATGACAGGTCCTCTTAAATATGAGATCTGGGGGTCAAAAAGACCTCACATCTCATATTTAGATTAAAATGCAATTAAAAAAATGAAAATTTTGAAAAAAAAAAAATTAAAAAAAATGTCCCTTTAAGAGCTATGGGGCGGAAGTGACGTTTTGATGCCGCTTCCGCCCTGCTATGGTATGGAGATGGGTGGGGGCCATCTTTCCCTCACTCGTCTCCATACCCAAGAAGGAGAAGGACCCGATCGCCTCCGTCGCTAACGATGGCTCTGGTAAGCGGCAGAGGGCATGGGAGAGCGGCGGGAGGGGTGGCCCCTCTCCCGCCTCCGATAACGGTGATCTTGCGGTGAATCCGCCGCAGAGACCACCATTATCGTAAACCGGACAGCCGTCTGAAGAGATAGATACCTGCGTTATGGCAGAAGCTGCTGCCATAACCGAGATATCCCTCTTTAAAGTGTCGACGTATATCGTGCGTGCAGCGGTCCGGAAGTGGTTAATATCTGACTATTTTTAGGGATGATAGGCCAACTAGTGTCAAAAAAGGGTATGGGGAGCTGGGCACTGCCATGGGGGACATGGAACAATGCAAAGATTAAAAACAAAGCTACCATACAACAGGGGGAGGGCCTTTTCTTACAACTTCAGGGGCAACATTGATGTATCCCTACCCCCGAAGGAGCCACTGGTTAAGATGGGTCCTCTGTTCTTGACCTCAACCTTCTCAAAGACCTAAGCCCCTCTGACACACCAGGCCAGGGTTGCTGTTAGAAATCATGGGGCCCCATACAGCCCACCTGACAGGGCCCCCCCTTCCCGGCCGAAAGTAACCGAGGACATAGATTCATCAGTCCTTTTCTCTACAGCCTCAGCTGCACAGATGAATGATTAGGAAGACCTCTGAGGCATCCTGCTCATTCACAATGTGAAGTATAGTATACACAGATTACTATGCTTCAGTGAAGAATGGACACAGGAGTGATCGGTACAGATCACTCACTTGCTCATTCAGGAAAGGAAGGGGCCAGTAAATGACATCCCCCTCTATGACCGCAGCAGTTGGCAGCGGGAGAGGAGGGGAGCCAGAAGCGCTGCGGGGGAAAGGGGCACACAGGGGGGCCCAGACAGCAGATGGAAGGGGTGCATGTGCCTAGAACCAGTCCCTTTGCAGTGCAGCTTTGGTAAGGTGATCAGATTTTTAAAATTAAATCCGGGGACATATTTTTTTTTTACTAGTAATGGCGGCAATCAGTGACTCTCTGCCCGTTGCCACTGCCGCCCTCCTCACAGCCTGTCAAGTCTTACTCTCCGGGCCCCGGCTACTACTGGGTGGGGAGCGGAGGAAGGACACTCTGCCAGGGAAGGCAGGGAGATAAGCAGGCAGGCGGCTGGCCGGGACTTGAGCCAAGGCAGAAGAACATGCGAGGAGCTGAATGGGCACCCGAAACTGAAGAAATATTCCCTCCGCTCCGACCAGCACATGATCATCAGAAAGGGGCACAGATAATGGAAAAAAATACACCCCATTAAGCTAGTAGGAGCGGCGGAGCGGGGGGGTGTAATTCATTCATTCATTCATTATTTTTCTGCACTGACTGTCTTTGAAATTGCCCCAGCCCCTGTCCAATCCGGGGACAAAACCAGGGACAGACTTGGTCAGGGGACAGTGTCCTTAAAGTGGAGCTCCACCCTAAATAGCAACTTTTGCTATTTGGAACCCTCCCCCCCTCAGGTGTCACAATTGACACCTTTCAGGGGGGAGGGGGGTGAAGATACCTGTTTAAGACAGGTATTTTCACCCACATCCGGGAGTCCTCTCTCCGGGAATCTGCGGGAGTGACGTCACTTTCCCCAGACTTCCCGTAGTGTTCTGGGAGACACTCGGCTCCCAGAACACAGGAGGACAAATCAGAACGGCGCAGCGCGACTCGCGCATGCGCCGTAGGGAACCGGGCATGAAGCCGCAGGGCTTCACTTCCTGGTTCCCTCGTGGAGGATGGCGGTGGGGGCAGCAGAGTGACGAGCGATTGCTCGTCCTCTGCTGCGGACGTCACAGGAGTCCAGGACAGGTAAGTGTCCAAATATTAAAAGCCAGCAGCTGCTGTAGCTGTAGCTGCTGGCTTTTAATTTTTTTTTTCCGGCGGAGCTCCGCTTTAATCCGGGGAACGTCCTCGGAAACCGGGGATGTCTGATCACCCTAAGCTAGGGGGAGGGATAGGAGGAGAAGCCAGTAGCGCTGCAGGGGGAGGCAGAAGAAGAGCGGTGTCTGCAATAAGACAGAACAGCTGAGCCTCCTGCCCAGAAGGTGCCTGGGCCCCTCTTTTGAACTGATAGGGCCCAGTACAGGAGGACTGGCTGTACTGCCTTATCAGCATCCTGCAGCAGGCTGAGCACACAAACACACAGTATCAAAATAAATCACTGACAGCAACACTGAGTTCCCGGCAGTAATGCTATTTCAAAGCATGCATGCACCATATCAAGTAGTGAGTGTATTGTCATTCAACAAAGTTTATAATAGGCATGCAGAGATAAAGGGTTAAAATGAAGATGGCAATAATTCACTTTGGTTTGCAAGATAATTGACAATAAAGACAAGACATGGAATAATACTGGCTGTCCAGATCAGCATAAACAGTAACATTGCCATCTGCAGTGCAGCAGAGATCAGTAATAAGACTCGAACTACAAGTCACAGGAGGTATACAGTCATAGGGCACTAACGGTGGCTATGGTAGGTCTAAGACTGTCTGGTAAGCACTGTCAGGGCTTGATGAGTCAAAAATAGGTGAGAGGTGGTGGGACAGGATTTGTGCAGACAGGGGCAGTTCTTAAGATGTTTCTTCTGATGGCTATCGTTGGGGCCCTTTAAGAGGTGTTGGTGCACTTAATGACAGTCCTGACAAGCCTGCATGCAGATAATGTATGCTATAGTATAGAGGTGGTGTAGTCTTTGTACAAATACAGAGTAGATGTGGGTCAGACACAGTGATAGTTTGGTGTGGCGGTGGTATAGAGCTGGTATGAATGCAGTAAAGTGTTGGTAAGATGCCGTGTAAGACTGGTATTGAAGCAGTCTGTGTGGAGGGCAGATGGTGCCCTGCTTATAACAACTCAGTCTTTGCTAGCAGTATAAGTTATTGACCGATGGCCCTCTCACTAGGCTCAAAGCCACAGCTGTACGTGCCCCCAGCAAAAGGGGCCCCTGTTCTGTCAAGTTCTCCAACCCGTCAGAAATTCCAACTGTTTAACTTCTGGTTTATTTAAAACCAGCAGTAATTGGAGGCTTTGACGAATTGGTGGTTGGACACAACAGTGGCAACCGAATAGAGTCTGGTGCAGGATATTATGAGCAAAGATTTTTACTCCGCTCCGATACTAGCCTCCGAGACGGTGACAACTTTGTCCTCGTTAGCCACTGTGCTGTCAAAACAGCCCAGTCTTCCTGTACCGGACTCTATTCGGTTGTCGGTGTTGTGTCCAACCACCAATTCGTCAAAATCTCTGAATACTAAGGTTTTAAATAAACCGGAAGTGACGTGGTTAGAGTTTCTGATGGGTTGGAGATATTGACAGAACACCCCCTCAGTCTCTTTCTAAGGCCTCCAGCAAACAGCAGTGTGAGCAGATGGTAGATGGACACTCTTGGCTTACATATAGCTGATTCATTTCATATTTTCAGGAAGTGTCAGCAGTGAGAAAGCAAACTCGTTACAAACTCACCTTGACCGGCAGAATTATGATCATGCAGAAGATACAGCAGTATAAAACTGGGCAGCGGCAGGAAATATTTATTGGGGGAGAATAGGCCAAAATGTACTACAACAAGAATTAAAAGACAGCAGAGGATAAAGCAGTGTAAATTGACCAGCGGCAGGACAATTTTTCTCAGGGATAATAGGCCTAACTGGTATATGCCTAACTTTTGATTTATCTGTGGGGATAGGGAGGTGCGGAGAATGTGAGTGATATTGCTGGAGGTGATTTAGGTTCTCACTGTTCTTACGCTTAGTTTTATTTTCCTTTTAAATGAAGCAGTGATGTGCTGCAAGCAAAAGGCAGCACCAAACGCCATACGCCACCCCATTTGTTTTAAAGGGAAGTCTTGCAGCAAATAAAAGTTTTCTATTTATTGGAAAGCAGCTAAAACGTGACCACTGGAGAGCAGTGAAGTCACACCTGTATAATATATCTTATATCTGTAGAGGGGTGATGTCACTCTGTATAATATATCTTATATCTGTAGAGGGGTGATGTCACTCTGTATAATATATCTTATATCTGTAGAGTAAGGTGACCAGATATTTTAAATGAAATCCGGGGACATATTTTTTTTTTTTACTAGTAGTGGCGGCAATCAGCGACTCTCTGCCCATTGCCACCGCCGCCCGCCTCACAGCCTGTCAAGTATTACTCTCTGGGCCCCGGCTACTACTGGTTGGGGAGCGGAGGAAGATCAGGGAAGGCAAGGAGATAAGCAGGCAGGCAGGCAGACTTAAGAACATGTGAGCGGAGCTGGATGGGCACCTGAAACTCTCCGACCAGCACATGATCATCAGAAAGGGGCACAGATAACGGAAAAATTGTAATTCAGAATTTTTTTTTTTAATTCTGCACCGACTGTCTTTGAAATTGCCCCAACCCCTGTTGAAATCCAATCCGGGGACAAAACCGGGGACCGACTTGGTCCGGGGACAGTGTCCTCAATCCAGGGACTGTCCCCGGAAACCGGGGATGTCTGGTCACCCTACTGCAGAGGGGTGATGTCACTCTGTATAATATATCTTATATCTGGAGATCTGTGTTACAGTTAGGGTGACCACGTGTCCCAGATTGCCCGGGACAGTCCCGCATTTTGCAGGTCTGTCCCAGGCACCTTCATTCCAGGACAATACAGTGTCCCGGAATGAAACTGACACAACCACCCCCCCCCCCAGGCCAATCTGATGACCCCAAAAAAGGCCGCCACATCACTGCTTTACTCACTGACAGTACTTGCCCTGGCTGGGAATGCCTGGAGGAGCACAATCCCCGCCCCCTGCTTGTGATTGGAGAAATCATAAATCCCGCCTCTCGTGTCCAATCACTGTGCTGTGATTCGTTACAGCACAAGCTGATTTTTGGGAAGGGGGGGTGTGTCCCTGAATGGTAGTTTGGAAATGTGGTCACCCTAGTGTCACTCCTGTATAATATACACTATATTGCCAAAAGTATTGGGACGCCTGACTTCACACGCACATGAACTTTAATGGCATCCCAGTCTTAGTCCGTAGGGTTCAATATTAAGTTGCATTACATAAGACACTGTACATAGACATCCATATCACAAACTACTCTAAGGAATATCACTAGCCTGTATAAGCTGTCCTGCTTACTATCACATCACTGTGCCATATTTTGGATATAATTCAATGAGCTCCAACTGCCGGTGGAGACTACTGCAGGCCTGCACTCTGGATATTGCTGTTGCTATCGGTTAAAGGTCCCCATCCTTTTCCTATTCTATCTGGTCTCTCATTAGGATTTAAAGGTTTAACCACTTTCGCACCGCCGGCCGTCGTTATACGTCGCTACTTTGAAGAGGAATATCGTTGTTATGGTAGAAGCTACCATAATGCCCGGTACCTTCTTCAAGAGCGGGCGGTCCTCTTTCAGATAAAAGTGGTCTCTGCGGCGGATACACTACGAGATCACTTTAATCGGCGGCGGGAAAGGAGACCCCCCTCCCGCCGCACTCCAGTGCCCTCCGCCACTTACCGGAGCCGTCAGCCGCGGCGGAGGCGATCGGATCCTTCTCAGTCAGTGGCCTGGAGACAAGTGAGGGGGAAGATGGCCTCCCTCCACCCCTCTCCCTACCACTGCAGGGTGAAAGCGACGTCTAAACGTCACTTCTGCCCAATGCTCTTAAAGGGCCATTTTTTTTTTTTTTCATTTTTGAATAATATAAAAAATAAATAAATAATTATTGTATTTTTGTGAAAATATGAGATGTGAGGTCTTTTTGACCCCCAGATCTCATATTTAAGAGGACCTGTCATGCTTTCTTCTATTACAAGGGATGTTTACATTCCTTGTAATAGGAATAAAAGTGACCCCAAATTTTTATTTTATTTTTTAAAACTGTGTCAAAATAAAAAAGTAAAGTAAAATAAATAAGATTTTTTTTTTTTTTTTAAAGCGCCCCGTCCCAACAAGCTTGTGCGCAGAAGCGAACGCATACGTGAGGAGTGTCCGCATATGAAAACGTTGTGTTCAAACCACACATGTGAGGTATCGCCACGAACGTTAGAGCGAGAGCAATAATTCTAGCCCTAGACCTCCTCTGTAACTCAAAACATGCAACCTGTAGCAATTTATTAAATGTCGCCTATGGAGACTTTTAAGGGTAAAAGTTTGTCGCCATTCCACGAGCGGGCGTAACTTTGAAGTGTGACATGTTGGGTATCAATTTACTCAACGTAACATCATCTTTCACAATATAAAAAAAAAATAAAAAAATTGGGCTAACTTTATTGTTGTCTTATTTTTTAATTCAAAAAAGTGATTTGTTTCCAAAAAAAGTGCGCTTGTAAAACCTATGCACTTAGGCCCCTTTCACACTGGGGCGGTTTGCAGGCACTATTGTGCTAAAAATAGCGCCTGCAAACAGAACCTAAACAGCGGCTGCTGTCTCTCCAATGTGAAAGCCCCCGAGGGGCTTTCACACTGAAGCGGTGCGCTAACAGGACGTGAAAAAAAGTCCTGCTAGCCGCATCTTTGGAGCGGTGAGAGGAGGCGGTGTGTTTACCGCTCCTCCACCGCTCCTTCCCATTGAAATGAATGGGACACCGCGGTAATACCGCCTGCAAACCGCGGCTGTAGCTGCGGTTTGCGGGTGGTATTAACCCTTTTTCAGCCGCTAGCAGGGGTTAAAACCGTACCGCTAGCGGCCGAATACCTCAGCATTTCTGACGGTATAGCGCCGCTAAAAATAGCGGCGCTATACCGCTACCGCACCCACCGCCCCAGTGTGAAACCAGCCTAATACGGCGTGACGTAAAGTATTGCAATGACCGCCATTTTATTCTCTAGGGTGTTAGAAAAAAATATATATATAATATTTAGGGGTTCTAAGTCATTTTCTAGCAAAAAAAACAAAACAGTTTTTAACTTGTAAACACCAAATCTCAGAAAGAGGCTCGGTCCTTAAGTGGTTAATTGGCCAGCCTGGGATTCCCCTTTAGCGTGGTATCATATTGCATTAACTAGTGGATTCTTTACAACCCCTCCAGTCTATTCTCTAGTTGGTATTTCACTGTATATGCATGTATATATATATATATATATATATATATATATATATATACAGTATATATATATATATACAGTATATATATATATATATATATATGTAGCGGGTATTTGAATTATGTGAGGACTCTGATGGTGTGAAGTTCCTTGGGGTCCCTGGGTGGCGTTGTTGCCTTGGGCCGGAGTTGAACTCACACCGCGAACTGTGCCTTTTTGTCCTCCCCTGGAGCTGGTACAGCGGGGCGGGGAGGAGAGAGGACGTGGCCGCACCCGGGCACCTTCAGCTTGGGTGCTGGCGTTCCGGTGTTCCAGGCCTAGGTGCCCTTGGCCTAGCCGGAGCGGAGATGGAGTCCATCTCAGGCACCTTTAGCCTGGGGTGAGGTACTATGGCGGATGCCTGGGGCTCAGTACCTTCGACTGAGTTCCACGAGGGTGGAGGAATCCGAGGGGGCCCTAACTCCTTGGGTGCCCGTGTCTGAGTTCATGAGGACTGGTGCGCAGTAACTTCTCTGAAGAGCCCGGCGCAGCATCGCTGGTGACGGAGAGGCCTCCATTTCTCCCTTGGACGGATTTCTTCCCCTGACAGGGGCCGTGCTAGCGAAGGTAATTCACGTTCTATATCACCTAGTCAGTGGCAGTGACTATTCACCGTGGGCAGCAGTGGGCAGCAGCAAGAAGGGAAAGGATTGTGCCTCGATATGTCCCCATTTTCCAAAGGAGAAAGATTGTTTTATTGCTTGGCAAGAAGAATAAAACTGAGTTGTACCTATTCACTGTGTGGAACTCGGGTTACTAAGCAAAGGAGTCAGGGACGAAGGACTGGACTTGGCTCTAGGACACCTACACAAAACCCAATCTTCTGGCCTTCACCTCTTAGTTACGGAGGACATGGGCCGTGGTGTGTATCATCTCTCTCTCCCAGGTACCCCTAGACAACAGCCATATAAACGATAAAGCAAGGGAGAGGGGTGAGGCCGTTACATATATTTTGCCCTTTGTGCTTTTGAACTGTAATTAAGCAGTTTCAAGGGGATTCCTCACCTGAGTCTTGGCTATTTATCCAGGACTCAGTTGATCAATAACCCCTTTTTTGTACACATATCCTTACTCCAGTAAAACCTAATAGAATATTTATTTGACTTGTGTTGGTTGGAGAGTCATTTAAAGGTGCTTTCAAGAAGATGTCTGAACCCAGAGTGTCAGGTGGGTTGGAGTGTTCACAGGGTCAGGGCGGTGCAGATGCTCAGGTAAATCAAAGCAGGCCTCAAGGGGGCAGTGCTACATTCCGAAGACACACTCCTAAACCTTGTGGATGGCCTTCCCAGAAGAGGTGAAGCTGTTATAGCTGCAAAGGGCGGGGCCAACTCCATATTGAACCCTACAGACTAAGACTGGGATGTCATTAAAGTAGTGTGCGTGTAAAGGCAGGTGTCCCAATACTTTTGGTAATATAGTGTATCTTATATCTGGAGAGCGGTGATGTCACTATGTATAATATAAAAAACACTTTTCATTGTTAGCACTGATCAGTAAAATATACTCACCATAACACAGGAGGGAGGCAAGCAGGAGGGCGAGGGGTGACAGGGCTCTCTGGTGGGTCATGGTGCTCCTGAGTCAGCTGTCCACACACCTGAAGATCAGAAATATCATTAGATGTCTCGTTAGACGACAACCCACATATTAGTAACTCAGGAGATCTCCGCTCGGAGTATAAACAAGAAGTGGACGGGGCCCCTCCTGCGGGGACATTCATTCATTGACGATAACAAGGGAACAATAATAAACATACAACAATCGGCTCCACACAGAACGCAGAGAAGGAATAACAACTCTGCATGCCAAAGTTTTCCACCAGCACTGGGCACAAGGCATCTTATATAATATAAAGTCATCTATACACAGCTATTAAAGATGGTAATGATTTGTAAAATTTCAAGCATGTTAATAGAGGGGAATCAGAGGTGCCCACCATCCCTGTGCTGACTTCCCGGGTCTGTACACCCGCTGTGCCCATTATGAGGGGTTCCCACCATCCCTGTGCTGACTTCCCGGGTCTGTACACCCGCTGTGCCCATTATGAGAGGTTCCCACCATCCCTGTGCTGACTTCCCGGGTCTGTACACCCGCTGTGCCCATTATGAGGGGTTCCCACCATCCCTGTGCTGACTTCCCGGGTCTGTACACCCGCTGTGCCCATTATGAGAGGTTCCCACCATCCCTGTGCTGAGTTCCCGGGTCTGTACACCCGCTGTGCCCATTATGAGGGGTTCCCACCATCCCTGTGCTGAGTTCCTGGGTCTGTACACCCGCTGTGCCCATTATGAGGAGTTCCCACCATCCCTGTGCTGACTTCCCGGGTCTGTACACCCGCTGTGCCCATTATGAGGGGTTCCCACCATCCCTGTGCTGAGTTCCCGGGTCTGTACATCCGCTGTGCCCATTATGAGGGGTTCCCACCATCCCTGTGCTGAGTTCCCCGGTCTGTACACCCGCTGTGCCCATTATGAGGGGTTCCCACCATCCCTGTGCTGAGTTTCCGGGTCTGTACACCCGCTGTGCCCATTATGAGGGGTTCCCACCATCCCTGTGCTGAGTTCCCGGGTCTCTACACCCGCTGTGCCCATTATGAGGGGTTCTCACCATCCCTGTGCTGAGTTCCCGGGTCTGTACACCCGCTGTGCCCATTATGAGGGGTTCCCACCATCCCTGTGCTGAGTTCCCGGGTCTGTACACCCGCTGTGCCCATTATGAGGGGTTCCCACCATCCCTGTGCTGAGTTCCCGGGTCTGTACTCCCACTGTGCCCATTATGAGGGGTTCCCACCATCCCTGTGCTGAGTTCCCGGGTCTGTACACCCGCTGTGCCCATTATGAGGGACTCCCACCATCCCTGTGCTGAGTTCCTGGGTCTGTACACCCGCTGTGCCCATTATGAGGGGTTCCCACCATCCCTGTGCTGAGTTCCCAGGTCTGTACACCCGCTGTGCCCATTATGAGGGGTTCCCACCATCCCTGTGCTGAGTTCCCGGGTCTGTACCCCCGCTGTGCCCATTATGAGGGGTTCCCATCATCCCTGTGCTGAGTTCCTGGGTCTGTACACCCGCTGTGCCCATTATGAGGGGTTCCCATCATCCCTGTGCTGAGTTCCCGGGTCTGTACCCCCGCTGTGCCCATTATGAGGAGTTCCCACCATCCCTGTGCTGAGTTCCTGGGTCTGTACACCCGCTGTGCCCATTATGAGGAGTTCCCACCATCCCTGTGCTGAGTTCCCGGGTCTGTACACCCGCTGTGCCCATTATGAGGGGTTCCCACCATCCCTGTGCTGAGTTCCTGGGTCTGTACACCCACTGTGCCCATTATGAGGGCTTCCCACCATCCCTGTGCTGAGTTCCCGGGTCTGTACACCCGCTGTGCCCATTATGAGGGGTTCCCACCATCCCTGTGTCCATCACAACAGTCTCCTTTCATTCCTCTTGGACTTTTACTGTATCTTACATCATGGAGAATTTAAGCAAAGAATCTGGAACCCAAACTCCCAGGTGGGCATGAAAAGATCTGGGAATAATAGCAGGGAGGTATCAACACTGCAGCCTGCTGGAGACGTAAGCAACCAGCCAGTCTCCATCTATAACCTACTGTACAACCTAAATATTAGGGATGGGCCCGGTGCTCGATTCGAACCCATGTTCGAATCGAGCACCGGGCGTTCGCTCGCTCGTCGAGCCCAGAACTATTTGGGCCGTTCGCATCACATTCGTGTGATGCGAGCGGCCCCGCAATGCATTGCGGCCGGCGCGGCCGGCGCAGTGCATTGCTGGCTGATGATTGGCCAAGCATGCACTGTGACCCCGCATGCTTGGCCAATCACAGCGCCCGAAACTCGGAGAGCAATAATTGGCTACAGGCAGGACGCCTGTAGCCAATTACAGCTCAGGGGCTTTAGTACACGCCCCACCATTTAAAAGGCCGCCACGCCATCGGCCCCGGTCACATGAGTTCTGGCTTTAGGAGAGATTAGTCTGCTGATTCTGTCTTTGCTTGATACTGAAAGATTTGCTCTTCTTTGCTAAACCATTGGCTATTTCTTTGCTAAACCATTGCTACCTAAGTCATTGATCGTTCATTGCTGCTGATTGCACAGTTAGCGTGTTATTAGCTGCTGCTGGGGATTAGTCTGGTGCGTGCTTACTGTTAGTACAGTATTGCAGTAGTACCAACCGCAGTGCTGTTAGCACAGCATTGCACCCCAACAGCACCCATAGGACTTCTAGTGTGTTAGTGGCAGCAAACAGAGCTCCTATATTTTCTTCTCAGCAGCACCCATAGGACTTCTAGTGTGTTAGTGGCAGCAAACAGAGCTCCTATATTTTCTTGTCAGCAGCACACATAGTACCTATAGTGTGTTAGTGTCAGCACCCATAGGACCTACAGTGTGTTGTGAGCACACATAGGAGTTCTATTTTTTATACTATATACACTACCGACTACAATGGCTGGAAGACCGCCAAGGAGAGGCAGAGCGTGCCGAGGCAAGAACACAGGGCAGGCAGGCTCTGTTTCTAGAGACAACAGTGCTGGCCGTGGACGTGGTCGTGCATCGTCATCAGCACGTGGCCATGGGACACGCTTGTCTTTGTTTTCGGCAGCTGGACATGTGGAGCCGCATCATGCCGAAGGCTTGGTAGAATGGATGACCAAGCCCTCCTCATCCTCCTCATCCTCTCTCACCCAGGCTCAGGGTACTGGCAGAGCAGCTGCCAACGCGTACTCAATGGCATCATCAGCCACCCCTTCCCTAGACCCACCATGTCCTCCTGAGGAGTCCCCCGAACTGTTTGAGCACAGTGTTGGGTACATGCTCCAGGAGGATGCCCAACGATTCGAAGGCTCGGATGATGATACCCAGCTTGAGGAAGTCAGTAGTGTGCGCGCAGAGAGAGGGGATGCTGAAGGACAGCAATCTGGCAGTAGTGTTCCACCAGCTGCAGCTTACTGCCAGGTTTGCTCTAGTGGTGAAGAGGGAGGGGATGATGAGGTCACTGACTCCACGTGGGTGCCTGAAGGGAGAGAGGAGGAGGAGGAGGAGGATGCAGCGTCACATGTCCAACGAGGCAGGATGCCCCCTGGAGGCCAGCTAGAGGCCAGCACAGCAACTGTACCACACCGCAGAGCTCCGCCTGTGCAGGGCGCTGCCTCTGCACGTTATCACAAAAGTTCTTTGGTGTGGGCCTTTTTTGAGACGAGTGCATCAGATCGCACCACTGCTATTTGCAATATTTGTCTCAAGCGTATCTCGCGTGGCCAAAACATCAGCCGCTTGGGCACCACAAGCATGAGCAGACATATGTCGACCTGCCATGCAGCTCGTTGGCAAGCACACATAAAAGACCCACACCAAAGAACAAAGCGGACCTCTCCTTGCTCCTCATCAGCTGGGATCTCCATCCCCACTATATCTTCAGTCCTCTCTGAAAGCTGCTCTGAGAGGACTGAAGGTGTAGAATTAGGTGTGTCACAACCAAGTACTTGCAGTACACCGACGTCCGATTGTAGCAGGCAAATTTCCCTGCCCCAGCTGCTGGACCGTCGAAAGAAGTATACTCCCAGCCATCCACATGCCCAGCGGTTGAATGCTAGCTTGGCTAAATTGCTAGCACTTCAACTGCTGCCTTTTCAGTTGATAGACTCGGCCCCCTTCCGTGAGTTTGTTCAATGTGCGGTTCCTCAGTGGCAGGTTCCCAAACGCCACTTTTTCTCACGGAAGGCGATTCCGTCTCTCTACTGGCATGTGGAAGGCAATGTCCATGCCTCGCTGGACAGGGCGGTCAGCGGTAAGGTGCATATTACCGCTGACTCATGGTCCAGCAGGCATGGACAGGGACGTTATCTTTCTTTCACGGCCCATTGGGTCACTCTATTGGCAGCTGGGAGGGATGCAGGACAAGGTGCAGTAGTGTTGGAGGTTGTTCCGCCACCACGCCTCCAAAATGCTACTACTGGTTGTGACACACCTCTCTCCTCCACCCCCTCCTCTTCTTCTTCCTCCATGTCCTCTTCGAGTGCTCTGTCCTCGGAACCAGCGGTGCTCCGTAGGCGTACAAGGGGCTACGCGAGTACGCAGGCAAAAAGATGCCATGCCGTGCTTGCGCTGGTGTGTTTGGGGGACAGGAGCCACACTGGGCCAGAGGTTCTGGCAGCTCTGCAGGGGCAGGCCGAGAGGTGGTTGACGCCACGCCAGCTTAAGCCAGGAATGGTCGTTTCTGATAATGGCACCAACCTCCTCTCCGCCCTGCGACAGGGGCAGCTCACCCATGTGCCCTGTATGGCTCACGTCCTCAACCTGGTGGTGCAGCGGTTCTTGGGCAGGTTCCCAGGCTTACAGGATGTCCTGAGGCAGGCCAGGAAAGTCTGTGTGCATTTCCGCCGATCTTATAATGCCAGTGCTCGGCTGACTGAGCTGCAAAAGGAGCTGAACCTGCCCAAGAACCGCCTAATATGTGACATGCCCACCAGGTGGAACTCAACGTTGGCCATGCTGCAGCGACTGCACACGCAGCAGAGGGCCATCAATGAGTACCTTTGCGACTACGGCACCAGGACAGGGTCAGGGGAGCTTGGCTTTTTTTCCCCACGCCAGTGGAGCATGATCAGGGATGCATGCACTGTCCTCTCACCATTTGAGGAGGCCACGAGGATGGTGAGCAGTGACAGTGCATGCATCAGTGACACTGTACCTCTTGTCCACCTGTTGGAGCATACGCTGCGTGGGATAATGGACAGGGCACTTGAGGCAGAACAGAGGCAGGAAGAGGAGGACTTCCTTGTCTCTCAAGGCCCCCTTTATCCAGACAATGTTCCTTCTGTCCCACCCATCACACAGGAAGAGGAGGAGGAGGAGGAGGAGGAGGAGGATTGTGTGAGCATGGAGGTGGAGCCTGGCACTCAGCATCAGCAGCAGCAGTCTTTTAGGGATGATGTACAGTCCCAACAAACCAGTGGACTTGTACGTGGCTGGGAGGAGGTGGCTGGCGATCATGTCATCCTCAGTGACCCAGAAGACTCCGGACCGAATGCCTCAGCTAACCTACGCTGCATGGCCTCCCTGATCCTGCAAAGCCTGCGGAAGGATCCTCGTGTTCTTCGGATCAAGGAGAGTGACCATTACTGGCTGGCCACTCTCCTTGATCCACGGTACAAGGGTAAGGTTGCGGACCTTATCTTGCCGTCGCAGAGGGAGCAGAGGATGAGACATCTCAGGGAGGCCTTGCAGAAAGGTCTGTGCAACGCGTTCCCAGAAACTGGGAGGTTACAAACTCCTGGTCCTGGACGACGAGTTGCTGAGGCTTCGGTCAGTAGCAGAAGGAGCGGTGGGGAAGGTGGACGTCTGACCGATGCGTTCAGACAATTTTTTAGTCCGCAGCCCCAAGGTATGATCGGTTCCAGCAACCATCGCCAGCGTCTGATATACATGGTGCAGGAATACCTAGGGGCAAGGTCAGACTTGGACACCTTTCCCACCGAAAATCCTCTGGCTTACTGGGTCCTGAGGATGGATCACTGGCCAGAGCTTGCACAGTATGCAATTGAGCTACTGGCCTGTCCTGCATCCAGCGTTCTTTCCGAACGCACATTCAGTGCTGCTGGAGGATTTGTCACCGATCATAGGGTGCGCCTGTCCACCGACTCGGTTGATCGACTGACCTTCATAAAAATGAATCAGTCTTGGATCACCACCAGCTACCAGACACCTGAAGCGGATATAACGGAATAATTTATAATGTCACATCCCTTCAAGACTGCCTATGCTGATGCTGAGTGACTGTCCTGTTATGTTCACTGACTATCCTCTTCCTCCTCCTCAATGATCCATGCCACCACACCAGTGCCTAAGGCACAATTTTTCAGCCCCTGTATAACAGGGGCGTGTAATTACAATTTTTTAAAAAGATGCTTCGCAACAGGTCTGACTGCTGTGCTCAGAGTACAGTATCTGTGAGGGGTTGCAGTGTTGTGGCACCAGCACCAGTGCCTAAGGCACAATTTTTCAGTCCCTGTTGGGGCGTGTAATTACAATTTTTAGGCAATGCTTTGCAACAGGTCTCATTGCTGTGCTCAGAGTACAGTATCTGTGAGGGGTTGCAGTGTTGTGGCACCAGCACCAGTGCCTAAGGCACAATTTTTCAGCCCCTGTATAACAGGGGCGTGTAATTACAATTTTTTAAAAAGATGCTTCGCAACAGGTGTGACTGCTGTGCTCCAAGTACAGTATCTGTGAGGGGTTGCAGTGTTGTGGCACCAGCACCAATGCCTAAGGCACAATTTTTCAGCCCCTGTTTAACAGGGGCGTGTAATTACAAATCTTGATCTAATAGTTCACAGCAGGGCCCATTCCTGCGCCCACCAAGAGTAACTATGAGGGCCTACAGTCTTGTGGCAACACCGTCCACCACCACCACCACCACCAAAGGCCCAATTTTTCTGCCCTGTTCAACAGGTGCATGCAATTACAAATCTTGATCTAATAACTCACAGCAGGGCCCATTCCTGCACCCACCAAGAGTAACTGTGAGGGCTTACAGTCTTGTGGCAACACCGTCCACCACCACCACCACCACCACCAAAGGCCCAATTTTTCTGCCCGGTTCAACAGGTGCATGCAAGTACAAATCTTGATCTATTAACTCACAGCAGGGCCCATTCCTGTGCCCACCAGTCTTGTGGCTACACCAACATCTAATAGGGCAAATTTCTGCAGAGTATATACGGCAGGCCCCTACTTTCAAACATCCAACTTACAAACGACTCCTACTTGCAAACGGCAAGAGAAAACAGGAAGTGAGAGGAAATCTACCCCTAGGAAGGAAAATTCTATCCTGTTAGATTTAATTTGGGGAAAAGGTATCTCCTCTCTACTGATGCTTTATCACCAATCCTTGTTTCAATTAAAACCCCACTTTTCCAAAAACATTTGTCATTGGGACGGAAAGTGAGGTGACATGTTCTGAACAGATGTGCAAAGACAGCAAATGTTACAGGGGTGATAACCCCTCCCTATGTTCTCCAAAAAGCTTAAAAATAGATTTTTTTGGGATGTAGCTACACTTCATAATGTACCTGTTCAGATTCTACTTAAGAACAAACCTACAGTCCATGTCTTGTTTGCACCACCTATATACTGCTGTTCAGAGTATATAGGGTTGTAGGTAGTGATGAGCCGAACACCCCCGGGTTCGGTTCGCACCAGAACCCGCGAACGGACCGAAAGTTCGAACGAACATTAGAACCCTATTAAATACAATGGATGCGAACGTTCGAATTCTAAAGTGCTAATTATAAAAACTATTATGCATGTTATTGTCCTAAAAAGGGTTTGGGAACCCGGGTTCTGCACCAGGGGACATGTATCAATGCAAAAATAAGTTTTAAAAACGGTCGTTTTCCGGGAGCAGTCATTTTAATGATGCATAAAGTGAAAAAAAAAAAGTCAAATATTCCTTTAAATATCGTACCTGGGGGGTGTCTAAAGTATGCCTGTGAAGTGCCACGTGTTTCCCGTGTTTAGAACTGTCCCTGCACAAAATGACACTTCTAAAGGAAAAAAAAGCCATTTAAAACTGCTTGCGGCTTTAATGTAATGTCTGGTCCCGGTAATATGGATGAAAATCTTTAAGAAAAATGGCATAGCTACCCCATGACCCCCCCCCTACCCCAGCCCATTACCAGCCCCTTTGGGTCTTGTATGGATATTAAGGGGAACCCCGCACATAAAATAAAAAAGGCCCTATATACTCAGAACAGCCGTATACAGGCGGTGCATACAAGACAGGGACTGTAGGTTTGTTCTTATGTAGAATCTGTTTGTAATTTTGAACAGGTACATTGTTGAAGTGTAGCTCCAGACCAAAAATCTATTTTTAAACTTTTTGGAAAACATAGGTAAGGGTTATCACCCCTGTAACATTTGTTTTGCTGTCTGTGCCCCTGTTCAGAACATTTCACCTCACTTTCCGTCCTAATGACAACTGTTTTTGAAATGTGGTGTTTTTCTTGAAACAAGGATTGCTGATAAAGCATCAGTACAGAGGAGACACCTTTCTCCCATATTTATTCTTACAGGAGAGAATTTTCCTTCCTAGTGGTAGATTTCCTCTCACTTCCTGTTGTCTTCTTGCGTTTGCAAGTAGGAGTCGTTTGTAAGTTGGATGTTTGAAAGTAGGGACCTGCCGTATATACTCTGCAGAAATAGGCCCCTTAGTTGTTGGTGTTGGCACAACACTGTAAGCACTCACAGTTACTCTTGGTTGGTGCTGGAACGCCCTGCTGTCAACTATTATATCAGGAATTTTAATTACATATAATTGTTGAACAGTGGTAGTAAAAATTGGGCCTTTGATGGTGGTGCTGGTGCCACAACACTGTAAGCCCTGACAGTTACTCTTGGTGGGTGCAGCAATGGGCCCTGCTGTGAATTATTAGATCAAGAATTGTAATTACATGCCCCTGTTGAACAGGGGCTGAAAAATTGGGCCTTAGGCACTGGTGGCACAACACTGCAACCCTTCACAGATACTGTACTTGGAGCACAGCAATGAGCCCTGTTGCAAAGTATTGCTTCAAAAATTGTAATGACACGCCCCTGTTAAACAGGGGCTGAAAAATTGGGCCTTAGGCACTGGTGGCACAACACTGCAACTCCTCACAGATACTGTACTTGGAGCACAGCAATGAGCCCTGTTGCAAAGTATTGCTTCAAAAATTGTAATTACACGCCCCTGTTAAACAGGGGCTGAAAAATTGGGCGTTAGGCACTGGTGGCGGCACCCATAAACAAAAATGATCTTCCAAGCTATCATCATCAATCGTATCATTGAGGACTCGGAGGAGGAGGATAGCCAGTCAACATAACAGCACAGGCACTCAGCATCAGCATCAGTCTTGAAGGGATGTGACATTTTAAAATCAATTAGTCTGTTATATCAGCATCAGGTGTGTGGTAGCTGGTGGTGATCCAAGACTGGTTCATCTTGATGAAAGTCAGTCGATCAACCGAGTCGGTGGACAGGCGCACCCTGTGATCCGTGACAAATCCTCCAGCAGCACTGAATGTGCGTTCCGAAAGAACGCTGGATGCAGGACAGGCCAGTAGCTCAATTGCATACTGTGCAAGCTCTGGCCAGTGATCCATCCTCAAGACCCAGTAAGCCAGAGGATTTTCGGTGGGGAAGGTGTCCAAGTCTGACCTTGCCCCTAGATATTCCTGCACCATGTTTATCAGACGCTGGCGATGGTTGCTGGAACCGATCATACTTTGGGGCTGCGGACTAAAGAATTGTCTGAACGCATCGGTCAGACGGCCACCTTCCCCACCGCTCCTTCTTTGACTGGCCGAAGCCTCAGCAACTCGTTGTCCAGGACCAGGAGTTTGCAACCTCCCAGTCTCTGGGAACGCGTTGCACAGACCTTTCTGCAAGGCCTCCCGGAGTTGTCTCATCCTCTGCTCCCTCTGCGACGGTAACATAAGGTCCGCAACCTTACCCTTGTACCGTGGATCAAGGAGAGTGGCCAGCCAGTAATGGTCCCTCTCCTTGATCCGAAGAATACGAGGATCCTTCCGCAGACTTTGCAGGATCAGGGAGGCCATGCAGCGTAGGTTTGCTGAGGCATTCGCTCCGGAGTCCTCTGGGTCACTAAGGACGACATGATCCGCAGCCACCTCCTCCCAGCCACGTACAAGTCCACTGGTTTCTTGGGACTGTAAATCATCCCTAAAAGACTGCTGCTGATGATGCTGAGTGCCAGCCTCCACCTCCATGCTGACACAATCCTCCTCCTCCTCCTCCTCCTCCTCCTCCTCCTCTTCCTGTGCGATGGGTGGGACAGAAGGAACACTGTCTGGGTAAAGGGGGCCTTGAGAGGCAAGGAAGTCCTCCTCTTCCTGCCTCTGTTCTGCCTCAAGTGCCCTGTCCATTATTCCACGCAGCGTGTGCTCCAACAGGTGGACAAGAGGTACAGTGTCACTGATGCATGCACTGTCACTGCTCACCATCCTCGTGGCCTCCTCAAATGGTGCCAGGACAGTGCATGCATCCCTGATCATGCTCCACTGGCGTGGGGAAAAAAAACCAAGCTCCCCTGACCCTGTCCTGGTGCCGTAGTCGCACAGGTACTCATTGATGGCCCTCTGCTGCGTGTGCAGCCGCTGCAGCATGGCCAACGTTGAGTTCCACCTGGTGGGCATGTCACATATAAGGCGGTTCTTGGGCAGGTTCAACTCCTTTTGCAGCTCAGCCAGGCGAGCACTGGCATTATAAGATCTGCGGAAATGCACACAGACTTTCCTGGCCTGCCTCAGGACATCCTGTAAGCCCGGGTACCTGCCCAAGAAGCGCTGCACCACCAGGTTAAGGACGTGAGCCACACAGGGCACATGGGTCAGTTGTCCCTGTCGGAGGGCGGAGAGGAGGTTGGTGCCATTGTCGCAAACCACCATTCCTGGCTTAAGCTGGCGTGGCGTCAACCACCTCTCGGCCTGGCCCTGCAGAGCAGACAGGACCTCTGCCCCAGTGTGGCTTCTGTCCCCCAAACACACCAGCGCAAGCACGGCATGGCATCTTTTTGCCTGCGTACTTGCGTAGCCCCGTGAACGGCTACGGAGCACCGCTGGTTCATAGGACAAACCACAGGAAGAGGCCATGGAGGAAGAAGAAGAGGAGGGGGTGGAGGAGAGAGGTGTGTCACAACCAGTAGTAGCATTTTGGAGGCGTGGCGGTGGGACAACCTCCAACACTACTGCACCTTGTCCTGAATCCTTCCCAGCTGCCAAAAGAGTGACCCAATGGGCCGTGAAAGAAAGGTAACGTCCCTGTCCATGCCTGCTGGACCATGAGTCAGCGGTAATATGCACCTTACCGCTGACCGCCCTGTCCAGCGAGGCCAAGACATTGCCTTCCACATGCCGGTAGAGAGCCGGAATAGCCTTCCGTGAGAAAAAGTGGCGTTTGGGAACCTGCCACTGAGGAACCGCACATTGCACAAACTCACGGAAGGGGGCCGAGTCTACCAACTGAAAAGGCAGCAGTTGAAGCGCTAGCAATTTAGCCAAGCTAGCATTCAACCGCTGGGCATGTGGATGGCTGGGAGTGAACTTCTTTCGACGGTCCAGCAGCTGGGGCAGGGAAATTTGCCTGCTAGAATCGGACGTCGGTGTACTGCTAGCAGAGTGGGCGCAAGTACTTGGCTGTGACACACCTAATTCTACACCTTCATTCCTCTCAGTGCATGTTTCAGAGAGGACTGAAGTTATAGTGGGGTTGGAGATCCCAGCTGATGCGGTGCAAGGAGAGGTCCGCTTGGTTCTTTGGTGTGGGTCTTTGAGGTAGGCTTGCCAACGAGCTGCATGGCAGGTCAACATATGTCTGGTCAGGCATGTGGTACCCAAGCGGCTGATGTTTTGGCCACGCGATATACGCTTGAGACATATGTTGCAAACAGCAGCTGTGCGATCTGATGCACTAGCCTCAAAAAAGGCCCACACCAAAGAACTTTTTGAATGACGGGCAGAGGCAGCGCCCTGCACAGGCGGAGCTCTGCGGTGTGATTCCGTCGGTGTACTGCCCTTACGCTGGCCACCAAAGGGCATCCTGCCTCGTTGGAGATGTGCCTCCTCCTCATCCTCCTCCTCCTCCTCTCTCCTATTAGGCACCCACGTGGAGTCATTGACCTCATCATCCCCTCCCTCCTCATCACTGGAGCCAATCTGGCAGTATGCTGCAGCTGCTGGAACATGACTGCCAGATTGGTGTCCTTCTTGAGCATCCCCTCTGTCTGCTCTCACGCTACTGCCTTCCTCTAGCTGGGTTTCATCATCAGACCCTTCGAAACGCTGGGCATCCTCCTGGAGCATGTACCCAACACTGTGCTGAAACAGTTCGGGGGACTCCTCAGGAGGAGGACATGGTGGGTCTAGGGAAGGAGTGACTGATGATTTGTCTGACATTGATACCAGGGAAGACGACGCTTTGGCAGCTGCTTTTCCAGTACCCTGAGCCTGGGTGAGAGAGGATGAGGAGGAGGAGGAGGGCTTGGTCATCCACTCTACCAAGTCTTCGGCATGATGTGGCTCAACATGTCCAGCTGCCGAAAAGAAGGACAAGCGTGTCCCATGGCCATGTGCTGATGACAATGCACCGCGTCCACGACCAGCACTGTTGCCCCCAGACACAGAGCCTGCTTGCCCTCTTTTATTGCCTCCTGACTGTCTGCCTCTCCTTGTTTGCCTTCCAGACATTCTAATAGATGGCCTGCAGGGAGATGGGAAAAAAGCAATAAGGGCTACCTTCAGGTGTCCTTCTCTGTCCCTTGAAACAAGGACTTTCACAGTGAAAGAAACTGACACTGTCCCTACCTAGAGTTTTCTGTCCCTAGAATAAATGTTTTTTTTAATCACAATATAGCACAAGGACAATTCACTCAATGTCTCTCCAGGTCCCTGGAAACAAGGACTTGCAGAGTGAAAGAAACTGACACTGTCCCTACCTAGAGTTTTCTGTCCCTAGAATAAATGTTTTTTTTAAGCACAATATAGCACAAGGACAATTAACTCACTGTCCTTACAGGTCCCTGGAAACAAGGACTTGCAGAGTGAAAAAAAAAAAACACTCTCCCTACCTACAGTTTTCTGTCCCTAGAAAAAATGTTTTTTTTAAGCACAATATAGCACAAGGACAATTAACTCACTGTCCTTACAGGTCCCTGGAAACAAGGACTTGCAGAGTGAAAGAAAAAAAACACTCTCCCTACCTACAGTTTTCTGTCCCTAGAAAAAATGTTTTTTTTAATCACAATATAGCACAAGGAAAATTAACTCACTGTCCTTACAGGTCCCTGGAAACAAGGACTTGCAGAGTGAAAGAAAAAAAACACTCTCCCTACCTACAGTTTTCTGTCCCTAGAAAAAATGTTTTTTTTAATCACAATATAGCACAAGGAAAATTAACTCACTGTCCTTACAGGTCCCTGGAAACAAGGACTTGCAGAGTGAAAGAAACTGACACTGTCCCTACCTAGAGTTTTCTGTCCCTAGAATAAATGTTTTTTTTAAGCACAATATAGCACAAGGACAATTAACTCACTGTCCTTACAGGTCCCTGGAAACAAGGACTTGCAGAGTGAAAGAAAAAAAACACTCTCCCTACCTACAGTTTTCTGTCCCTAGAAAAAATGTTTTTTTTAATCACAATATAGCACAAGGAAAATTAACTCACTGTCCTTACAGGTCCCTGGAAACAAGGACTTGCAGAGTGAAAGAAAAAAAACACTCTCCCTACCTACAGTTTTCTGTCCCTAGAAAAAATGTTTTTTTTAATCACAATATAGCACAAGGAAAATTAACTCACTGTCCTTACAGGTCCCTGGAAACAAGGACTTGCAGAGTGAAAGAAACTGACACTGTCCCTACCTAGAGTTTTCTGTCCCTAGAATAAATGTTTTTTTTAAGCACAATATAGCACAAGGACAATTAACTCACTGTCCTTACAGGTCCCTGGAAACAAGGACTTGCAGAGTGAAAGAAAAAAAACACTCTCCCTACCTACAGTTTTCTGTCCCTAGAAAAAATGTTTTTTTTAATCACAATATAGCACAAGGAAAATTAACTCACTGTCCTTACAGGTCCCTGGAAACAAGGACTTGCAGAGTGAAAGAAACTGACACTGTCCCTACCTAGAGTTTTCTGTCCCTAGAATAAATGTTTTTTTTAAGCACAATATAGCACAAGGACAATTAACTCACTGTCCTTACAGGTCCCTGGAAACAAGGACTTGCAGAGTGAAAAAAAAAAAACACTCTCCCTACCTACAGTTTTCTGTCCCTAGAAAAAATGTTTTTTTTAAGCACAATATAGCACAAGGACAATTAACTCACTGTCCTTACAGGTCCCTGGAAACAAGGACTTGCAGAGTGAAAGAAAAAAAACACTCTCCCTACCTACAGTTTTCTGTCCCTAGAAAAAATGTTTTTTTTAATCACAATATAGCACAAGGAAAATTAACTCACTGTCCTTACAGGTCCCTGGAAACAAGGACTTGCAGAGTGAAAGAAAAAAAACACTCTCCCTACCTACAGTTTTCTGTCCCTAGAAAAAATGTTTTTTTTAATCACAATATAGCACAAGGAAAATTAACTCACTGTCCTTACAGGTCCCTGGAAACAAGGACTTGCAGAGTGAAAGAAACTGACACTGTCCCTACCTAGAGTTTTCTGTCCCTAGAATAAATGTTTTTTTTAAGCACAATATAGCACAAGGACAATTAACTCACTGTCCTTACAGGTCCCTGGAAACAAGGACTTGCAGAGTGAAAGAAAAAAAACACTCTCCCTACCTACAGTTTTCTGTCCCTAGAAAAAATGTTTTTTTTAATCACAATATAGCACAAGGAAAATTAACTCACTGTCCTTACAGGTCCCTGGAAACAAGGACTTGCAGAGTGAAAGAAAAAAAACACTCTCCCTACCTACAGTTTTCTGTCCCTAGAAAAAATGTTTTTTTTAATCACAATATAGCACAAGGAAAATTAACTCACTGTCCTTACAGGTCCCTGGAAACAAGGACTTGCAGAGTGAAAGAAACTGACACTGTCCCTACCTAGAGTTTTCTGTCCCTAGAATAAATGTTTTTTTTAAGCACAATATAGCACAAGGACAATTAACTCACTGTCCTTACAGGTCCCTGGAAACAAGGACTTGCAGAGTGAAAGAAAAAAAACACTCTCCCTACCTACAGTTTTCTGTCCCTAGAAAAAATGTTTTTTTTAATCACAATATAGCACAAGGAAAATTAACTCACTGTCCTTACAGGTCCCTGGAAACAAGGACTTGCAGAGTGAAAGAAACTGACACTGTCCCTACCTAGAGTTTTCTGTCCCTAGAATAAATGTTTTTTTTAAGCACAATATAGCACAAGGACAATTAACTCACTGTCCTTACAGGTCCCTGGAAACAAGGACTTGCAGAGTGAAAAAAAAAAAACACTCTCCCTACCTAGAGTTTTCTGTCCCTAGAAAAAATGTTTTTTTTAAGCACAATATAGCACAAGGACAATTAACTCACTGTCCTTACAGGTCCCTGGAAACAAGGACTTGCAGAGTGAAAGAAAAAAAACACTCTCCCTACCTACAGTTTTCTGTCCCTAGAAAAAATGTTTTTTTTAATCACAATATAGCACAAGGAAAATTAACTCACTGTCCTTACAGGTCCCTGGAAACAAGGACTTGCAGAGTGAAAGAAACTGACACTGTCCCTACCTAGAGTTTTCTGTCCCTAGAATAAATGTTTTTTTTAATCACAATATAGCACAAGGAAAATTAACTCACTGTCCTTACAGGTCCCTGGAAACAAGGACTTGCAGAGTGAAAGAAACTGACACTGTCCCTACCTAGAGTTTTCTGTCCCTAGAATAAATGTTTTTTTTAAGCACAATATAGCACAAGGACAATTAACTCACTGTCCTTACAGGTCCCTGGAAACAAGGACTTGCAGAGTGAAAGAAAAAAAACACTCTCCCTACCTACAGTTTTCTGTCCCTAGAAAAAATGTTTTTTTTAATCACAATATAGCACAAGGAAAATTAACTCACTGTCCTTACAGGTCCCTGGAAACAAGGACTTGCAGAGTGAAAGAAACTGACACTGTCCCTACCTAGAGTTTTCTGTCCCTAGAATAAATGTTTTTTTTAAGCACAATATAGCACAAGGACAATTAACTCACTGTCCTTACAGGTCCCTGGAAACAAGGACTTGCAGAGTGAAAGAAAAAAAACACTCTCCCTACCTACAGTTTTCTGTCCCTAGAAAAAATGTTTTTTTTAATCACAATATAGCACAAGGAAAATTAACTCACTGTCCTTACAGGTCCCTGGAAACAAGGACTTGCAGAGTGAAAGAAACTGACACTGTCCCTACCTAGAGTTTTCTGTCCCTAGAATAAATGTTTTTTTTAAGCACAATATAGCACAAGGACAATTAACTCACTGTCCTTACAGGTCCCTGGAAACAAGGACTTGCAGAGTGAAAAAAAAAAAAACACTCTCCCTACCTAGAGTTTTCTGTCCCTAGAAAAAATGTTTTTTTTAAGCACAATATAGCACAAGGACAATTAACTCACTGTCCTTACAGGTCCCTGGAAACAAGGACTTGCAGAGTGAAAGAAACTGACACTGTCCCTACCTAGAGTTTTCTGTCCCTAGAATAAATGTTTTTTTTAATCACAATATAGCACAAGGAAAATTAACTCACTGTCCTTACAGGTCCCTGGAAACAAGGACTTGCAGAGTGAAAGAAACTGACACTGTCCCTACCTAGAGTTTTCTGTCCCTAGAATAAATGTTTTTTTTAATCACAATATAGCACAAGGAAAATTAACTCACTGTCCTTACAGGTCCCTGGAAACAAGGACTTGCAGAGTGAAAGAAACTGACACTGTCCCTACCTAGAGTTTTCTGTCCCTAGAATAAATGTTTTTTTTAAGCACAATATAGCACAAGGACAATTAACTCACTGTCCTTACAGGTCCCTGGAAACAAGGACTTGCAGAGTGAAAGAAAAAAAACACTCTCCCTACCTACAGTTTTCTGTCCCTAGAAAAAATGTTTTTTTTAATCACAATATAGCACAAGGAAAATTAACTCACTGTCCTTACAGGTCCCTGGAAACAAGGACTTGCAGAGTGAAAGAAACTGACACTGTCCCTACCTAGAGTTTTCTGTCCCTAGAATAAATGTTTTTTTTAATCACAATATAGCACAAGGACAATTAACTCACTGTCCTTACAGGTCCCTGGAAACAAGGACTTGCAGAGTGAAAGAAACTGACACTGTCCCTACCTAGAGTTTTCTGTCCCTAGAATAAATGTTTTTTTTAAGCACAATATAGCACAAGGACAATTAACTCACTGTCCTTACAGGTCCCTGGAAACAAGGACTTGCAGAGTGAAAGAAAAAAAACACTCTCCCTACCTACAGTTTTCTGTCCCTAGAAAAAATGTTTTTTTTAATCACAATATAGCACAAGGAAAATTAACTCACTGTCCTTACAGGTCCCTGGAAACAAGGACTTGCAGAGTGAAAGAAACTGACACTGTCCCTACCTAGAGTTTTCTGTCCCTAGAATAAATGTTTTTTTTAATCACAATATAGCACAAGGACAATTAACTCACTGTCCTTACAGGTCCCTGGAAACAAGGACTTGCAGAGTGAAAGAAACTGACACTGTCCCTACCTAGAGTTTTCTGTCCCTAGAATAAATGTTTTTTTTAAGCACAATATAGCACAAGGACAATTAACTCACTGTCCTTACAGGTCCCTGGAAACAAGGACTTGCAGAGTGAAAGAAAAAAAACACTCTCCCTACCTACAGTTTTCTGTCCCTAGAAAAAATGTTTTTTTTAATCACAATATAGCACAAGGAAAATTAACTCACTGTCCTTACAGGTCCCTGGAAACAAGGACTTGCAGAGTGAAAGAAACTGACACTGTCCCTACCTAGAGTTTTCTGTCCCTAGAATAAATGTTTTTTTTAATCACAATATAGCACAAGGACAATTAACTCACTGTCCTTACAGGTCCCTGGAAACAAGGACTTGCAGAGTGAAAGAAACTGACACTGTCCCTACCTAGAGTTTTCTGTCCCTAGAATAAATGTTTTTTTTAAGCACAATATAGCACAAGGACAATTAACTCACTGTCCTTACAGGTCCCTGGAAACAAGGACTTGCAGAGTGAAAGAAACTGACACTGTCCCTACCTAGAGTTTTCTGTCCCTAGAATAAATGTTTTTTTTAAGCACACTATAGCAGAAGCACAAAACACACTGACACTCTCCCTACCTATCCTTCTCTTTCCCTAAACTAAAGGAATCCAGGTTAAGCAAGAAAGAAATAACAGTCACTGTCCCTGCCTATGCTACTCTATCCCTGCTCCGGAACACACTACACTAGGCCGCCGTGCTGGCGGCCTTTTATAGTGTGGGGCGTGTACTAAACACCCTCAGCAATAATTGGCCACAGGCATCCTGCCTGTGGCCAATCATTGCTCTCCTCGCTGCCGGCGCTGTGATTGGCCAAGCATGCGGGGTCACAGTGCATGCTTGGCCAATCACAGCGCCTGGATGACACTGCGATGGCGTAGTGCATTGTGGGCCGTTCGCGTCACTCGAATTTGGCGCGAACGGCCCAAATCGTTCGATCTTCGTCGAACGATCGAACAGCCAATGTTCGAGTCGAACGTATGTTCGACTCGAACACGAAGCTCATCCCTAGTTGTAGGTATAGGGTTTTATTTTGGGTGCGGGGTCCCCCTTAGTATCCATACAAGACCCAAAGGGGCTGGGGTGGGGGGGGGGGGTGATGGGGTAGCCATGCCATTTTTCTCAAGGATTTTCAGCCATATGGCGGCCAGGACAAGACATGACATTAAAGCCGCAAGTGGTTTTAAATGGCTTCTTTTTTTCCTTTACAAATGTCATTTTGTGCAAGGACAGTTCTAAACACGGGAAACACATGCCACTTCACAGGCATACTTTAGACACCCCCCAGGTACCATATTTAAAGGAAAATTTCACTTTTTTTTTTTTCACTTTATGCATCATTAAAATGACTGCTCCCGAAAAAACTTTAGTTTTTAAAATTTCTTTTTGCATTGATATATGTCCCCTGGGGCAGGACCCGGGTCCCCAAACCTGTTTTATGACATTAACATGCATATTGGCCGTTGTAATTAGCAATTTTGATTTCGAACGTTCGCGTCCATTATAACGAATAGGGTTCGAAAATTCGCGCGAACTTTCGGTCCGTTCGAAGGTTCTGGTGCGAACCGAACCCGGGGGTGTTCGGCTCATCCCTACTAAATATACAGTTAGGTCCATAAATATTGGGACATGGACACAATTCTAATCTTTTTGGCTCTATACACCACAATGGATGTGAAATTAAAGGAACAAGATGTGCTTTAACTGCAGACTTTCAGCTTTAATTTGAGGGAATTTACATCCAAATCAGATGAACGGTGTAGGAATTACAACAGTTTGTATATGTGCCTCCCACTTTTTAAGGGACCAAAAGTAATGGGACAATTGGCTGCTCAGCTGTTCCATGGCCAGGTGTGTGTTATTCCCTCGTTATCCCATTTACAAGGAGCAGATAAAAGGTCCAGAGTTCATTTCAAGTGTTCTATTTGTATTTGGAATCTGTTGCTGTCAACTCCCAATATGAGATCCAAAGAGATGTCACTATCAGTGAAGCAAGCCATCATTAGGCTGAAAAAATAAAACAAACCCATCAGAGAGATGGCAAAAACATTAGGTGCGGCCAAATCAACTGTTTGGAACATCCTTAAAAAGAAAGAACGCCCCGGTGAGCTCAGCAACACCAAGAGACCCGGAAGACCACGGAAAACAACTGCGGTGGATGAGCGAAGAATTCTTTCCCTGGTGAAGAAAACACCCTTCACAACAGTTGGCCAGATGAATACTCTCCGGGAGGTAGGTGTATGTGTGTCAGATGAAGAACACTCTCCGGGAGGTAGGTGTATGTGTGTCATATGAAGAACACTCTCCAGGAGGTAGGTGTATGTGTGTCAGATGAAGAACACTCTCCAGGAGGTAGGTGTATGTGTGTCAGATGAAGAACACTCTCCGGGAGGTAGGTGTATGTGTGTCAGATGAAGAACACTCTCCGGGAGGTAGGTGTATGTGTGTCAGATGAAGAACACTCTCCAGGAGGTAGGTGGATGTGTGTCAGATGAAGAACACTCTCCAGGAGGTAGGTGGATGTGTGTCAGATGAAGAACACTCTCCAGGAGGTAGGTGGATGTGTGTCAGATGAAGAACACTCTCCAGGAGGTAGGTGTATGTGTGTCAGATGAAGAACACTCTCCAGGAGGTAGGTGTATGTGTGTCAAGAGAAGACTTCACCAGAGTGAATACAGAGGGTTCTCCACAAGCTGGAAACCATTGGTGAGCCTCAAAAACAGGAAGGCCAGATTAGAGTTTGCCAAACAACATGTAAAAAAGCCTTCAGAGTTCTGGAACAACATCCTATGGACAGATGAGAAGATCAACTTGTACCAGAGTGATGGGAAGAGAAGAGTATGGAGAAGGAAAGGAACCGCTCATGATCCAAAGCATACCACCTCATCTGTGAAGCATGGTGGTGGTAGTGTCATGGCGTGGGCATGTATGGCTGCCAATGGAACTGGTTCTCTTGTATTTATTGATGATGTGACTGCTGACAAAAGCAGCCGGATGAATTCTGAAGTGTTTCGAGGAATATTATTATCGGCTCATATTTAGCCAAATGATTCAGAACTCATTGGACGGCGCTTCACAGTGCAGATGGACAATGACCCGAAGCATTCTGCGAAAGCAACCAAAGAGTTTTCTAAGGGAAAGAAGTGGAATGTTATGTAATGGCCAAGTCATCACCTGACCTGAATCTGATTGACCATGCATTTCACTTGCTGAAGACAAAACTGAAGGGAAAATGCCCCAAGAACAAGCAGGAACTGAAGACAGTTGCAGTAGAGGCCTGGCAGAGCATCACCAGGGATGAAACCAGCGTCTGGTGATGTCATCGCGTTCCACACTTCAGCCTGTAATTGACTGCAAAGGATTTGCCACCAAGTATTAAAAAGTGAAAGTTTGATTTATGATTGTTAATCTGTCCCATTACTTTTGGTCCCTTAAAAAGTGGAAGTCACATATACAAACTGTTGTAATTCCTACACCGGTCACCTGATTTGGATGTAAATTCCCTCAAATTAAAGCTGAACGTCTGCAGGTAAAGCACATCTTGTTCCTTTGATTTCAAATCCATTGTGGTGGTGTATAGAGCCAAAAAGAATATAATTGTGTCGATGTCCCAATATTTATGGACCTGACTGTATTTGGGTGGAAACTTTAACCTTTGAAGGTAGCGTTCTCAGCAGTAAATAGATTGTATCGGTTCCTGGCTATGTCCTGGCGTCAATGATTGTGTATAAATGTCAGATCCAATTTTAGATGCTGTGTGATTCCCCCATCACACCCCCCCGCCCCCTTATACTATTTTCCTGCAGAATAACAGATGTCCTTCCCATTGTTCCTCCACATCTGCAGATCAGTGGCACGGGGTGTAATCACGGCATGCATTGTCTATGTCCAGCGTGAATAGTACTTGGTGAACTGCCACCACGAGCTGTGTATGGGCACCTCCCACTGTGTAACTAATAATAACGCAAAGCGAGCAAATAACCTCCAACCCATCGCAGTGCCATCACCTAGACCCACATCTTCATATCTACTGAAAATTCATATACTATAAGGCCAAATATCATTATATAATACACTATATGGACAAACATATGTGGACATTTCTCCAAAGTAATGGAGTTCAGGAGTCTCCAGTGAAGGGTCCTGGTAAAACTCCATCATACAAAGACATTGTAGACAATTGTGCTCCTCTAACCTCTTGGTAACAGTTTGGTGAAGACCCTTTTCTGTTCCAGCATCACTGTGCCCCCCGTGTACAAAGCCAGCTCCGTAAAGAAATGGGTTGAGCATTTTGAAGCAGCTCCATAAAGACATGGGTTGACCATTTTGGACCAGCTCCATAAAGACATGTGGAGGAACTTGAGTGTCCTGCACAGAGCCCTGACCTCAACCCTACTGAACACCTTTAGGATGAACTTGAAAGCCAATCGTGAGTCAGGTCTTTTTTCTTGCCACCCATTGTGAGGCCCAACACAATACCTGACCCCATAATTAGGCACAAATTACCACAGACAGCCTTCAAAATCTTGTGGAAAATCTTCCCAGAAGAGTGGAGGGGGAAGGCTTTCCAAAATAGTTTGGAATGTATTTGTGGGAATTTGCCACAAGGTTGGAAGCACACTGTTGTCTATAATGTCTTTGTATGATTTAGTATTAAGAGTACCTTTAATTGGAGACATCTAAACTCCAAAATTTGGAAGGGTGTCCATACTTCTGGCCATATAGTGTATTATATACCATCTCCACCTGAGATCATCGGGTATGGCGCAGAAACATTTTCACTCACAAAGTCACTAATTAGGAAGGTCATAAGTTTTGAAATGTGGTGCTACAGGAGGATCTTTTAGCTGGACGGCCATGAAAAAGTCCTGCAAATAGTCAAAAAAGCAAATACACATTTGTTGGAAATAATATTGATGAGAAAATGCCAAGTCTTTGGCAATATTGAATAAAACTCCCCTGGAGAGGGGTTATGATGGATTGTGAAAGAGAGCAGGATAAAGAAAGGGAACAGGAGATAAAGAACATGGTGGATGGAAGACATAAAGGAGAACATGATGGATGGAAGACATAAAGGAGAACATGGTGGATGGAAGACATAAAGGAGAACATGGTGGATGGAAGACATAAAGGAGAACACGTGGATGGAAGACATAAAGGAGAACATGGTGGATGGATGATGTGACAGGAGGGTCTCTTTGGACACAGGGTGAGCCAGGAAATAATGGGCATTAAGACATATATCTTGGGCTACCTAAAATGGGTCTGTCATATTTATCCACCATATTCCCCAGGATACCTGCAAAGAACTCTCTACTGTTTGATTATAACCTCAACAGGTTAATTGGAAAGTGACGCCTTCATGATGTTTAGACACATACTCTTAGATGCTAATATCATCACCCACAGCCCTGACTTTGTGTAATCATGGCTGTGAGGAATTAAGGTAATTTGCATTCTATTGTTCAGTATGACTTGGGAAGGTCTGGTGTGAATAGAAGTAATTAACCCTATACTTGTGTGTATTGTAAAGGCAGACTGGGATTTACAATATAAAGGGATTTAAGATGTAAAGGGGTTAGAACCTGTTGTCTCCTGACAGACCGTCTGCCAAACACCTTGTGAGAAGATGTATATTGGGGATCTTTTGAAGCCTAGCAGACGTCAGGATGAGGTGTTGAGTCTTGTGATGTGTGGGTGGAGCTGGGCCCTTGTTCATGTTAAATAATGTGTATTGAATTGTGTATAAAGTTACAATGTTTCTCAATAATAAAGTCATTTCTACCCCAGAAAGATACAGAGCATGTTGTCTCGTTCTTTCAAAAGGATTAACTCCTATGGGAAAGGGTCGTTTGGCTGTGGAAGATTGGTAGCGAGTGGATGTGTGTCCTGGAGAGGGGACATCGTAAACGGCGTTAATCCCCTTGATATTTGGGGACCCGTTACATTGGTTGGCAGCAGCGGGATCTTCCCTCCAGTTACTGGGACACTCCAAACCACCACAGTGAATGACCAGCTATGCAGCCTGCAGGAGAGCCACGCTGAAAGACTTACTTGAGAGCCGTGGAGGCACCGGGGGGACAAAGAACAAAGCCACCTTGATCAGGGAACTAACGGAGATGGATCAGGGGGATGGTGAAGCAGGACCCCGGTCAGTTGAAGACTTGTTTCAACAACGAGTTCGCCAGCGGTTGGCATTATATGGTGCTAGCCCATCAGAGACCGCCATACGGGAAGCCATTAGAGACATCCAGCGGCAGGATGAGCGGCAACATGAGCAGAGAATGGCGGAAATGCGGCAATCAGAGACAACACCTAAAGATACAGCGCCTTGCCGTAAGTTACCCTTTCTGGCATTCAAACTATTTAAGGAAGGAGAGGAGGAAATTGAAGCATTCCTGCAGGACTTTGAGAGACTATGCCAGATACATGAAGTGCGGGCCCCAGATTGGGTCGCCTTACTGGCAAGTAATTTAACGGGCAGAGCGGCGGATGCGTATCGGGCCCTGGAGGATGAGGATGCTAAAGACTATTACCGGGTAAAAGAAGCTCTGCTAGCCCGATTTGCCATTACACCCGAAGCCAGCCGGATTAAGTTTCGAGAATCCCGGAAACAAACCCACATAACATACGTGGAGTGGGCACATCGTCTGCAGCGAGACCTTAAGGGCTGGTTCCAGGGAAGCCACGCTCATACCATAGAGGACATCACCCAGCTAGTACTCTTAGAACAGTTCTTTAACCACACCCCTCCGGTATTACGGGATTGGGTGCGAGATAAGCGACCACGGACTGTACAGCAAGCGGCTACTTTTGCCGATGAATATCTGGACTCTCGAAGGTCAGGCGGAAGCGAGCGCTATCCACGATCTCGGCCCAGTTTACCAGCCTCTAACCCAACTTCAGCATCACCTCCAGTGGCCACTTATCCTCAGCAGCCCAGGTTCAACTCCCAGGACTACGCACAACCCATCAGGTGTTTCGGATGTAAACAGCTAGGGCACAAAAAGCCAGACTGTCCGTTGAATCCAGCCATCCAGTCCCAGTCATGGAGACAGCCAGCAAGGGGGAGGAGCCCCCGCACACCCATGCCTGTGGCCCACTGCGTTGAGGAGGAGGAACATTGGGGCATCCTGCACAAGGCTGATCCAATACAAGCAGCTAACCGGGACAACCGGCAGCAACACAGGCAGACTGTCTGGGTCAATGGAAAGGTAGCCAATGGCCTACGTGATTCTGGTGCCACTATGACCCTACTACAGAAGAACCTCATCCCAGGGGGCCAACACACCGGAGACACTGTAGCCGTAAGAGTAGCGGGAGGTACCATCTTCCGGTTACCTGTTGCCCAGGTTCACCTGGATTGGGGGGTTGGTTCAGGACACGTGAATGTGGGGGTGATGAAGGATTTGCCAGTGGATGTACTACTGGGGAATGATTTGGCCCCCCTCGTTTCTGCTTACGCCCCGATGGGCCCCGCTGAAGCCAACCCAGTGACTACCTGTGCCCAGACCCATGCTGCTGGAACCGGCCTGATTGCGGCTGAGAACGGGGTAAGATTGTCTTCCCCGACATGTACCTTAGATCAGGCACAATATCACAGTCTAAAATGGGAATGTGACAAGTTGGCCAGTGAGAAATCAGAGATGCAACGACACTACGTCATGTATTATGAGATGTCCCATGGCTTGAACATTGAAATGCACAAACAGGCTGAAATTGTCAAAAGGTTAAATGGGATTTGCGCCCAGGTTTTGCCTTATCTTTCCCAAGAGCACCAGCAACAAGTTTTGGGAGCCATTGAGAGAGCAAAGCAAGTGACTGTTCCAGAACTGAATTCCATTATTCGTCCTGCAACCTTACATTTGCACCATCCGCTACTGACCCGGTAAGCAAAATGGCAATGCTGATGGGTTGTCCAGACATTAGAGGAATGGACCTATGGACTAACTTCGGAGTCAACCCGTCTGGGGTTGTCTCCGATGTTAGTCTCCTGCCGAAAGGGGAGATGTGTGACAGGAGGGTCTCTTTGGACACAGGGTGAGCCAGGAAATAATGGGCATTAAGAAATATATCTTGGGCTACCTAAAATGGGTCTGTCATATTTATCCACCATATTCCCCAGGATACCTGCAAAGAACTCTCTACTGTTTGATTATGACCTCTACAGGTTAATTGGAAAGTGACGCCTTCATGATGTTTAGACACATACTCTTAGATGCTAATATCATCACCCACAGCCCTGACTTTGTGTAATCATGGCTGTGAGGAATTAAGGTAATTTGCATTCTATTGTTCAGTATGACTTGGGAAGGTCTGGTGTGAATAGAAGTAATTAACCCTATACTTGTGTGTATTGTAAAGGCAGACTGGGATTTACAATATAAAGGGATTTAAGATGTAAAGGGGTTAGAACCTGTTGTCTCCTGACAGACCGTCTGCCAAACACCTTGTGAGAAGATGTATATTGGGGATCTTTTGAAGCCTAGCAGACGTCAGGATGAGGTGTTGAGTCTTGTGATGTGTGGGTGGAGCTGGGCCCTTGTTCATGTTAAATAATGTGTATTGAATTGTGTATAAAGTTACAATGTTTCTCAATAATAAAGTCATTTCTACCCCAGAAAGATACAGAGCATGTTGTCTCGTTCTTTCAAAAGGATTAACTCCTATGGGAAAGGGTCGTTTGGCTGTGGAAGATTGGTAGCGAGTGGATGTGTGTCCAGGAGAGGGGACATCATAAACGGCGTTAATCCCCTTGATATTTGGGGACCCGTTACAGATGACATAAAGGAGAACATGGTGGATGGATGACATAAAGGAGAACATGGTGGATGGATGACATAAAGGAGAACACGTGGATGGATGACATAAAGGAGAACATGGTGGATGGATGACATAAAGGAGAACACGTGGATTGATGACATAAAGGAGAACATGGTGGATGGAGGACATAAAGGAGAACATGGTGGATGGAGGACATAAAGGAGAACATGGTGGATGGAAGACATAAAGGAGAACATGGTGGATGGAAGACATAAAGGAGAACATGGTGGATGGATGACATAAAGGAGAACACGTGGATGGATGACATAAAGGAGAACATGGTGGATGGATGACATAAAGGAGAACACGTGGATGGATGACATAAAGGAGAACATGGTGGATGGAGGACATAAAGGAGAACATGGTGGATGGATGACATAAAGGAGAACATGGTGGATGGAAGACATAAAGGAGAACATGGTGGATGGATGACATAAAGGAGAACATGGTGGATGTAAGACATAAAGGAGAACACGTGGATGGATGACATAAAGGAGAACATGGTGGATGGATGACATAAAGGAGAACATGGTGGATGGATGACATAAAGGAGAACATGGTGGATGGATGACATAAAGGAGAACATGGTGGATGGAAGACATAAAGGAGAACATGGTGGATGGAAGACATAAAGGAGAACATGGTGGATGGATGACTTAAAGGAGAACATGGTGGATGGATGACATAAAGGAGAACATGGTGGATGGAAGACATAAAGGAGAACATGGTGGATGGAGGACATAAAGGAGAACATGGTGGATGGAGGACATAAAGGAGAACATGGTTGATGGATGACATAAAAGAGAACACGTGGATGGATGACATAAAGGAGAACATGGTGGATGGAGGACATAAAGGAGAACATGGTGGATGGATGACATAAAGGAGAACATGGTGGATGGAAGACATAAAGGAGAACACGTGGATGGATGACATAAAAGGAGAACACGTGGATGGATGAGACGAAGACGAACATAGAAAACATGGAGGATGGATGAAATGAAGAAGAACATGATAAATGGATGATATAAAGGAGAACATGGTGCCTGGATGAGATGAAGAAGAACATGGAAAACATGGAGGATGGATGAGATGAAGAAGAACATGGTGGATGGATGACATGAAGGGGAACATGGAGGGATGACATAAAGGAGAATCTGGTGGATTAATGATATAAAAGACAACATGGTGAATGGATCTCATTTAGGAGACCATGGTGGATGGATGATATAAAGGAGAACATGGATAACATGGAGGGTGGCTGAAATGAAGAACATCGTGTATTAATGACATAAAAAAGAACATGGGCAGTAGAAGACATACAGTATAAGAGAACATAATAGTTGGGTGACATAAAGAAGAACATGGAGGATGGATGACATAAAGAAGAACATGATACATGGATGATATAAAGGAGAACATGGTGGATGGATGACATGAAGGAGAACATTGGGGATGGATGACATAAAAGAAAACATAATGGATGGATGACATTTAGAAATTTTTGGTGAATGGATGACATCTAGAAGATTATGGTCGATGGGTGACACCTAGGATGATATGGTGGATGGGGGACACCTAGGATGATATGGTGGATGGGGGACACCTAGGATGATATGGTGGATGGGGGACACCTAGGATGATATGGTGGATGGGGGACACCTAGGATGATATGGTGGATGGGGGACACCTAGGATGATATAGTGGATGGATGACACCTAGGATGATATAGTGGATGGGGGACACCTAGGATGATATGGTGGATGGGGGACACCTAGAATGATATGGTGGATGGGGGACACCTAGGATGATATGGTGGATGGGCGACACCTTGGATGATATGGTGGATGGGGGACACCTAGGATGATATAGTGGATGGGGGACACCTAGGATGATATGGTGGATGGGGGACACCTAGGATGATATGGTGGATGGGGGACACCTAGGATGATATGGTGGATGGGGGACACCTAGGATGATATGGTGGATGGGGGACACCTAGGATGATATGGTGGATGGGGGACACCTAGGATGATATGGTGGATGGGTGACATCTTGGATGATATGGTGGATGGGGGACACCTAGGATGATATGGTGGATGGGGGACACCTAGGATGATATGGTGGATGGGGGACACCTAGGATGATATGGTGGATGGGGGACACCTAGGATGATATGGTGGATGGGGGACACCTAGGATGATATGATGGATGGGGGACACCTAGGATGATATGGTGGATGGGTGACACCTAGGATGATATGGTGGATGGGTGACACCTGGGATGATATAGTGGATGGGGGACACCTAGGATGATATGGTGGATGGGGGACACCTAGGATGATATAGTGGATGGGGGACACCTAGGATGATATAGTGGATGGGGGACACCTAGGATGATATGGTGGATGGGGGACACCTAGGATGATATGGTGGATGGGGGACACCTAGAATGATATGGTGGATGGGGGACACCTAGGATGATATGGTGGATGGGGGACACCTAAGATGATATGGTGGATGGGTGACACCTTGGATGATATGGTGGATGGGGGACACCTAGGATGATATGGTGAATGGGGGACATCTAGGATGATATGGTGGATGGATGACACCTAGGATGATATAGTGGATGGATGACACCTAGGATGATATGATGGATGGGTGACACCTAGGATGATATGGTGGATGGGTGACACCTTGGATGATATGGTGGATGGGGGACACCTAGGATGATATGGTGGATGGGTGACACCTTGGATGATATGGTGGATGGGGGACACCTAGGATGATATGGTGGATGGGGGACACCTAAGATGATATGGTGGATGGGTGACACCTTGGATGATATGGTGGATGGGGGACACCTAGGATGATATGGTGAATGGGGGACATCTAGGATGATATGGTGGATGGATGACACCTAGGATGATATAGTGGATGGATGACACCTAGGATGATATGATGGATGGGTGACACCTAGGATGATATAGTGGATGGGGGACACCTAGGATGATATGGTGGATGGGGGACACCTAGGATGATATGGTGGATGGGGGACACCTAGGATGATATGGTGGATGGGTGACACCTAGGATGATATGGTGGATGGGGGGCACCTAGGATGATATGGTGGATGGGTGACACCTTGGATGATATGGTGGATGGGGGACACCTAGGATGATATGGTGGATGGGGGACACCTTGGATGATATGGTGGATGGGGGACACCTAGGATGATATGGTGGATGGGGGACACCTAGGATGATATGGTGGATGGGGGACACCTAGGATGATATGGTGGATGGGGGACACCTAGGATGATATGGTGGATGGGGGACACCTAGGATGATATGGTGGATAGGGGACACCTAGGATGATATGGTGGATGGGGGACACCTAGGATGATATGGTGGATGGGGGACACCTAGGATGATATGGTGGATGGGGGACACCTAGGATGATATGGTGGATAGGGGACACCTAGGATGATATGGTGGATGGGGGACACCTAGGATGATATGGTGGATGGGTGACATAAAGGAGGATATGGTGGATGGATCTAATCCTTCTACACTCCATCCAAAAAGGGAAACAAATGTAGTCTTTATACATATTTTATACCAGCATTTCTCCTCGTACAAGTCCCTAAGAAGATCAAACTTCACAGAAGTACAATATGTACAACAGTAATTTTAATAGATAAAATGTTACAGTTGTGAAAGTCCTTGCCCCCTCCCCCATGTAAACTGCAATGGCCCCCTGAGGACCAGCCACCTATCATTACAGATGGAGGATTTTACTGCTTTGACAGACATCTGGGAACAAGTCAAGCGAGGAAAATGGAAACTTTGTCCCCATTCCAGGATCTTTATAATCTCCAAGCCGGTCCATCTACAAGCTGGAAGATCTACTGCTGATTAGGATGGAAGATCTGAGGTTGCTAAAGGAGCCGTACATCATTGAGGGCACAGTGGCTGCGTTTGATGGCATGGCACTGTGGCTGCATTTGATGGCATGGCACAGTGGCTGCGTTTGATGGCACAGTGGTGACAATTGATGGCACAGTGGCGACAATTGATGGCATGGCACAGTGGCGACAATTGATGGCAGAGTGGCAACAATTGATGGGCACAGTGGCTGCGTTTAATGGCACAGTGGTGACAATTGATGGGCACAGTGGTGACAATTGATGACACTGTGGCTGCGTTTGATGGCACAGTGGTGACAATTGATGGCACAGTGGGGACAATTGATGGCACGGCACAGTGGCGACAATTGATGGGCACAGTGGCGACAATTGATGGGCACAGTGGTGACAATTGATGGGCACAGTGGATGCATTTGGGCACAGTGAGACTGCAATTGATGTTTTTTTTGTTTGCGTCCCCCCCAAAAATTTTGAGCACCAGCCGCCACTGCGTACATGTAACAATCTCCGCAATCTCCATTAAGATTTATTAAAGCGAATGTAATGAGAGGAGTCCCCGAACCGTCCTTTATATGTGTATCCATTCAGCCAGGCTCTGGTGCTACTATAGGAGATGCAATCAAATGGTAACATGTATGGTCAGCTTTAGACATTTCCTCTCATTGATCATCATTTAGTTGTGTATTTGTTCCAGCTCTACCCAACACAATGGAAAATCCGGGCCGGAGTCCCATCTGATATCTTCTGCTTGTTTTTCGTCTCACAGCAGAGGGAAGTCTACGGAAAACCAACGCCGGAGTTCTCAGCTCCTGCATAGGGATAAACTGCCCTGGGATTGGTACGTTTAGGGTGCAGTGAACTCTAAACATGATTCCTGTTGAAATCAATGGGATCAAAAATGCCCATTTTTTGGGCTAATAGGCGAGGGAGTGTCAGAAAAATTGCATGGGGGGGGGAGGGGCACTGCCCTGGGAAATACGTACCAATGCAAAAAATTAATTTGGCCAGTAACTGTGATTTGTAAAGCTCCGACATTTACAAAGTAAAAACGTTTTTACATTTCCAGCAAATTATATTTTCCTGCCGGCTTCCTTTTTTTAAAAAAAAAAAACCCTCCAAAGGTTCCCCAAAATACAAAGCAGACCATGGCGGTGCGTCCATAAAGGGCGCATGGGCGCCGCCCCCTCTCTCCTGCACTGCTCTACCATCATAGATTCATGCATTGCATGAATCTATCTATGGTCTCCGCTGACACCCCCTATTCAGGTGTCCGGCCCCTTTTTGGGGCGCAGGGCACCTGAATTACAGTGGCGGTGGTGTTTTTTGGAAGCACCTGATTAGAGCCAAAGCCACTAATAGGCGTCCAAAAAGGTGAACAGCGGGCGCCATGCTGGGCGTTCGCTGTTCACTCAGCTGTGTGTTAGCAAAGTAAAAGGAATTTGCTTTGCTAACACTGAACCGCATCTCAGCCAATCAGGTTGCCAGGTCTGTTACCGGTCACCTGATTGGCTGATTTCAGGCGCTGTGATTGGACGCCTGAGAGAGGACGGAAAAAGACATAGAGGATGCGAGAAAGGTAAGTGCCGGGCAGCATCTGATGGGACACAGTAGTGGCAATTGATGGGCACACTACACTGGCAGCATCTGATGGGGCACAGTAGTGGCAATTGATGGGCACACTACACTGGCAGCATCTGATGGGGCACAGTAGTGGCAATTGATGGGCACACTACACTGGCAGCATCTGATGGGGCACAGTAGCGGCAATTGATGGGCACACTGGCAGCATCTGATGGGGCACAGTAGTGGCAATTGATGGGCACACTGGCAGCATCTGATGGGGCACACTGGCAGCAATTGATGGACACAGTGTCAGCAATTGATGTTTTTTTTTTTTTCAGTTTGTTTGCGCCCCCCCAAAAATTTGAGCACCATTTGCCACTGATTCTGAGTATGCAGATCACCACTAACGACCCCCCTGCCCTCCACCCCACCATCCAGAACTATATCAGGTGTGCCCCCCTACCTACTGTCACCCTGCCCCTACCAACATTTACAAAGCAAAAACGTTTTTACATCTCCAGCAAATTATATTTTCCTGCTGTCCTCCTTAAAAAAAAAAAAACTCCAAAGGTCCCCAAAATACAAAGCTGACCTTTAATCCGAGTATGCAGATGAGGACGCCACTACCGAACCCCCCCCCCACCCCCACCCCCCTGCCATCAAGAACTATACCAGGTGTACCACCCTACCTGCCAGCATCCTGCACCCGCAGACATTTACAAAGGGAAAAAGTTTTTAAACTGCCAGCAAATTACATTTTCCTGCTGGCTTCCTTTAAAAAAGAAAAAAAAAACTCCACCTCCCCAGCACCCCGAAGGTGACTGACGGCCTCAGCTATGTTTCCCTATGAGACTATGAAGAGACCTCCACTCGGGTCTCTGATTACACTCAGCTCTCTGCTCTGTGTTATGCAGTGTTTGACACCAGATCCTCACCCCCTGCCTTCTGGAGCTCAGGAATGCTGTGTAAATTCTGGATTTTGAAGGACTGTAGAGAAGAGAAGACGGCAGATAAACAGGTGCAACTTATGTAGGAGGATTTTTTTCATCCCTGTGTATCACCTGAGGCCAATCACTGCACTTGGTATAATGAAGGTTTACAACCACTTTAAAGTTCAAAGTAAACCGATCTGCCCATCAAAAGACGGAGCACAGGGTGTCACGCTGCTAAAGGAAGTGTAAAATCAACAGATCTACTGGCAGAATGAACAGGTAATAAAACAACGTAACAAGGAGACTCGGAGAAACAAAAACTGATGTATCATTTCTGCGGCGGGCAGACCGCTGTGTATCCGATGAAATAGGACAAGTTGATGAATAGGAAGGAAATCGTACCAGCGGAATAATTTTCTCAGTAAAATAATGGCAATAAAAACTTACCGAGAACGTGAACCGTGTCCTGCGTGCAGTCGGCCAGCATGGTGAGCGCTCTGAGCCCCGATGGAAGCTTCCATCCCAGTCTTCTAGATGTAAACAGTCCTCTCCTCCCTCTCCGGGGGGAATTGTTCTTCTATTTGGCACGCAGTCAGAGAAGTCATTGAATGAGGAGGACAGACAATGTGTAGAACGTATGGATCCGGAGCGCGCAGACAAGACACGGGGAACAATGGTCCGCCAGATGGCCGGATGTGGAGGAAATAACAAGACATGGAGAGACGCGGAGGATCGAGGAGTCACAGCATTCTTCTTCTCATACTATTATTATTATTATTATTATTATTATTATTATCACAAATTAGCTACAGATTATTGTTGTCCATAATATCTCCATTACACTATGTTGTTGTTGTTATTATTACTGTTCTTATCCCATATTGTCTGCAGAGGTTTCTTATTAACCACTTGCTGACTGCTGCACACTATACATATACAGCGACAGTGCGGGCCAGCTGCGCAGAATCATGTACAGAGCATCCGGAAAGTATTCACAGCGCTTCACTTTTCCCACATTTTGTTATGTTACAGCCTCATTCCAAAATGGATTATATTCATTATTTTCCTCAAAATTCTACAAACAATCCCCCATAATGACAATGTGAGAGAAGTTTGTTTGAAATCTTTGCAAACTTATTAAAAATAAAAATTCCCATGTACATAAGTATCACAGGCTCCTCCCATGTACATAAGTATCACAGGCTCCTCCCATGTACATAAGAATCACAGGCTCCTCCCATGTACATAAGTATCACAGGCTCCTCCCATGTACATAAGAATCACAGGCTCCTCCCATGTACATAAGTATCACAGGCTCCTCCCATGTACATGAGTATCACAGGCTCCTCCCATGTACATAAGTATCACAGGCTCCTCCCATGTACATGAGTATCACAGACTCCTCCCATGTACATGAGTATCACAGGCTCCTCCCATGTACATAAGTATCACAGGCTCCTCCCTCGTACATGAGTATCACAGACTCCTCCCATGTACATGAATATCACAGACTCCTCCCATGTACATAAGTATCACAGACTCCTCCCATGTACATGAGTATCACAGGCTTCTCCCATGTACATAAGAATCACAGGCTCCTCCCATGTACATAGGTATCACAGACTCCTCCCATGTACATAAGAATCACAGGCTCCTCCCATGTACATAAGTTTTACAGACTCCTCCCATGTACATAAGTATCACAGGCTCCTCCCATGTACATAAGTATCACAGGCTCCTCCCATGTACATAAGTATCACAGGCTCCTCCCATGTACATGAGTATCACAGACTCCTCCCATGTACATGAGTATCACAGACTCCTCCCATGTACATAAGTATCACAGGCTCCTCCCATGTACATGAGTATCACAGACTTCTCCCATGTACATGAATATCACAGACTCCTCCCATGTACATAAGTATCACAGGCTCCTCCCATGTACATAAGAATAACAGGCTCCTCCCATGTACATAAGTATCACAGGCTCCTCCCATCTACATAAGAATCACAGGCTCCTCCCATGTACATAAGTATCACAGGCTCCTCCCATGTACATAAGAATCACAGGCTCCTCCCATGTACATAAGTATCACAGACTCCTCCCATGTACATAAGTATCACAGGCTCCTCCCATGTACATAAGAATCACAGGCTCCTCCCATGTACATAAGTATCACAGGCTCCTCCCATGTACATGAGTATCACAGACTCCTCCCATGTACATGAGTATCACAGACTCCTCCCATGTACATAAGTATCACAGGCTCCTCCCATGTACATGAGTATCACAGACTCCTCCCATGTACATGAATATCACAGACTCCTCCCATGTACATAAGTATCACAGGCTCCTCCCATGTACATAAGAATCACAAGCTCCTCCCATGTACATAAGTATCACAGGCTCCTCCCATGTACATAAGAATCACAGGCTCCTCCCATGTACATAAGTATCACAGGCTCCTCCCATGTACATAAGTATCACAGGCTCCTCCCATCTACATAAGTATCACAGGCTCCTCCCATGTACATAACTATCACAGGCTCCTCCCATGTACATAAGTATCACAGGCTCCTCCCATGTACATGAGTATCACAGGCTCCTCCCATGTACATAAGTATCACAGGCTCCTCCCATGTACATGAGTATCACAGACTCCTCCCATGTACATGAGTATCACAGACTCCTCCCATGTACATAAGTATCACAGGCTCCTCCCATGTACATGAGTATCACAGACTTCTCCCATGTACATGAATATCACAGACTCCTCCCATGTACATAAGTATCACAGGCTCCTCCCATGTACATAAGAATAACAGGCTCCTCCCATGTACATAAGTATCACAGGCTCCTCCCATCTACATAAGAATCACAGGCTCCTCCCATGTACATAAGTATCACAGGCTCCTCCCATGTACATAAGAATCACAGGCTCCTCCCATGTACATAAGTATCACAGACTCCTCCCATGTACATAAGTATCACAGGCTCCTCCCATGTACATAAGAATCACAGGCTCCTCCCATGTACATAAGTATCACAGGCTCCTCCCATGTACATGAGTATCACAGACTCCTCCCATGTACATGAGTATCACAGACTCCTCCCATGTACATAAGTATCACAGGCTCCTCCCATGTACATAAGTTTTACAGACTCCTCCCATGTACATAAGTATCACAGGCTCCTCCCATGTACATAAGTATCACAGGCTCCTCCCATGTACATAAGTATCACAGGCTCCTCCCATGTACATGAGTATCACAGACTCCTCCCATGTACATGAGTATCACAGACTCCTCCCATGTACATAAGTATCACAGGCTCCTCCCATGTACATGAGTATCACAGACTTCTCCCATGTACATGAATATCACAGACTCCTCCCATGTACATAAGTATCACAGGCTCCTCCCATGTACATAAGAATAACAGGCTCCTCCCATGTACATAAGTATCACAGGCTCCTCCCATCTACATAAGAATCACAGGCTCCTCCCATGTACATAAATATCACAGGCTCCTCCCATGTACATAAGAATCACAGGCTCCTCCCATGTACATAAGTATCACAGACTCCTCCCATGTACATAAGTATCACAGGCTCCTCCCATGTACATAAGAATCACAGGCTCCTCCCATGTACATAAGTATCACAGGCTCCTCCCATGTACATGAGTATCACAGACTCCTCCCATGTACATGAGTATCACAGACTCCTCCCATGTACATAAGTATCACAGGCTCCTCCCATGTACATGAGTATCACAGACTCCTCCCATGTACATGAATATCACAGACTCCTCCCATGTACATAAGTATCACAGGCTCCTCCCATGTACATAAGAATCACAAGCTCCTCCCATGTACATAAGTATCACAGGCTCCTCCCATGTACATAAGAATCACAGGCTCCTCCCATGTACATAAGTATCACGGGCTCCTCCCATGTACATAAGTATCACAGGCTCCTCCCATCTACATAAGTATCACAGGCTCCTCCCATGTACATAACTATCACAGGCTCCTCCCATGTACATAAGTATCACAGGCTCCTCCCATGTACATAAGTATCACAGGCTCCTCCCATGTACATAAGTATCACAGGCTCCTCCCATGTACATGAGTATCACAGACTCCTCCCATGTACATGAGTATCACAGACTCCTCCCATGTACATAAGTATCACAGGCTCCTCCCATGTACATGAGTATCACAGACTTCTCCCATGTACATGAATATCACAGACTCCTCCCATGTACATAAGTATCACAGGCTCCTCCCATGTACATAAGAATAACAGGCTCCTCCCATGTACATAAGTATCACAGGCTCCTCCCATCTACATAAGAATCACAGGCTCCTCCCATGTACATAAGTATCACAGGCTCCTCCCATGTACATAAGAATCACAGGCTCCTCCCATGTACATAAGTATCACAGACTCCTCCCATGTACATAAGTATCACAGGCTCCTCCCATGTACATAAGAATCACAGGCTCCTCCCATGTACATAAGTATCACAGGCTCCTCCCATGTACATGAGTATCACAGACTCCTCCCATGTACATGAGTATCACAGACTCCTCCCATGTACATAAGTATCACAGGCTCCTCCCATGTACATGAGTATCACAGACTCCTCCCATGTACATGAATATCACAGACTCCTCCCATGTACATAAGTATCACAGGCTCCTCCCATGTACATAAGAATCACAAGCTCCTCCCATGTACATAAGTATCACAGGCTCCTCCCATGTACATAAGAATCACAGGCTCCTCCCATGTACATAAGTATCACGGGCTCCTCCCATGTACATAAGTATCACAGGCTCCTCCCATCTACATAAGTATCACAGGCTCCTCCCATGTACATGAGTATCACAGGCTCCTCCCATGTACATAAGTATCACAGGCTCCTCCCATGTACATAACTATCACAGGCTCCTCCCATGTACATAAGTATCACAGACTCCTCCCATATACATAACTATCACAGGCTCCTCCCATGTACATAAGTATCACAAGCTCCTCCCATGTACATGAGTATCACAGACTCCTCCCATGTACATAAGTATCACAGGCTCCTCCCGTGTACATAAGTATCACAGGCTCCTCCCATGTACATAACTATCACAGGCTCCTCCCATGTACATGACTATCACAGACTCCTCCCATGTACATAAGAATCACAGACTCCTCCCATGTACATAAGTATCACAGGCTCCTCCCATGCACATAAGTATCACAGGCTCCTCCCATGTACATGAGTATCACAGACTCCTCCCATGTACATGAATATCACAGACTCCTCCCATGTACATAAGTATCACAGGCTCCTCCCATGTACATAAGAATCACAAGCTCCTCCCATGTACATAAGTATCACAGGCTCCTCCCATGTACATAAGAATCACAGGCTCCTCCCATGTACATAAGTATCACAGGCTCCTCCCATGTACATAAGTATCACAGGCTCCTCCCATGTACATAAGTATCACAGGCTCCTCCCATGTACATGAGTATCACAGGCTCCTCCTATGTACATAAGTATCACAGGCTCCTCCCATGTACATAACTATCACAGGCTCCTCCCATGTACATAAGTATCACAGACTCCTCCCATGTACATGAATATCACAGACTCCTCCCATGTACATAAGTATCACAGGCTCCTCCCATGTACATAACTATCACAGGCTCCTCCCATGTACATAAGTATCACAGGCTCCTCCCATGTACATAACTATCACAGACTCCTCCCATGTACATAAGAATCACAGACTCCTCCCATGTACATAAGTATCACAGGCTCCTCCCATGTACATAAGTATCACAGGCTCCTCCCATGTACATAAGTATCACAGGCTCCTCCCATGTACATAAGTATCACAGGCTCCTCCCATGTACATAAGTATCACAGGCTCCTCCCATGTACATAAGTATCACAGGCTCCTCCCATGTACATACATTTCAGAGAAGGACAGGAGCAGAGAGGAGAGGAGGAGAGAAGAAGTAGAGGAGAGAAGGACAGGAGAGGAGAGGAGAAGATGGAGAGGAGGAGAGGAGAAGGAGAGGAGAAGGAGAGGAGAAGGAGAGGAGAGGGAGAGGGAGAGGAGGAGAGGAGAGGAGGAGAGAAGGAGAGGAGAAGGAGAGGAGAGGAGAAGCAGAGGAGAGGAGAGGAGGAGAGGAGAAGGAGATGAGAGGAGACGAGAAGGAGAGGAGCGGAGAGGAGAGAAGGAGAGGAGAGGAGGAGAGGAGAAGGAGAGGAGAGGAGAAGCAGAGGAGAGGAGAGGAGCAGAGAAGGAGATGAGAGGAGAAGGAGAGGAGCGGAGGAGAGAAGGAGAGGAGAGGAGAAGGAGAAGGAGAGAAGAGGAGAAGGAGAGGAGAGGAGCGGAGAGGAGAAGGAGAGGAGAGGTTAAGGAGAGGAGAGGAGAAGTTGAGGAGAAGGAGAGGAGAGGAGAAGGAGAGGAGCAGAGAAGGAGCGGAGAGGAGAGAAGGAGAGGAGTAAAGAGGAAAGAAGGAGAGGAGAGGAAAAGGAGAGGAGCGGAGAGGAGAGAAAAAGAGGAGAGGAGAAGGAGAGGAGAGGAGAAGGAGAGGAGAAGGAGAGGAGCGAAGAGGAGAAGGAGAGGAGAGGAGGAGAGGATTAGAGATGAGAAGAGAGGAGAGGAGAAGAAGAGGAGCGGAGAGGAGAGAAGAGGAGGAGAGGAGAAGGAGAGGAGAGGAGAAGGAGAGGAGAAGGAGAGGAGCGAAGAGGAGAAGGAGAGGAGAGGAGGAGAGGATTAGAGATGAGAAGAGAGGAGATGAGAAGAAGAGGAGCGGAGAGGAGAGAAGAGGAGGAGAGGAGAAGGAGAGGAGAGGAGAAGAAGAGGAGCGGAGAGGAGCGGAGAGGAGAGAAAGAGAGGAGAGGAGAAGGAGAGGAGAGGAGAAGGAGAGGAGAAGGAGAGGAGCGAAGAGGAGAAGGAGAGGAGAGGAGGAGAGGATTAAAGATGAGAAGAGAGGAGAGGAGAAGAAGAGGAGCGGAGAGGAGAGAAGAGGAGGAGAGGAGAAGGAGAGGAGAGGAGAAGGAGCGGAGAGGAGCGGAGAGGAGAAGAAGAGGAGAGGAGAAAGAGAGGAGGAGAGGATTAGAGATGAGAAGAGAGGAGCGGAGAGGAGAGGAGAAGGCGAGGAGAAGGAGAGGAGAAGGAGAGGAGGAGAGGATTAGAGATGAGAAGAGAGGAGAGGAGAAGGAGATGAGCAGAGATGAGAAGGAGAGGAGTGGAGAGGAGAAGGAGAGGAGAGGGAGAGGAGAGGAGGAGAGGGAGAGGAGAGGAGGAGAGGAGAAGGGGAGGAGAGGAGAGGAGAAGGAGAGGAGAAGGAGAGGAGCAGAGAAGGAGATAAGAGGAGAAGAGAAGGAGAGGAGCGGAGAGGAGAGGAGAAGAGAGAAGGAGAGAAGAGGAGAGGAGAAGGAGAGGAGAAGGAGAGGAGCAGAGAGGAGGAGAGGAGAGGAGGAGAGGGGGAGAGGAGAAGGAGAGGAGAGGAGAAGGAGAGGAGCGGAGAAGGAGAGGAAAAGGAGAGGAGAAGGAGCGGAGAGGAGAGGAGAAGGAGAGGAGAAGGAGAGGAGCGGAGAGGAGAGGAGAAGGAGAGGATTAGAGATGAGAAGAGAGGAGAGGAGAAGGAGAGGAGTGGAGAGGAGAGAAGGAGAGGAGAGGAGAAGGAGAGGAGAAGGAGAGGAAAATGAGAGGAGAAGGAGAGGAGAGAAGAAGGAGAGGATTAGAGATGAGAAGAGAGGAGAGGAGAAGGAGAGGAGTGGAGAGGAGAGAAGGAGAGGAGAAGGAGAGGAGAGGAGAAGGAGCGGAGAGGAGAGGAGAAGGAGAGGAGGAGAGGATTAGAGATGAGAAGAGAAGAGAGGAGCGGAGAGGAGAGAAGGAGAGGAGGAGAAGAGAAGAGAGGAGAGAAGATGGGAGGGAGAGGAGGAGAGGAGAGAAGAGAAGAGGAGAGGAATGGAGAGGAGAACAGTAAAATCTATTGACACACACAGTGTTGCCTAGTACACACGACCGGTTTTTCCGTTGGATAAAAAACCGACGGTTTTCCCGACAGAATTCCCCTCAGCCTGCCTTCCATACACACGCTCAGACAAAAGTCCGCCCGTCCAAAGCGCCGTGACGTACAACACGTAGGACGGCACTATAAAGGGGAAGTTCCATTCGGATGGCGCCACCCTTTGGGCTGCTTTTGCCGATCCTCGTGTTAGTAGAAGTTTGGTGAGAGACGATTTGCGCTTTTCAGCCTCGTGCTCTTCAGTCCGTTACAGCGTGACAAATGTGATAGCTCCGCCTCCATTATGAACGCTAGTTTTACCAGAAAGAGTGCTCCTGTTGATTCTGAGCATGCGCGGTTTTCTGACCGTCAGAAAACCATACAGACGAACGGATTTCCCGCTCGGATTTTTGGCCTGATGGGAAAAAAGTGATCCTGATCTCTTTTTTTGTCCGGCAGTTTTCCCGTCGGAAAAACTGCGATGGAGCATACACACGGCCGGGATTCCCGATGAAAAGCTCTCATAGCAGTTTTCCCGTCTGAAAAAACGGTCGTGTGTATGAGGCATGTGGCTCCGCCCTACCCCCTGCTTCTGCCACACTGGATTTGATTGACAGCAGCAGGAGCCAATGCACTGTATGGTAGTTGGTAGATCTAAGGGAGATTTTACAGTCAGATTGTCGCGGGAGTCATGAGCTTAAAGCAAATAAGATCACATAAAATAAAAGCTTCCATTGTCGACCGATCTTTCTTAAAATACTATTTGCCTGGCTGTCATACTGATCCAGTCACATACTTTCGGAGTCAGTGTGCCAGAACCAGTATGGAAATCAGTAGTGCACCGTATTGCCCTGTGCAGACTAAGAGTGGGGGGAGTTAGCCCCGTCATTAAAACTTTACAGACAGAAAAGGAGGTAGCCACCCCCCCCCCCCCTCCTTTTGTATCTGCCTCCATGTTTTATCGGAAACGCATCTGTGGTGACCTTTTAAAAGAAATGTCTGTATCACTCACTGCCACGTCCAGACAGGAATGTAAAAGACTAAAATTTGACCGCTTTCTTCCCTATTGCAAAATGAAGGCGGGGCAGGAATTTAATCGTTCTGAGTGGACGTCATATGACGTCGTCCCAAAATGCACCACGCTGTGGGTGCGATCTGTCACTGGCCCGTTGCCGGTACCATGCGATTGCTGTGAACAATCACCGCAGATCACATGACAGTTGTAAACAATGTATGGCTTCCTTTCATGCCATCTATTGTGTACAGTTGTGTTGCTAGCTGTGATTGGTCACAGTAATCACATGGTACAGACAGGGCCAATCACATTCCATCTGTAGCATGTGATTAGCTGTGGCCAATCACAGCTAATCACATACTGTCAGTGTCCCTGATCACTTCCACACCAGTTTATATGATAACACTGTACTGCACTGGGGACAGTATGTAATAAAACAATTGGGAATTTTTTTTTTCCTAATTTTCCAAAAAATTGTGACAAAAAATGACAACTTCAAAAAACTCGCCATGCCTCTTACTAAACACCTTCTACACGTTCTACTTTCCAAAAAAGGGGTGATTTGGGGGGTATTTGTACCTTCCCGATATTTTCAGTCCTCAAGAAATGAGATCGGCCGTCAGTACATCAGGATTGATTGATTTTCAGCTATCTATCCCATAGTTTCTGGACTCTATATCTTTCCTACAGACTAAATAATATACACAGATTTTTGGGGTTATTTTCACCCAAAAAAGGTAGCAGAATACATTTTGACCGAAATCTATGAAGAAAGATTATTTATTTGCAAATTTTTATAACAGAAATTAAGAAAAATGTGGTGATTAACCGCTTCAGAAGAATTGGCTGCTCAATGACCAGAGCATTTTTTGCGATATGCCACTGCGTCGTTTTAACTGACAATTGCGCGGTCGTGCGACACTGCACCCAAACAAAATTCATGTCCCTTTTTTCCAACAAATAGAGCTTTCTTTTGGTGGTATTTCATCACCTCTGCGGTATTTTTTTTTTTGCGCTATAAATAAAAAAATAGAGCGACAATTTTGAAAAAAACACAATATTTTTTACTTTTTGCCATAATAAATATCCCCAATTTGTTTTTAAAAAAAGCTAATTTTTTTCATCAGTTTAGGCCGATACGTATTCTTCTACATATTTTTGGTAATAAAACCGCCAAAAAGCGTATATATTGATTGGTTTGCGCAAAAGTTATAGTGTCTACAAAATAGGGAATAGATTAGATTTATGGCATTTTTATTATTATTTTTTTTACTAGTAATGTCGGCGATCTTTGATTCGGGACTGCGACCTTGCGGTGTGGACAGATCGGACACTTTTGACACATTTTTGGGACCATTCACATTCATACAGCGATCAGCGCTATAAAAATGTACTGATTACGGTATAAATGTCACTGGCAGGGAAGGGGTTAACACTAGGGGGCGATAAAGGGGGTAAATGTGTTCCCTGGGTGTGTTCTAACTGGAGGGGGAGGGGACTCACTATAGGAGATGACAGATCGTGGTTCACAGCTTGTAGGAACTCACAATCTGCATCTCCTCTCCTCTCAGAACAGGGATGTGTGTGTTTCCACTGCCTCTCGTGCCCACGATCGCTCATGGCCGGCGGTCATCGCAACAGCCGGTCACGAGCATCGGCACTCCCGCTATCCTGCCTAAAGGAGTAGTAAAGTTACATGTTTTTTCACCTTAATGCATCCTATGCATTAAGGTGAAAAAACATTCGACAACACCGCCCCCCCCCCCGAGCCCCCGTTTTACTTACCTGGCCCCTCGAAAGTCCCGCGCTCGTCCGCGTCATCCTCTTCGGTTTTCAGCCTGGCCGCCGATTGGCTACACTGGATGGATTGAAAGCAGCGCAGCCATTGGCTGGCGCTGCTGTCAATCACATCCAAAGACGCGGCGCGCCGGGGGTGGGGCCGAGTGATACAGTTGGCGGCTTTGGCCGCCGCTGTATCATGGGAGCGCGCCCGCAATAACTCCACACCATGCGAGCTCGCATTATGGTGTGGAGTCCTTGCGGGGAGGAGCCAAGACAGCCGCCGAGGGACCCCAGAAGCGGAGGATCGGGCCACTGTGTGCAAAACGAGCTGCACAGTGGAGGTAAGTATAACATGTTTGTTATTTAAAAAAAAAAAAACGGGAACCTGTAGTGTTCCTTTAAAGGGCCTGACATATAGCTACGATGGTCCGCGGGAACGAGCCGACCTGCCGCCGTATAATGATGGCGGCTGGTCGGCAAGCGGTTAAATACAACTAAAAGAAAGCTCCATTTGTGTGAAAATGCAAAAAATTTAATTTATGAGTCCCATTGGATTCACAGTAAGTCCGGTCTGGTAGAAGTCACCGGCTCTCAGCATTCCTTCATAGTTCTGATAGAGACAGGGGCTGGAATAAGTTCAGAGCTCCCAACCTTTCCTCATACTGTAACTAATATCCTCCAGACCCTTTATTAGCTTTGTTGTCCTTCTTTGCCCTCGCTCCATTTCCAGTACATCCTTCCTGAGGACTGGTGCCCAGAACTGGACGGCATACTCCAGGTGCGGCCGGACCAGAGTCTTGTAGAGCGGAAGAATTATCGTTTATCTCCGGAGTGAATCCCCTTTTTAATGCCAACATTCTGTTTGCTTTGTTAGCAGCAGCTTGGCATTGCTGAGCCTCATCTACTAGGACCCCCAGGTCCTTTTCCACCCTAGATCCCCCCAGAGGTTCTCCCCCCAGTGTATAGATTGTATTTGTATTTTTGCCACCCAAATTCATTATTTTACATTTTTCTACATTGAACCTCATTTGCAATGTAGTTGCCCCCCCCCCTCCCCCTCCATTAATTTGTTCAGATCTTCTTGCAAGGTTTCCACATCCTGCGGAGAAGTTATTGCCCTGCTTAGCTTAGTATCGTCCGCAAATACAGAGATTGAGCTGTTCACCCCATCCTCCAGGTCAGTGGCGGCTGGTGCTCAAAATTTTTGGGGGGCGCAAACAAACTAAAAAAATAAAAATAAATCATCAATTGCCGCAACTGTGCCCAAACGCAGCCACTGTGTCCAAACGCCACCAGTTTGCCCCCTCAAATGCAGCCAGTTTGTCCCCAAATTCCGCCAGTTTGTCCCCAAATGCAGGCAGTTTGTCCCCAAATGCCGCCAGTTTGTCCCCAAATGCAGCCAGTTTGTCCCCAAATGCCGCCAGTTTGTCCCCAAATGCAGCCAGTTTGTCCCCAAATACAGCCAGTTTGTCCTCAAATGCAGCCAGTTTCCCCTCAAATGCAGCCAGTTTGTATCCCAAATGCAGCCAGTTCGTCCCCAAATGCAGCCAGTCCCCCCCCCAAATGCAGCCAGTTCGTCCCCAAATGCAGCCAGTTCCCCCCCCCCAAATGCAGCCAGTTCGTCCCCAAATGCAGCCAGTTTGCCCCCAAATGCAGCCAGTTTGCCCCCAAATGCAGCCAGTTTCTCCCCAAATGCAGCCAGTTTCCCCCCAAATGCAGCCAGTGTCCCCCCAAATGCAGCCAATTTCCCCCCAAATGCAGCCAGTTTCCCCCCAAATGCAGCCAGTTTCCCCCCAAATGCAGCCAGTTTGTCCCCAAATGCAGCCAGTTTCCCCATCAAATGCAGCCAGTTTGTCCCCAAATGCAGCCAGTTTCCCCATCAAATGCAGCCAGTTTCCCCATCAAATGCAGCCAGTTTCCCCCCAAATGCAGCCAGTTTGCCCCCAAATACAGCCAGTGTCCCCCCAAATACAGCCAGTTTCCCCCAAATACAGCCAGTTCCCCCTCAAATACAGCCAGTGTCCCCCCAAATTCAGCCAGTTTCCCCCCAAATGCAGACAGTTTGTCCCCAAATGCAGCCAGTTTCCCCCCAAATGCAGTCAGTTTTCCCCTCAAATACAGCCAGTGTCCCCCCAAATGCAGCCAGTTTCCCCCCAAATGCAGCCAGTTTCCCCATCAAATGCAGCCAGTTTGTCCCCAAATGCAGCCAGTTTCCCCCCAAATGCAGTCAGTTTCCCCCCAAATGCAGTCAGTTTCCCCCCAAATGCAGCCAGTTTCCCCATCAAATGCAGCCAGTTTGTCCCCAAATGCAGCCAGTTTGTCCCCAAATGCAGCCAGTTTCCCCCCAAATGCAGCCAGTTTTCCCCTCAAATACAGCCAGTGTCCCCCCAAATGCAGCCAGTTTCCCCACAAATACAGCCAGTTTCCCCCCAAATGCAGCCAGTTTCCTCCCAAATGCAGCCAGTTTTCCCCTCAAATACAGCCAGTGTCCCCCCAAATGCAGCCAGTTTCCCCCCAAATGCAGCCAGTTTCCCCCCAAATACAGCCAGTGTCCCCCCAAATACAGCCAGTTTCCCCCCAAATACAGCCAGTTCCCCCTCAAATCCAGCCAGTGTCCCCCCAAATTCAGCCAGTTTCCCCCCAAATGCAGCCAGTTTCCCCATCAAATGCAGCCAGTTTGTCCCCAAATGCAGCCAGTTTCCCCCCAAATGCAGCCAGTTTGTCCCCAAATACAGCCAGTGTCCCCCCAAATACAGCCAGTTTCCCCCCAATACAGCCAGTTCCCCCTCAAATACAGCCAGTGTCCCCCCAAATTCAGCCAGTTTCCCCCCAAATGCAGCCAGTTTCCCCATCAAATGCAGCCAGTTTGTCCCCAAATGCAGCCAGTTTCCCCCCAAATGCAGCCAGTTTCCCCCCAAATACAGCCAGTTTCCCCCCAAATACAGCCAGTTCCCCCTCAAATACAGCCAGTGTCCCCCCAAATTCAGCCAGTTTCCCCCCAAATGCAGCCAGTTTCCCCATCAAATGCAGCCAGTTTGTCCCCAAATGCAGCCAGATTCCCCCAAATGCAGCCAGTTTCCCCCCAAATACAGCCAGTTTCCCCCCAAATACAGCCAGTTCCCCCTCAAATACAGCCAGTGTCCCCCCAAATTCAGCCAGTTTCCCCATCAAATGCAGCCAGTTTGTCCCCAAATGCAGCCAGTTTCCCCCCAAATGCAGCCAGTTTCCCCATCAAGTGCAGCCAGTGTCCCCCCAAATACAGCCAGTTTCCCCCCAAATACAGCCAGTTCCCCCTCAAATGCAGCCAGTGTCCCCCCAAATACAGCCAGTTCCCCCTCAAATGCAGCCAGTTTCCCCCCAAATACAGCCAGTGTCCCCCCAAATTCAGCCAGTTTCCCCCCAAATGCAGCCAGTTTCCCCATCAAATGCAGCCAGTTTGTCCCCCCAGCCCTGCACTTACCTTCCTCGAGTCAGCGCCGTCCTTCTTCCGTCCTCGATGTCTTCTCCCGCCCTCGATGTCGCTTCAGCCAATCAGGTTACCGGTAACCAGACCCGGTGATCCTGATTGGCTGAGACGCGTGTCAGTGTTAACCAAGGAACGCACCCCTGTGTGTCCCCTGGTTAACTATTTGGAAGCCGATTAGAGCCCTCAGGCTGTAATCGGAAAGCCTATCAGAGCGGCTGGATCTGATAGGCACTTCCAAACACCAACCAACTGCTGTTATTCAGATGGCCGGCGCTCACCAGGGGGCCGGCCATCTGAATAGTGGGTGGCAGCGGTGCCGGCGACAATACATACGTTCATGCAATGCATGAATGTATGTATTGTTGCAGTGGAGAGAGGGGGCGGCGCTCCTGCGCCCACTATGGACGCACCGCCACTGCTCCAGGTAGTTTATAAATAAATTAAATAAGATTGGTCCCAGCACAGAACTCTGGGGAACCCCACTACCCACCTCTGACCATTCCGAGTACTCCCCATTTATCACCACCCTCTGAACTCGCCCTTGTAGCCAGTTTTCAATCCATGTACTCACCCTATGCTCCATGCCAACGGACCTTATTTTGTACTGTAAACGTTTATGGGGAACTGTGTCAAATGCTTTTGCAAAATCCAGATACACCACGTCTACGGGCCTTCCTTTTATCCAGATACACCACGTCTACGGGCCTTCCCTTATCTAGATACACCATGTCTACGGGCCTTCCTTTATCCTGATACACCACGTCTACGGGCCTTCCTTTATCCAGATACACCACGTCTACGGGCCTTCCTTTATCCAGATACACCACGTCTACAGGCCTTCCTTTATCCAGATACACCACGTCTACGGGCCTTCCTTTATCCAGATACACCACATCTACGGGCCTTCCTTTATCCAGATACACCACGTCTACGGGCCTTCCTTTATCCAGATACACCACGTCTACGGGCCTTCCTTTATCCAGATACACCACGTCTACGGGCCTTCCTTTATCCAGATACACCACATCTACGGGCCTTCCTTTATCTAGATACACCACGTCTACGGGCCTTCCTTTATCTAGATACACCACGTCTACAGGCCTTCCTTTATCTAGATACACTAGGTCTACGGGCCTTCCTTTATCCAGATACACCACGTCTACGGGCCTTCCTTTATCCAGATACACTACGTCTACGGGCCTTCCTTTATCCAGATACACCACGTCTACGGGCCTTCCTTTTTCTAGATACACCACGTCTACGGACCTTCCTTTATCCAGATACACCACATCTACGGGCCTTCCTTAATCTAGATACACCACGTCTACGGGCCTTCCTTTATCCAGATACACCACGTCTACGGGCCTTCCTTTATCCAGATACACCATGTCTACGGGCCTTCCTTTATCCAGATACACCACGTCTACGGGCCTTCCTTTATCCAGATACACCACGTCTACGGGCCTTCCTTTATCTAGATACACCACGTCTACGGGCCTTCCTTTATATAGATACACCACGTCTACGGGCCTTCCTTTATATAGATACACCACGTCTACGGGCCTTCCTTTATCCAGATACACCACGTCTACGGGCCTTCCTTTATCCTGATACACCACGTCTACGGGCCTTCCTTTATCCAGATACACCACGTCTACAGACCTTCCTTTATCCAGATACACCACGTCTACGGGCCTTCCTTTATCTAGATACACCATGTCTATGGGCCTTCCTTTATCCTGATACACCACGTCTACGGGCCTTCCTTTATCCAGATACACCACGTCTACGGGCCTTTCTTTATCTAGATACACCATGTCTACGGGCCTTCCTTTATCCTGATACACCACGTCTACGGGCCTTCCTTTATCCAGATACACCACGTCTACAGACCTTCCTTTATCCAGATACACCACGTCTACGGGCCTTCCTTTATCTAGATACACCACGTCTACGGGCCTTCCTTTATCCTGATACACCACGTCTACAGACCTTCCTTTATCCAGATACACCACGTCTACGGGCCTTCCTTTATCCAGATACACCACATCTACGGGCCTTCCTTTATCCAGATACACCACATCTACCGGCCTTCCTTTATCCAGATACACCACGTCTACAGGCCTTCCTTTATCCAGATACACCACGTCTACAGACCTTCCTTTATCCAGATACACCACGTCTACGGGCCTTCCTTTATCTAGATACACCATGTCTACGGGCCTTCCTTTATCCTGATACACCACGTCTACGGGTCTTCCTTTATCCAGATACACCATGTCTACGGGCCTTCCTTTATCCTGATACACCACGTCTACGGGCCTTCCTTTATCCAGATACACCACGTCTACGGGCCTTCCTTTATCCAGATACACCACGTCTACAGGCCTTCCTTTATCAGATACACCACGTCTACGGGCCTTCCTTTATCCAGATACACCACGTCTACGGGCCTTCCTTTATCCAGATACACCACGTCTACGGGCCTTCCTTTATCCAGATACACCACGTCTACGGGCCTTCCTTTATCCAGATACACCACGTCTACCGGCCTTCCTTTATCCAGATACACCACATCTACGGGCCTTCCTTTATCTAGATACACCACGTCTACGGGCCTTCCTTTATCTAGATACACCACGTCTACAGGCCTTCCTTTATCTAGATACACTACGTCTACGGGCCTTCCTTTATCCAGATACACCACGTCTACGGGCCTTCCTTTATCCAGATACACTACGTCTACGGGCCTTCCTTTATCCAGATACACCACGTCTACGGGCCTTCCTTTTTCTAGATACACCACGTCTACAGGCCTTCCTTTATCTAGATACACCACGTCTACGGGCCTTTCTTTATCTAGATACACCACGTCTACGGGCCTTCCTTTATATAGATACACCACGTCTACGGGCCTTCCTTTATCCAGATACACCACGTCTACGGGCCTTCCTTTATCCTGATACACCACGTCTACGGGCCTTCCTTTATCCAGATACACCACGTCTACAGACCTTCCTTTATCCAGATACACCACGTCTACGGGCCTTCCTTTATCTAGATACACCATGTCTACGGGCCTTCCTTTATCCTGATACACCACGTCTACGGGCCTTCCTTTATCCAGATACACCACATCTACGGGCCTTTCTTTATCTAGATACACCATGTCTACGGGCCTTCCTTTATCCTGATACACCACGTCTACGGGCCTTCCTTTATCCAGATACACCACGTCTACGGGCCTTCCTTTATCCAGATACACCACGTCTACGGGCCTTCCTTTATCCAGATACACCACGTCTACGGGCCTTCCTTTATCCAGATACACCACGTCTACAGACCTTCCTTTATCCAGATACACCACGTCTACGGGCCTTCCTTTATCCAGATACACCACGTCTACAGACCTTCCTTTATCCAGATACACCATGTCTACGGGCCTTCCTTTATCCAGATACACCACGTCTACAGACCTTCCTTTATCCAGATACACCACGTCTACGGGCCTTCCTTTATCTAGATACACCATGTCTACGGGCCTTCCTTTATCCTGATACACCACGTCTACAGGCCTTCCTTTATCCAGATACACCACGTCTACAGACCTTCCTTTATCCAGATACACCACGTCTACGGGCCTTCCTTTATCTAGATACACCACGTCTACGGGCCTTCCTTTATCCAGATACACCACGTCTACGGGCCTTCCTTTATCTAGATACACCACGTCTACGGGCCTTCCTTTATCTAGATACACCACGTCTACGGGCCTTCCTTTATCCAGATACACCACGTCTACGGGCCTTCCTTTATCCAGATACACCACGTCTACAGACCTTCCTTTATCCAGATACACCACGTCTACGGGCCTTCCTTTATCCAGATACACCACGTCTACGGGCCTTCCTTTATCCAGATACACCACGTCTACGGACCTTCCTTTATCTAGATACACCACGTCTACGGGCCTTCCTTTATCCAGATACACCACGTCTACGGGCCTTCCTTTATCCAGATACACCACGTCTACGGGCCTTCCTTTATCCAGATACACCACGTCTACGGGCCTTCCTTTATCCAGATACACCACGTCTACGGACCTTCCTTTATCTAGATACACCACGTCTACGGGCCTTCCTTTATCCAGATACACCACGTCTACAGGCCTTCCTTTATCCAGATACACCACGTCTACAGACCTTCCTTTATCCAGATACACCACGTCTACGGGCCTTCCTTTATCTAGATACACCACGTCTACGGGCCTTCCTTTATCCTGATACACCACGTCTACGGGCCTTCCTTTATCTAGATACACCATGTCTACGGGCCTTCCTTTATCTAGATACACCACGTCTACGGGCCTTCCTTTATCCAGATACACCACATCTACGGGCCTTCCTTTATCCAGATATACCACGTCTACGGGCCTTCCTTTATTTATTTATTTTTTTTTTTTTTTTAATAAATCTTTTTTATTGAATTTTTATAAAACATACACACAATTTGCCCACATCTAGGCACAACAGCTGCCCACGCATGGGCCATTACCCTGTGTCGGCATCAGACCGTCACAGGGCGACAAATAACAAAAAACTTAACTTAGTCTATACTACAACCCCAAACTTGGGGAGAGGGTTCATTCAATATACATCGTGCTTCAAAGTGTTATTATTAGAGGAAGGTAGCCTGAAGACATTTTTTGGGTTAATAATCGATATTTCGAAGATACAATATAAGTCTAGACCGTGGTCACTGTATCACTTGCCGTGCTTCTGTCATCTAACCAACAGTTCCATACCTTTTCAAATTTGTGCGGACAACCTCTAGACAAGTACGTGGCTCTATATAGGGGCAAACTGGCATTAATTAAGTTTTTCCAAAATTTAACAGAGGGGGGAGACGATTTTTTCCAATTCATTGTAATGGCTTTGCGCGCATAATACAACAACAGGGATATGAGTGTTTTCCTGGCTCTGAGTATTGGCAGTTGTTCAACCAGTCCTAGCAAACAGTGTATGGGCTCGCATGGGACGCAAGTCCCGGTGGCTTTATTGATCACCCGTATCACTTCACTCCAATACTGTACAATTGCTGGGCAAGCCCAGAAAATATGGAAGAAACCCCCTGGCCGGTAGGAGCAGCGCCAGCACTCCGGAGAATGCTCCGGTGACATCTGGTGCAGCCTGTGAGGTGTGTAGTGAGCCCTGTGGACAATTTTATATTGAACTAATTTGTCCCTTGCTGAGATCAGAGGGGAGAAGGGATAATCCCAAACCTCCCTCCAGTCGTCCGCGTCCAGCCCCGGTATGTCCTCCACCCATTTCCTGCGGAGGGAAGACAGCTCGGGGATAGCAGCAACCAGCAGGGATCCATAAATCTGAGACGCGGGTTTTTCCAGGTCTTTCACCCGGATAGTAGATTCCAACTCTGAGTATGCCAGTTCGACTGGCCTGCCCAAAAATTGGCACCTGAAGGCATGTGCAATTTGGAGATATCTAAAGCGGGCTCGGTCAGGTACATTGAATTTAGCACATAAAGTGTGAAAGGGAGTGAGATCTCCGTTGGTGATGATATGTTTGAGGGTCAGTATTTTATACTTGGCCCAGGCCTGCGGATCGGGGATAGTGTGGAATTGTGACAGGTTGGGATTCAGCCACAGGGGGGTGTGAGGAGACCAAGAGTTCGGCTGGGGTGCCCTTAGTGCCTCACCCGCCTTCCATGCCCGCATAGTGGTACGCATGGAAGGGGTGAGATTGTGGGACGTTTTTTGCCCCCTGAATAGCAGTCCCTCCAGTGCCTCCAGGGACCCCACTACGGCTGCCTCCAGTACCGTCACAGAATTGGTCAGGTCCGGTCTCAGCCACCAGTGGGCGGTCACAAGCTGAGTGGCCAAATAGTACTTGTAACAATCAGGGAGAGCCAAGCCGCCACTGTCCACAGGCCTGGTCAAGGTGGAATATTTGAATCTAGGTGGCCTGCCCCCCCAAATAAAGGAGAGGAAGAGTTGCCTGAGGGAATTAAAGAAGACTTTAGTCAGCCAGTGAGGGGAATTCCGAAAAATATACGTGAGTTTAGGAAGGACTTTCATTTTAATCAGGTTAATACGCCCAATGAGAGAAAGGGGGAGGTTACTCCACGCCTTAAATTTGGCTTTAATGGTCACCAGGACAGGGTCGAGATTTAGCCGCATAAAATCCCCAGTCTCCTTTGAGATAACAATTCCTAAGTAGGTGAACTGCTCAACCCACTGAAGCGGGAGAGAGGAGGGCGAGGAGGACCGGGCCCCCGCATCCACTGGGAACAATTGCGACTTGTGCCAGTTCACCCTCAACCCTGTGAAGGCGGCGAAGGTATCCATGATACCAAGTGCGCCCCGCAGAGAGTCACCAGCGTCATTCAGGAACAGGAGCATATCGTCCGCGTATAAAGCCACTCTCTCCTCCAGCCAGCCCACCCGAAGACCACGGACCTCGGCCGAGGTCCTAAGGGCCTCAGCAATAGGCTCCACGGCCAGGGCGAACAGAGCCGGGGAGAGAGGGCATCCCTGTCTGGTGCCCCTCTGCAGGGAGAACGGTGGAGACAAAGAGCCATTCAGCTTAATGCATGCCGTAGGACCAGTGTAAAGTGTGCGTATCCAGCCTATAAATTTTAACGGGAACCCCATTCGTCTAAGCACCTCCCACAGATAGACCCATTCCACCGTGTCGAATGCCTTCTCTATATCCAAGGTGGCAATGGTTCTAGTACCCTGGTTAGTATGGGGGGCATGAATATTAGTGAATAATCTGCGTATATTAATGTCCGTAGATCTACCGGGCATGAAGCCTGTTTGGTCGGGGTCAATCAGGGACTTTATCACTACGTTGAGTCTAATGGCCAGTAACTTGGTCAAAATTTTAAGGTCACAGTTGAGAAGTGCAATTGGCCTGTATGAGGCGCATAACTTAGGGTCTCTATTAGGCTTAGGAATAAGTACCACATGGGCTTCTCTCATAGAGGGTGGCAAGGAGTCTTGATTCAAGCAAGCTTGAAACATTTGAGCTAGTTTAGGGGCAAGCAATTCTGTGTGGGCCCTATAGTACTCAATGGGCAGGCCGTCCGGCCCTGGGGTTTTACCTGCCGGAAAAGATTTAATGGCCAGTGTGACTTCTTCTGGGGTGATCTCCGAGACAAGGAGTTGCCTCTCCGTGTCGGAGAGCCACCCCAGGGCCAATGTGTCCAGCAGGGAGATCATAGGCGCAGGATCAAACCCGTCAGGAAGTGAAGAGACATAAAGAGAAGTGTAGAAAGTATTGAATGTAGACAGAATATCCTCCTGAGAGGTGGCTAAAGCGCCATCTGCCGTGAGGATCTCCGATATAACCGCTGAGGGCCTGTCCTGCTGCGCTAGCATCGCTAGCAGCTTGCTATTTTTGTCACCATGTTCAAAGTATGCCTGTCTGCTACCCTGTATACCAAGACTAGTGGCATCTGTAACACAGAGATGTAATTCTCGCCTAAGCGATGACAGGTGTTCAAAATTGGACACCGTCGGCGAGGCTGAATATTGATTCATCGCCTCATCCACCCTACGCTGCAGGTCAGATACCCCATCTCCCAGTTCCGCCTTTACCGCCGCCACAGCCGAGATATACTGACCCCTGCTGTGAGCCTTGGAGGTGTCCCAGGTCGTCTCCAGAGAAGCCGACCCCGCATTGTGCACCCAATACTCCCCCAGGGGGGAAAGAACTCTGTCATGGACAGCCTCGTTATTGATCCAATGGGGTTGCAACCTCCAAAGGGCATTGTTCCGCGACCTGGTGGTCCTAATGGTCAATTTAAGGGGGTGATGATCAGAGAGGCCAGAGAGGAGATAACATGCCTCCTGAACGTTAGCCAGCATGGTTGAATTAGCAAAAGCTAGATCAATGCGGGAGGAGGTTCTAAATGTGGCCGAAAAACAAGAATACGTTCTATCTTGGGGGTGAAGCCACCTCCATGCCTCCTGGAACTCCGTGGCCTGAGCCCACGTTCCGAGATCAGAGTTAAAATTGGATTGGGGGGAAGGCCTGTCCAGGTCACGGGACAGCGTAGCATTAAAGTCTCCCATGAACAGAACCTGCGCTGGGCAATGCGGAGCCAACCTCTCGTAGAGAGTGTACAGAGCCTGTACCTGACCAGGGGGAGGCAAATAAACATTCACTATGACATACTTTTGGGTATATATACTCAGAACAACCATAACAAACTTTCCCTGGGGGTCCAGATGAACATCGTGTATCACACACGGTACACGTTTGCTAATCAGGATAGATACCCCACGAGAATATGAAGAGTAGGTCGCATGAAACGCCTTCTGTACCCAGGGCTTCTTCAGAGCCATAACCTTGCTGCCGGTTAAATGTGTCTCCTGCAGTAGCACTATGTGGGGATTATGTATTTTCAAATATTGAAATAAGAGTGACCTCTTAAACTTCGAGTTGAGCCCCCGAACATTCCATGACAGAACGGTCAGGAGCTCAGCATCCGGAGAAGCCATCAAGGAACACCAGGGGGAAATAGAAGCAGGATGAGACCATCAACCCAACACATATAAGTAAACACAGTAGTGGCACACCTATTCAATAGGGTCAGAGACCCATAAGGTAATTGAGCAATACAGTAATTATCTGGACCTTCATAATAATTGAACCCTTCTCCCCATAACATAAAACACCCTACCCAAACACCATACAAACCTAGCGTCAAGGGCCAAAAAAAAAGAGACCCAAGAGCCATAAAAACTGATGCAGGGTTTTGTCCCTTAACTGAGAGAAACATGTAATCTTTAGGTCACTGCGACCCTAAGAAGTCGGCCCGTAGGAGCGCAGGTGAGGGATACGTTTCCGGGGAAGTCCGCCTCAACTCTGGGTGGAAGTCCAAGGTGTGGAAAGGGGGAACAACTTGAGTCACCTTGGTTCATGAGCGAGGCAGTTCGTTAGTTGCCATTGGAGCTCCTTAGACAGGAGTGAGTGGAAGTTCAATCAGCCGAAGTGAACATTTGTGTATAAGGAACAAAGGTGAAAGCCAGCAGGGATAAGCAGGATTAGGGACATAGAAGGGGGCAGTGCTGGGGTTCTTCAAAAGACAGGAAAGATGTTCATTGATGTGATAGTTGAAGCATATCTGTTCCCTGCCGGGTGAAATCCACCGTTGGTCCTCGGCTGCCTAAGGTTAACGGGCGTCTAGCCACGCCGCTGCCGCCTCCGGGGTATCAAAGAAATGAGTGTCGCTACCGTCAGTGACTCGCAGTCTGCTGGGATACAACAGGCCAAAGCGCAGACCCCTCTCCCGGAGCCGGCGTCTCACATCAGTGAAGGACTTGCGACGTTGCTGTACCTCCTGGGAGAAGTCCGGGAAGAAAAGTAGTCTGGTGTTTTCATACTTAATGTCTGGCATGGCTCGTGCCGCCGCAAGGATGCGGTCCCGGTCCCGGTAGTTCAGCATTCGCAGCAGGAAGGGGCGTGGAGGGGCCCCAGGTCTCGGAGGGAGCGGTGGAACCCTGTGGGCTCTTTCAACCACAAAGGTAGATGCCGGAGCACCCAGGTCAAACAGGGTGGTCAGTAATTGCTCAGTAAATTCAGCAGGCCTAGGGCCCTCGGCCCTCTCGGGCAGTCCAATTATACGGATGTTGTTCCGCCTGAGGCGGTTCTCGGTGTCTATCGCGCGCTCCTGCAGCGCTTTCACTTGAATTTGGAGGGCCCGTATCTCCCTGGAGTCTGACCGAACCGTATCCTCCACCACAGAGACGCTGTCCTCCACCTCTGTGATGCGAGAGCGAAATTTATCCATATCTTGACGGAGAAGACCGACATCCACTGTCAAAAAATCAATCTTAGATGTCAGAGTTTCTTTACAGGATGTGATGGCTGCCAGGATCTCCACTCCCGTGGGTGGCGCCGCCACCCCCGACTCCGCAGCCATCCGCGTATCGGCCGCCATTCCAGCCGAGGATCTCCGGGTAGACGGAACAACTGCTGACGGAGGTATGTGAGGAGCCTTTGGGCCCTTATTTGTATAGCTGCGGGTCCTAGGGCGGCCCATCCAATCCTAATCCCAAAATTAGGGAAAGTTCAGGGGGGGGAGAGGGGGGCTCGCGGGCAGAGGGGCCCAGTCCAAATGGGAGGACGGGGGGGCACAACAAAGACAGGATGGAGAGGTGCTGGAGTGGGGGAGTCCCCCCCCCGCAGTATTGTGGGGCAGTCGACCACCCAAAGGAACCCAGGAGGAGTGGAGGCGTACCTGCGTCCGATGGATGGGGCCGGTCAGGAGGCCGAGAGATGGCTGCGGGCTGCAGACGTGGATGCGTAGAAGCAGCTCCCCGAAAGTCGTCAGGCGCAGTGCCGACCCCCCCCCGGCACGGATGGTAGCTCCGGAGGACGTGCCCGTCCGCCGCGTGTCCGGCGGAACTCAGAAACTGAGGACGGAGGCTCCCGGAATCGCGGTAGGCCGCAAGATGTGCGTAGGCCGCAGGCCTGGGCAATCAATTTCCCGAGGCCCCCAGGCGGTCGCAGCGCCGGTCCGGAACACCCTCCCCACCACTGGTGCCCCCGGTGTGCGTGGACGAGGCACCTCCAGCCCCGCGAACCGCGGCAATCGAGCCCAGAGGCTCCGAGAAGGACAGCAGGCCGCAAGATGGCGGCGGGACCCGGGAGCACAGAGCCAGCTGTAAGTCCCGGTAACGGCTCGATCGGGCGACCAGGGCCAAAAATACAGGATGTGGCCGAGGCAGAGGACCTTCAGTGACACGCAGGGTAAGTTTGAGGGCTCACCCGGGCAGAGGGAAGGCAGGATGGCAGCAGATTTTGTCAGGATGTATGGAGCTCCTCAGCAACACGTCTTCCCTGCTCTACATCCGGACACGCCCCCCACGGGCCTTCCTTTATATAGATACACAACGTCTACGGGCCTTCCTTTATCCTGATACACCACGTCTATGGGCCTTTCTTTATCTAGATACACCACGTCTACGGGCCTTCTTTTATCCAGATACACCACGTCTACGGGCCTTCCTTTATCCAGATACATCACGTCTACGGGCCTTCCTTTATCCAGATACACCACGTCTACGGGCCTTCCTTTATCCAGATACACCACGTCTACAGGCCTTACTTTATCTAGTGTGAGGGGGTTAACTCGGTAGCGGGTGTGTGTGACCCCCTGGTTGGGCTCCCCACACAAAAACAGGGCCAGCAGACGGAGGTTGTGGTTTTCAAAATCAAAAGGTGCGGTTTATTTCTCTATGTACAGTGACAAAAACACAGCAAAGCCAAAAAGAAACAAACAAAATAAATCCTGGTCAGTTTGACCTCTGACTAAACATGCAGGTTTCCTAAACTAACAACTGGGATCAGCCTGGTGCTGTCCTAGTCCCTAAGTCCCTGGTTTAGTAAAAGTCCAAACAAATAGCCACACAGGCTTTGCCTCACCGCACAGGGGTTCACTCTCCCTAGACAGTCCACACAGGTCTGGTTCCAGGCATGAGCTAACATCTAATGAAGCTGGGAGTTCTTATAGAGGCCTAAATGAGCTGACAAGCTTCAGCTGGTCTCATCAACTCCCTGTCTCACGACGCCCAGCACTCTCCCTAGAGGTATGAGTCATTCATGAGCCCACTAGCCTCAGCTGGGCTTCATCAACTCCCTAGTTGTATAAGTCGGCATAAAGCCTGAATCTGGGAGAAATATATCTACCCCCCTGGATGCAACCAGGTGACTTTACCTTCCTGCTGTCACATACCCCCCCCTCTTGTTTTAACCTTGGGGTTGGAACACCAGCAATCAGGCATTCATGTACTCGAGACAAAGCATCCACATTCCCCATTTGAACGCCAGGGCGATGCTTTACTGTGAAGTTGAATTCCTGTAGGGCCAGGAACCACCTATTCACTCTTCTATTTGTCTCCTTGTTTTGAGCCATCCACTTTAATGGAGCGTGATCCGTAACCATGTCAAAGTGCCTACCTAGCAGATAGTACCGAAGGGAATCTAGAGCCCACTTCACCACTAAACACTCCTTTTCAACCGTGGCGTAATTTACCTCATGGGACTTCAACTTCCTGCTGAGGTAAATGACTGGGTGCTCTTCCCCGTTCCAGACCTGGGACAATACTGCTCCTAACCCCACATCTGACGCATCACTTTGTACGACAAAGTCTTTAGAGAAGTCGGGTGAGTACAACACTGGCTGGCTACATAAGGCTTGTTTCAAGAATTGGAATGCTGCCTCAGCCTCGGGGGTCCATTTAATCATGACCGACCCTTTCCCTTTCGTCAGGTTGGTTAGGGGCACAGCCTTAGAAGCAAAGTGGGGAATGAAGCGCCGATAATAACCCGCGATTCCCAGAAAGGCTCGTACCTGCTTCTTGCTGTTGGGACGTGGCCAACTCTGGATGGCCTCGACTTTGTTGAGTTGGGGTTTTATTACTCCCCTGCCAATGGTGTACCCAAGATATTTGGCCTCCTCCTGCCCAATGGTACACTTCTTGGGGTTAGCCGTAAACCCCGCTTCCCGGATAGAGTCTAGGACTGCTTGCACTTTTGGCAGATGTGATGCCCAATCTGTGCTATGGACAATTACGTCATCCAGGTAAGCCGCAGCATACTTCCGATGGGGCCTCAGTATCTGGTCCATTTTCCGCTGGAATGTGGCCGGCGCATTCTGTAACCCGAACGGCATTCTCTTATATTGGAACGCCCCGTCTGGGGTTACAAATGCGGTTTTCTCTTTGGCCGACTTGGCCAGGGGAATTTGCCAATACCCTTTTGTGAGGTCAAGAGTCGTCATGTATCGGGCTGTTCCCAGCCGGTCGATCAACTCATCTATACGTGGCATGGGGTAGGTGTCAAATTTTGTAACTTTGTTCAACTGACGAAAATCGTTACAAAATCGCCAGCTCCCATCCGGTTTAGGCACCAACACAATGGGACTAGACCAATCACTTTGGGACTCCCCTAAGTTCAGCATTTTCTGTACTTCCTCCCGTATTGCCTCCCGTCGGGCCTCTGGGATCCGATAGGGTTTTAACTTCACCCTTTCACCGGGCGGGGTAATAATATCATGCTCTACCCCAGATGTTTGTCCCGGCAGCTCAGAGAACACCTCCTTGTTGCGAAGCACAAACTCCTTAACCTCCTGTTGTTGGGGTTGTGACAAGGTGGCTGCTATTCCAACCTCCGGAATCACGCAACCAGTTTGAGCTGGTGACCAAGTTTCTGCGACTAGGGACTCTCTATCCCTCCAGGCTTTCAACAGATTAACGTGATATATCTGTTCGGGCTTTCGCCTTCCTGGTTGTCTGACCTTGTAATTCACTTCGCTCACTTTTTCCATTATCTCGTAGGGGCCTTGCCATTTGGCAAGGAATTTACTTTCAACCGTAGGGACAAGTACCAATATCCTATCCCCCGGGGAAAAGGTACGGGTCTTTGCTCCACGGTTGTACACTCTCTGCTGTGCCAACTGCGCTTGGGCCAAATGTTCCTTCACGATGGGCATTACCTGTGCAATTCGATCTTGCATCAGGGCGACATGCTCAATCACACTCCTGTGGGGAGAACTCTCACTTTCCCAAGTTTCCTTGGCAATATCCAACAGCCCTCTTGGGTGTCTCCCATACAGTAACTCAAAGGGGGAGAATCCCGTAGAGGATTGGGGCACCTCCCTAATAGCAAACATCAAATAAGGAAGTAGACAGTCCCAATCCTTTCCATCTCTATCCACCACTTTCTTCAACATTTGTTTTAGGGTTTTGTTGAATCTTTCAACCAGCCCATCGGTTTGGGGGTGATACACAGATGTACGCAATTGCGTCACTTTGAGCAATTTACACAGCTCTTTCATAACCCGGGACATAAAGGGTGTACCTTGGTCCGTAAGCAGTTCTTTACAAATACCCACCCGGCTAAAAACAAGAGATAGCTCTTTGGCTATGGTTTTGGCCGAGGTATTTCTGAGAGGGATCGCTTCTGGATAACGGGTGGCATAGTCCATTATAACCAATATGTACTGGTGCCCCCTAGCGGACTTGATTATAGGACCTACCAAATCCATTGCGATTCTCTCAAACGGGACCTCAATGATGGGTAGAGGGACCAGCGGGCTACGGAAATGTGGCATCGGGGCCGACCTCTGACACACAGGGCAGGAGGAACAATAATTTTCTATGTCCTTCATCACCCCAGGCCAATAGAATCTCTGTAATACCCTCTCTCGGGTTTTCTCTGTCCCCAGATGACCTCCAAGAATGTGCCCATGGGCCAACTCCAACACCAACTTCCTGTAAGGTTTGGGCACCACCAGCTGCTCAACGGTTTCTTCTGCCCTTTTTGCCACCCGATACAGTAGGTCCTTCTCTACGCTGAAGTATGGGTAAGTGCAGGTATTATCTGGGTTCACTAACTCGCCATCTATTTCCACTACGTTTTCCCGTGCCTTTATTAGGGCGGGGTCTTTTAACTGTTCTGTGGCAAAATTTTCCCTGTGAACCTCCAGATCAGAAAACTCCACAGACGGTAGGTTTTCGTCTGAGGAGGTGGGCTCCTCTCCAGTTTCTTGAGTCTCCCCTGCAAATACTGACAAGGGAAATTCTGGAGAGTCCTCACCACTCTCAGAGGAGTTCTGGCTATCACATTCCTGGTACATAGGGGCACCAGTGGGGGGCTCAGGATCATCCCACAGTTCCCAGAACTTCGGAAAATCCCTTCCCACAATGGCGTCATGCGGTAACTGAGATACTAAGCCCACTGGATGAGAGAGGGTACCTTTGGGGGTCTCGAAACACACTGTAGTCACTGGATACTCTCGGGTGTCCCCATGCACACAAATAACAGCTACCTTGCTATTCCCAGAGACCTCTGTTTTAACTAATTCAGCCTTTATCAGGGTCACAAGGCTACCTGAATCCAGTAATACCACAACATTTCTACCATTAATACACATTTTGCATAAATGTTTCTCAGTTCCTCGAATGGCAGTGCATGCGACTGTCGCACACAGCGACTGACGTCTGCCCGTCAGAAAGTCACACTGCATGGGTTCCTCCACAACCGGGCAATTGGCTGCAATATGTCCCGCTTGCCGGCAGCGGTAGCAAACGATCCTTCTTGCGGCCTCTTGAGCCGCTGATTTCCCAGGCTGTTCTCGCCAAACTTGGGGTAGAGCTCCCACCCTCTCACTCTCTCCACCCTCACCCCTTGGAATCCTCTTATCCGCCCCTGGGGATGGTCTGGTCTTAGGGTGGAAAGTCCGAGTGTCTCTGGAAGAGGCCGTCAGGTTCTCTGTAGCCAAGTATTTCTCTACACGATCCACAAGACCACCGGCCGTCTCTGGGTCTCCATGGCTTACCCACTTTTGGATGGCAGTAGGAAGAGCTCTCAAAAACCGATCCATTACAACATGTTCCACAATCTCTGGTGCGGACAAAGTCTCTGGCTGTAGCCACTTCCTGCTCAGGTGAATGAGATCATACATTTGAGACCTGGGGGGTTTTCCAAGCTGGAAAGTCCAGTTATGCACACGCTGAGCCCGGACAGCCAGGGTGACACCCAGCCTTGCCAATATTTCAGCTTTTAGCATCACATAGTCTTTTGCTTGGTCAGGCTCTAGGTCATAGTAAGCCTTCTGCGATTCACCAGTTAACAGAGGAGCCACCAGTCCAGCCCACTGCTCCTCAGGCCACTTTTCTCTTTCAGCAGTCCTTTCAAATGTGGTCAAAAATACCTCTGGATCATCCTCTCCAGTCATTTTTGTCAATAAACGACTCACCCCAAAGGACGCGGTATTAGTGGGACGGCTTTCCTCACTGGTCTGCGGACGTTGCTGCATTACTGCTTCCACTTGTTGTAGTCTCTGCTCTTGCTTCTGTAACAGGTCTATGAAGCGGGCCTCAGATTGCTGCTGGGCTTGTTGATGAGCTTGCTGCTGGGCTGCAAGGCTCCTTTGCAAACCTGCATTTGTCTGCTGTTGATTGGCATTTGCTAGAGCCAGCTGTTTCAGTATCTCCTCCATGCTGGCTTAAAAAAAACTGCCCGCATTCTCCACCAACTGTGAGGGGGTTAACTCGGTAGCGGGTGTGTGTGACCCCCTGGTTGGGCTCCCCACACAAAAACAGGGCCAGCAGACGGAGGTTGTGGTTTTCAAAATCAAAAGGTGCGGTTTATTTCTCTATGTACAGTGACAAAAACACAGCAAAGCCAAAAAGAAACAAACAAAATAAATCCTGGTCAGTTTGACCTCTGACTAAACATGCAGGTTTCCTAAACTAACAACTGGGATCAGCCTGGTGCTGTCCTAGTCCCTAAGTCCCTGGTTTAGTAAAAGTCCAAACAAATAGCCACACAGGCTTTGCCTCACCGCACAGGGGTTCACTCTCCCTAGACAGTCCACACAGGTCTGGTTCCAGGCATGAGCTAACATCTAATGAAGCTGGGAGTTCTTATAGAGGCCTAAATGAGCTGACAAGCTTCAGCTGGTCTCATCAACTCCCTGTCTCACGATGCCCAGCACTCTCCCTAGAGGTATGAGTCATTCATGAGCCCACTAGCCTCAGCTGGGCTTCATCAACTCCCTAGTTGTATAAGTCGGCATAAAGCCTGAATCTGGGAGAAATATATCTACCCCCCTGGATGCAACCAGGTGACTTTACCTTCCTGCTGTCACACTAGATACACCACGTCTACGAGCCTTCCTTTATCCAGATACACCACGTCTACGGACCTTCCTTTATCCAGATACACCACGTCTACGGACCTTCCTTTATCCAGATACACCACGTCTACGGGCCTTCCTTTATCCAGATACACCACGTCTACGGGCCTTCCTTTATCCAGATACACCACGTCTACGGGCCTTCCTTTATCCAGATACACCACGTCTACGGGCCTTCCTTTATCTAGATACACCACGTCTACGGGCCTTCCTTTATCTAGATACACCACGTCTATGGACCTTCCTTTATCAAGATACACCACGTCTACAGGCCTCCCTTTATCCAGATACACCACGTCTACGGGCCTTCCTTTATCCAGATACACCATGTCTATGGACCTTCCTTTATCAAGATATACCACGTCTACGGGCCTTCCTTTATCTAGATACACCACGTCTACGGGCCTTCCTTTATCTAGATACACCACGTCTACGGGCCTCCCTTTATCCAGATACACCACATCTACGGGCCTTCCTTTATCCAGATACACCACGTCTATGGACCTTCCTTTATCTAGATACACCACGTCTACGGGTCTTCCTTTATCCAGATACACCACGTCTACGGGCTTTCCTTTATCTAGATACACCACGTCTACGGACCTTCCTTTATCCAGATACACCACGTCTACAGGCCTTCCTTTATCTAGATACACCACGTCTACGGGCCTTCCTTTATCCAGATACACCACATCTACGAGCCTTCCTTTATCTATATACACCACATCTACGGGCCTTCCTTTATCCAGATACACCACGTCTACAGGCCTTCCTTTATCCAGATACACCACGTCTACGAGCCTTCCGTTATCTAGATACACCACGTCTACAGGATTTCCTTTATCTAGATACACCACGTCTACGGGCCTTCCTTTATCCAGATACACCACGTCTACGGGCCTTCCTTTATCCAGATACACCACGTCTACGGGCCTTCCTTTATCCAGATACACCACGTCTACGGGCCTTCCTTTATCCAGATACACCATGTCTACGGGTCTTCCTTTATCTAGATACACAACATCTACGGGCCTTCCTTTATCCAGATACACCACGTCTACGGGCCTTCCTTTATCCAGATACACCATGTCTACGGGTCTTCCTTTATCTAGATACACAACATCTACGGGCCTTCCTTTATCTAGATACACCACGTCTACGGGCCTTCCTTTATCTAGATACACCACGTCTACGGGCCTTCCTTTATCCAGATACACCACATCTACGGACCTTCCTTTATCCAGATACACCACGTCTACGGACCTTCCTTTATCCAGATACACCACGTCTACGGGCCTTCCTTTATCCAGATACACCACGTCTACGGACCTTCCTTTATCCAGCTACACTACGTCTACGGGCCTTCCTTTATCTAGATACACCACGTCTACGGGCCTTCCTTTATCTAGATACACCACGTCTACGGGCCTATTTTTTATCCAGATACACCACGTCTACGGGCCTTCCTTTATCCAGATACACCACATCTACGGGCCTTCCTTTATCCAGATACACCACATCTACGGGCCTTCCTTTATCCAGATACACCACGTCTACGGGCCTTCCTTTATCCAGATACACCACGTCTACGGGCCTATTTTTTATCCAGATACACCACGTCTACGGGCCTTCCTTTATCCAGATACACCACATCTACGGGCCTTCCTTTATCTAGATACACCACGTCTACAGGCCTTCCTTTATCTAGATACACCACGTCTACGGGCCTTCCTTTATCCAGATACACCACGTCTACGGGCCTTCCTTTATCCAGATACACCACGTCTACGGGCCTTCCTTTATCCAGATACACCACGTCTACGGGCTTTCCTTTATCTAGATACACCACGTCTACGGGCCTTCCTTTATCCAGATACACCACATCTACGGACCTTCCTTTATCCAGATACACCACGTCTACGGACCTTCCTTTATCCAGATACACCACGTCTACGGGCCTTCCTTTATCTAGATACACCACGTCTATGGGCCTTCCTTTATCCAGATACACCATGTCTACGGACCTTCCTTTATCCAGATACACCACGTCTACGGCCTTCCTTTATCCAGATACACCACGTCTACGGGCCTTCCTTTATCCAGATACACCACGTCTACGGGCCTTCCTTTATCTAGATACACCACGTCTACGAGCCTTCCTTTATCCAGATACACCACGTCTACGGGCCTTCCTTTATCCAGATACACCACGTCTACGGGCCTTCCTTTATCCAGATACACCACGTCTACGGGCCTTCCTTTATCCAGATACACCACGTCTACGGGCCTTCCTTTATCCAGATACACCACGTCTACGGGCCTTCCTTTATCCAGATACACCACGTCTACGGGCCTTCCTTTATCCAGATACACCACGTCTACGGACCTTCCTTTATCCAGCTACACTACGTCTACGGGCCTTCCTTTATCTAGATACACCACGTCTACGGGCCTTCCTTTATCTAGATACACCACGTCTACGGGCCTATTTTTTATCCAGATACACCACGTCTACGGGCCTTCCTTTATCCAGATACACCACATCTACGGGCCTTCCTTTATCCAGATACACCACATCTACGGGCCTTCCTTTATCCAGATACACCACGTCTACGGGCCTTCCTTTATCCAGATACACCACGTCTACGGGCCTATTTTTTATCCAGATACACCACGTCTACGGGCCTTCCTTTATCCAGATACACCACATCTACGGGCCTTCCTTTATCTAGATACACCACGTCTACAGGCCTTCCTTTATCTAGATACACCACGTCTACGGGCCTTCCTTTATCCAGATACACCACGTCTACGGGCCTTCCTTTATCCAGATACACCACGTCTACGGGCCTTCCTTTATCCAGATACACCACGTCTACGGGCTTTCCTTTATCTAGATACACCACGTCTACGGGCCTTCCTTTATCTAGATACACCACGTCTACGGGCCTTCCTTTATCCAGATACACCACATCTACGGACCTTCCTTTATCCAGATACACCACGTCTACGGACCTTCCTTTATCCAGATACACCACGTCTACGGGCCTTCCTTTATCTAGATACACCACGTCTATGGGCCTTCCTTTATCCAGATACACCATGTCTACGGACCTTCCTTTATCCAGATACACCACGTCTACGGCCTTCCTTTATCCAGATACACCACGTCTACGGGCCTTCCTTTATCCAGATACACCACGTCTACGGGCCTTCCTTTATCTAGTGTGAGGGGGTTAGCTCGGCAGCGGGTGTGTGTGACCCCCGGGATGGGCTCCCCACACAAAACAGGCCCAGCAAACGGAGGTTGTGGTTTTCAAAATCAAAAAGGTGCGGTTTATTTTCTATTTACAGTGACAAAACACAGCAAAGCAAAAGAAACATAAACAAAATAAATCCTGGTCAACTTGACCTCTGACTAAACATACAGGTTTCCTAACTAACAACTGGGATCAGCCTAGTGCTGTCCTAGTCCCTAAGTCCCTGGTTTTAAATGTCCAAGCAAATAGCCACACAGGCTTTGTCTCACCGCACAGGGGTTCACTCTCCCTAGACAGTCCACACAGGTCTGGTTCCAGGCATGAGCTAACATCTAATGAAGCTGGGAGTTCTTATAGAGGCCTAAATGAGCTGACAAGGTTCAGCTGGTCTCCTCATCTCTGTCTGCACGACGCCCCACACTCTCCCTAGAGGTATGAGTCATCCATGAGCCCACTAGCCTTATACAACTCTCCACCTAGTTGTATAAGTCGGCGTAAAGCCTGAATCTGGGCGAAATATATCTACCCCCCTGGATGCAACCAGGTGACGTTACCTTCCTGCTGTCACATACCCCCCCCTCTTGTTTTAACCTCGGGGTTGGAACACCAGCAATCAGGCATTCATGTACTCGAGACAAAGCATCCACATTCCCCATTTGAACGCCAGGGCGATGCTTTACTGTGAAGTTGAATTCCTGGAGGGCCAGGAACCACCTATTCACTCTTCTATTTGTTTCCTTGTTTTGAGCCATCCACTTTAACGGAGCGTGATCCGTAACCATGTCAAAGTGCCTACCTAGCAGGTAGTACCGAAGGGAATCTAGAGCCCACTTCACCGCTAAACACTCCTTTTCAACGGTGGCGTAATTTACCTCATGGGACTTCAACTTCCTGCTGAGGTAAATGACTGGGTGCTCTTCCGCGTTCCAGACCTGGGACAATACTGCTCCTAACCCCACATCTGACGCATCACTTTGTACGACAAAGTCTTTAGAGAAGTCGGGTGAGTACAACACTGGCTGGCTACATAAGGCTTGTTTCAAGAATTGGAATGCTGCCTCAGCCTCGGGGGTCCATTTAATCATGACCGACCCTTTCCCCTTCGTCAGGTTGGTTAGGGGCACAGCCTTAGAAGCAAAGTGGGGAATGAATCGCCGATAATACCCAGCGATTCCCAGAAAGGCTCGTACCTGCTTCTTGCTGTTGGGACGTGGCCAACTCTGGATGGCCTCGACTTTGTTGAGTTGGGGTTTTATTACTCCCCTCCCAATGGTGTACCCAAGATATTTGGCCTCCTCCTGCCCAATGGTACACTTCTTGGGGTTAGCCGTAAACCCCGCTTCCCGAACAGAGTCCAGGACTGCTTGCACTTTTGGCAGATGTGAGGCCCAATCTGTGCTATGGACAATTATGTCATCCAGGTAAGCCGCAGCATACTTCCGATGGGGCCTCAGCATCTGGTCCATTTTCCGCTGGAATGTGGCCGGCGCATTCTGTAACCCGAACGGCATTCTTTTATATTGGAACGCCCCGTCTGGGGTTACAAATGCGGTTTTCTCTTTGGCCGACTTGGCCAGGGGGATTTGCCAATACCCTTTTGTGAGGTCAAGAGTCGTCATGTATCGGGCTGTTCCCAGCCGGTCGATCAACTCATCTATACGTGGCATGGGGTAGGTGTCAAATTTTGTAACTTTGTTCAACTGACGAAAATCGTTACAAAATCGCCAGCTCCCATCCGGTTTAGGCACCAACACGATGGGACTAGACCAATCACTTTGGGACTCCTCTATCACCCCTAAGTTCAGCATTTTCTGTACTTCCTCCCGTATTGCCTCACGTCGGGCCTCTGGGATCCGATAGGGTTTTAACTTCACCCTTTCACCGGGCGGGGTAATGATGTCATGCTCTACCCCAGATGTTTGTCCCGGCAGCTCAGAGAATACCTCCTTGTTGCGAAGCACAAACTCCTTAACCTCCTGTTGTTGGGGTTGTGACAAGGTGGCTGCTATTCCAACCTCAGGAATCACGCAACCAGTTTGAGCTGGTGACCAAGTGTCTGCGACTAGGGACTCTCTATCCCTCCAGGCTTTCAACAGATTAACGTGATAGATCTGTTCGGGCTTTCGCCTTCCTGGTTGTCTGACCTTGTAATTCACTTCGCTCACTTTTTCCATTATCTCGTAGGGGCCTTGCCATTTGGCAAGGAATTTACTTTCAACCGTAGGGACAAGTACCAGTATCCTATCCCCCGGGGAAAAGGTACGGGTCTTGGCTCCACGGTTGTACACTCTCTGCTGTGCTAACTGCGCTTGGGCCAAATGTTCCTTCACGATGGGCATTACCTGTGCAATTCGGTCTTGCATCAGGGCGACATGCTCAATCACACTCCTGTGGGGAGAACTCTCACTTTCCCAAGTTTCCTTGGCAATATCCAACAGCCCTCTTGGGTGTCTCCCATACAGTAACTCAAAGGGGGAGAATCCCGTAGAGGATTGGGGCACCTCCCTAATAGCAAACATCAGATAAGGAAGTAGACAGTCCCAATCCTTTCCATCTCTATCCACCACTTTCTTCAACATTTGTTTTAGGGTTTTGTTGAACCTTTCAACCAGCCCATCGGTTTGGGGGTGATACACAGATGTACGTAATTGCGTCACTTTGAACAATTTACACAGATCCTTCATAACCCGGGACATAAAGGGTGTACCTTGGTCCGTAAGCAGTTCTTTACAAATACCCACCCGGCTAAACACAAGAGATAGCTCTTTGGCTATGGTTTTGGCCGAGGTATTTCGGAGAGGGATCGCTTCTGGATAACGGGTGGCATAGTCCATTATAACTAATATGTACTGGTGCCCCCTAGCGGACTTGATTATAGGACCTACCAAATCCATGGCGATCCTCTCAAACGGGACCTCAATGATGGGTAGAGGGACCAGCGGGCTACGGAAATGTGGCATCGGGGCCGACCTCTGACACACAGGGCAGGAGGAACAATAATTTTCTATGTCCTTCATCACCCCCGGCCAATAGAATCTCTGTAATACCCTCTCTCGGGTTTTCTCTGTCCCCAGATGACCTCCAAGAATGTGCCCATGGGCCAACTCCAACACCAACTTCCTGTAAGGTTTGGGCACCACAACTGCTCAACGGTTTCTTCTGCCCTTTTTGCCACCCGATACAGTAGGTCCTTCTCTACGCTGAAGTATGGGTAAGTGCAGGTATTATCTGGGTTCACTAACTCGCCATCTATTTTCACTACGTTTTCCCGTGCCTTTATTAGGGCGGGGTCTTTCAACTGTTCTGTGGCAAAGTTTTCCCTGTGAACCTCAAGATCAGAAAACTCCACAGACGGTAGGTTTTCGTCTGAGGAGGTGGGCTCCTCTCCAGTTTCTTGAGTCTCCCCTGCCAATACTGATAAGGGAAATTCCGGAGAGTCCTCACCACTCTCAGGGGAGTTCTGGCTATCACATTCCTGGTACATAGGGGCACCAGTGGGGGGCTCAGGATCATCCCACAGTTCCCAGAACTTCGGAAAATCCCTTCCCACAATGGCGTCATGCGGTAACTGAGATACTAAGCCCACTGGATGAGAGAGGGTACCTTTGGGGGTCTCGAAACACACTGTAGTCACTGGATACTCTCGGGTGTCCCCATGCACACAAATAACAGCTACCTTGCTATTCCCAGAGACCTCTGTTTTAACTAACTCAGCCTTTATCAGGGTCACAAGGCTACCTGAATCCAACAATACCACAACATTTCTACCATTAACACACATTTTGCATAAATGTTTCTCAGTTCCTCGAATGGCAGTGCATGCGACTGTCGCACACAGCGACTGACGTCTGCCCGTCAGAAAGTCACACTGCATGGGTTCCTCCACAACCGGGCAATTGGCTGCAATATGTCCCGCTTGCCGGCAGCGGTAGCAAACGATCCTTCTTGCGGCCTCTTGAGCCGCTGATTTCCCAGGCTGTTCTCGCCAAACTTGGGGTAGAGCTCCCACCCTCTCACTCTCTCCACCCTCACCCCTTGGAATCCTCTTATCCGCCCCTGGGGATGGTCTGGTCTTAGGGTGGAAAGTCCGAGTGTCTCTGGAAGAGGCCGTCAGGTTCTCTGTAGCCAAGTATTTCTCCACACGATCCACAAGACCATCGGCCGTCTCTGGGTCTCCATGGCTTACCCACTTTTGGATGGCAGTAGGAAGAGCTCTCAAAAACCGATCCATTACAACACGTTCCACAATCTTTGGTGCGGACAAAGTCTCTGGCTGTAGCCACTTTCTGCTCAGGTGAATGAGATCATACATTTGAGACCTGGGGGGTTTTCCAAGCTGGAAAGTCCAGTTATGCACACGCTGAGCCCGGACAGCCTGGGTGACACCCAGCCTTGCCAATATTTCAGCTTTTAGCATCACATAGTCTTTTGCTTGGTTAGGCTCTAGGTCATAGTAAGCTTTCTGCGATTCACCAGTTAACAGAGGAGCCACCAGTCCAGCCCACTGCTCCTCAGGCCACTTTTCTCTTTCAGCGGTCCTTTCAAATGTGGTCAAAAATACCTCTGGATCATCCTCTCCAGTCATTTTTGTCAATAAACGACTCACCCCAAAGGACGCGGTATTAGTGGGACGGCTTTCCTCACTGGTCTGCGGACGTTGCTGCATTACTGCTTCCATCTGTTGTTGTAGTCTCTGCTCTTGCTTCTGCAACAGGTCTATGAAGCGGGCCTCAGATTGCTGCTGGGCTTGTTGCTGAGCCTCCAGACTCTGTTGCAAAGTTGCGTTTGTCTGCTGCTGGGCTGCAAGGCTCTGTTGATGAGCTTGCTGCTGGGCTGCGAAGTTCTTTTGCAAACCTGCATTTGTCTGCTGTTGATTGGCATTTGCTAGAGCCAGCTGCTTCAGTATCTCCTCCATGCTGGCTTAAAAAAAAAACTGCCACTGGTTCTCCACCAACTGTGAGGGGGTTAGCTCGGCAGCGGGTGTGTGTGACCCCCGGGATGGGCTCCCCACACAAAACAGGCCCAGCAAACGGAGGTTGTGGTTTTCAAAATCAAAAAGGTGCGGTTTATTTTCTATTTACAGTGACAAAACACAGCAAAGCAAAAGAAACATAAACAAAATAAATCCTGGTCAACTTGACCTCTGACTAAACATACAGGTTTCCTAACTAACAACTGGGATCAGCCTAGTGCTGTCCTAGTCCCTAAGTCCCTGGTTTTAAATGTCCAAGCAAATAGCCACACAGGCTTTGTCTCACCGCACAGGGGTTCACTCTCCCTAGACAGTCCACACAGGTCTGGTTCCAGGCATGAGCTAACATCTAATGAAGCTGGGAGTTCTTATAGAGGCCTAAATGAGCTGACAAGCTTCAGCTGGTCTCATCAACTCCCTGTCTGCACGACGCCCCACACTCTCCCTAGAGGTATGAGTCATCCATGAGCCCACTAGCCTTATACAACTCTCCACCTAGTTGTATAAGTCGGCGTAAAGCCTGAATCTGGGCGAAATATATCTACCCCCCTGGATGCAACCAGGTGACTTTACCTTCCTGCTGTCACACTAGATACACCACGTCTACGAGCCTTCCTTTATCCAGATACACCACGTCTACGGGCCTTCCTTTATCCAGATACACCACGTCTACGGGCCTTCCTTTATCCAGATACACCACGTCTACGGGCCTTCCTTTATCCAGATACACCACATCTACGGGCCTTCCTTTATCCAGATACACCACGTCTACGGGCCTTCCTTTATCCAGATACACCACGTCTACGGGCCTTCCTTTATCCAGATACACCACATCTACGGGCCTTCCTTTATCCAGATACACCACGTCTACAGGCCTTCCTTTATCCAGATACACCACGTCTACGGGCCTGTTTTTTATCCAGATACACCACGTCTACGGGCCTTCCTTTATCCAGATACACCACATCTACGGGCCTTCCTTTATCTAGATACACCACGTCTACAGGCCTTCCTTTATCTAGATACACCACGTCTACGGGCCTTCCTTTATCCAGATACACCACGTCTACGGGCCTATTTTTTATCCAGATACACCACGTCTACGGACCTTCCTTTATCCAGATACACCACGTCTACGGGCCTTCCTTTATCCAGATACACCACATCTACGGGTCTTCCTTTATCTAGATACACCACGTCTACGGGCCTTCCTTTATCCAGATACACCACGTCTACGGGCCTTCCTTTATCTAGATACACCACGTCTACGGGCCTTCCTTTATCTAGATACACCACGTCTACGGGCCTTCCTTTATCCAGATACACGTCTATGGGCCTTCCTTTATCTAGATGGAAACTCACCTCCTCATAGAAGGTTAAAGTGGTTGTAAACTCCCCCTCACAACTTTATCGCATTGTAATCCTCATAAAAAACACTCATGATCGCTGCCAATAACTGTCTCCTTACTTGTTTTGTTTTGCTGCCATCTGTCCCGTTTTGCAGGCATTCGCCTCCCTTTCCTTTGATTTATGGCACGCTCTGTGTACATTCCATCCACTGACATGGGAATCTCCTCTCCCAGTGGCACAGCCATTTAAAGCGGAGGTCCGGCAAGGAAAAAAAATAATTAAAAGTCAGCAGCTACAAACACTGTAGCTGCTGATTTTAAATAAGCACACTTACCTGTCCAGGGTGCCCGTGATGTCGGCCGCCGAAGGCAGTTCGTCCCTCGGACAGTCATCCTCACTAAGACCCCTTTCACACTGGGGCGGTTTGCAGGCGCTATTGTGCTAAAAATAACGCCTGCAAACCGAGCCTAAACAGCGGCTGCTGTTTCTCCAGTGTGAAAGCCCCCGAGGACTTTCACACTGGAGCAGTGCGCTAGCGGGACCGCTCCAAAAGTTCTATTAGCCGCATCTTTGGAGCGGTGAGAGGAGCGGTGTGTTTGCCGCTCCTCCACCGCTCTTTCCCATTGAAAGCAATGGGAAACCACGGCTATACCGCCGGCAACGCGCCTCTGCATAGGCGCATTGCGGGCGCCGGGCGGTATTAACCCTTTTTCGGCCGCTAGCGGGGTTTAAAACCACACCTCTAGTGGCCGAATACCGCCGCAATTCCGACTGTATAGCACCGCAAAAAATAACGGCTCTATACCGCCAGCGCACCTCCTGCCCCAGTGTGAAAGGGGCCTTACGGCTTCACTGCCCGTTTCCTACTGCGCATTCGCGAGTCGCGCGGCTATTTGTGAATGGGCGCACCGTCCTGTGTTTCTCAGAAGGCAGCGCGCCTCCATTTCCCAGGTGGCAACGCAAGGAGGAGAACACAGAACCTCACTGTGGAAGAGGCAGATTAGGACGATCTGCCTAGTAACAGCAATTTCTGGTAAGTATAAAAATATATATATATTTTAAGCCTTTTTGGCTATTTTTTTTTTTTTTAGGGTGGACCTCCACTTTAAGCTTGCGAGACTGCGGGTGTTTACTAGTGCCTGGTACTCTCCATGTGATCGTGTGATGTCACATGGAGGGATAAACCTTAGTAATCATGCTGCATTCTAGAGCGACGATCAGCTGCAGCAGGACCGCCAGGCTTACATATGCAATCGTGCTTAGCTATTATAAGTCATTTGGAAAACTCGGCGGTTGTTGTGGGAACATCGGATTGAGAGCAAGGCCTGGCTATAACACGATTGCGCATTGGCGCGAGATTAGGGTGACCACGTGTCCCGGATTGCCCGGGACAGTCCCGCATTTTGCAGGTCTGTCCCGGGCACCTTCATTCCAGGACAATACAGTGTGAAACTGACACAGCCATCCCCCCGGGCCAATCTGATGCCCCCAAAAACGGCCGCCTCATCACCGCTTTACTCACTGACAGTATTTGTCCTGGCCGGGAATGCCTGGAGGAGCACAATCCCCGCCCCCTGCTTGTGATTGGAGAAATCATAAATCCCGCCTCTTGTGTCCAATCCCTGTGCTGTGATTCGTTACAGCACAAGCTGATTTTTTGGGAAGGGAGGTGTCCCTGAATGGTAGTTTGGAAATGTGGTCACCCTACGCGAGATTGCCATGAATGGAAACATGAAAGGGCGGAAATTGGACTCAAATAACAGTACTGAAGATGGCGCCACCCTACTCAGAAAGAAAAAAAAATTCAATCTTAAAACAAAAGTAATAGGCGATTGTGGCTGCATTAGGTTATGAGATGCTTGCGAACAAGTGATTAGAACAAAATAGATGAAAAACACCCTAGGGATTGCAGGGGTTACTTCCTCTTTAAAGAGGAACTAAAGCCTTGTATATATATTTTTTTTAAATAACCTGCAAGAGAAAGGCATAATGAGCTAGTATGCACAGCATACTAGCTCATCATGTGTCACTTACCTGAGATCAGAGCCCCCGAAGTCCGCCTCGATCCCGTCCACTGCCGCCGCCGTGTCCCCCTCGCCGCTAGTTCCTGTTTTCGCCGCTCCGGCGCTGTGATTGCCCGGAGCGGCGGTGACGTCACTCCCGCGCATGTGCGCGGGAGCCGTCAAATCCGTCTTTGCCGGATTTATGAATGGAAGCTCTCAGTGAGCATGCGCCGTAGACAACCATGAATTCCTAATGACAAATATCTCCTAAAACATGTAGGTTTAGGAGATATTGCAAACACCTACAGGTAACCCTTAATCTAGGCCTACCTGTAGGTGTTTGTTGTCAAAGTGGGTTTACAACCACTTTAATAGATTGGTTTGGCAAGAAGGATTCTTCATGAATCCATGCTGATTACTGCTAATGATACCGTTCTCATTACTAAAATCTTGTATATAGTCCCTTATCATCCCCTCCAAGAGCTTACATACTATTGATGTTAGGCTGACTGGTCTGTAATTCCCAGGGATGGATTTTGGGCCCTTTTTAAATATTGGAGCTACATTGGCTTTTCTCCAATCAGCTGGTACCATTCCAGTCAGTAGACTGTCAGTAAAAATGAGGAACAATGGTCTGGCAATTAGTTGACTGAGTTCCCTAAGTACCCTCGGGTGCAAGCCATCCGGTCCCGGTGATTTATTAATGTTAAGTTTCCCAAGTCTATTTCTTATTCTGTCCTCTGTTACCCATGGAGGGGCTTCCTGTGACGTGTCAGGAGGATAAACACTGCAGTTTTGGTTACTGAATCCCCCCGATTCCTTCGTGAAGACCGAGGAGAAGAATAAATTCAATGCCTTCGCCATCTTCCCATCCTTTGTAACCCGATGTCCTTCCTCATTCTTTATGAGGCCAATATGGTCTGTCCTCCCATTTTTACTGTTTATGTACTTAACCACTTGCCGCCCGCCCTATAGCGGATTGACGGCGGCAAAGTGGTTTCAAAATCCTGACTGGACGTCATATGACGTCCTCAGGATTTTGAGCCGCTGTGCGCCCCCGGGGGCGCCCATCGCGGCGATCGTTGCTGCGGGATGTCAGTCTGACACCCCGCAACACTGATCTAGGTAAAGAGTCTCCGACGGAGACTCTTTACCACGTGATCAGCCGTGTCCAATCACAGCTGATCACGATGTAAACAGGAAAAGCAGGTGATCAGCTTTTCCTCACTCGCGTCTGTCAGACATGAGTAGAGGAGAGCCGATCGGCTGCTCCTCTGACAGGGGGGGGGGTTTGTGCTGATCGATTATCAGCGCAGCCCCCCCCCCGAGGATGCCACCAGACCACCAGGGATGCCACCAGACCACCAGGGATGCCCACCACCAGGTATGCCACCCTAGACCACCAGGGATGCTAATCAGTGCCCCTAATGGATGCCAATCAGTGCCCACAATGGATGCCAATCAGTGCCCACAATGGGCATCACTGATTGGCAGGCATTATTGTTTGGCACTGATTGGCATCCATTAGTGCAACACATGACAGTACAGTGCCACCTATCAGTGCCCATCCATGCCACCTATCAGTGCCCACCCATGCCGCCTATCTGTGCCCATCCGTGCCGCCTATCTGTGCCCATCTGTGCTGCCCATCTGTGCCCATCCATGCCGTCTACCGGTGCCCATCCGTGCCACCTACCGGTGCCCATCCGTGACGCCTATCGGTGCCCATCCTCATTGGTGCCCATCAGTGGCGCCTTATCAGTGCCCTACAGTGCAGCCCCATCAGTGAAGGAGAAAACGTACTTATTTACAACGTTTTGTAACCAAAACAAAAAAAATAGGTTTTTCTCAAAATTTTCGGTCTTTTTCATTTTTTGTAGCAGAAAATAAAAATCGCAGAGGTGATCAAATACCACCAAATGAAAGCTCTATTTGTGGGAAGAAAATGATAAAAATGTAGTTTGGGTACAGTGTAGCACGACCGCGCAATTGTCATTCAAATTGCGACAGCGCTGAAAGCTGAAAATTGGTCTGGGCAGGAAGGTGTATAAGTGCCCCCCGGTATGGAAGGGGTTAAAGAATTTCTTGGGATTTTTTTGCTTTCCTCCTTTCATGTTCTATCTTAGCCGCTCTAATTGCACCCTTACATTTCTTGTTGCATTCTTTGTAAAGTTGGAATGCTGATGATGATCCCTCAGCCTTGTTTTTCTTGAAGGCCTTCTTTGCTTTTATATTCATTTTTACATTGGAGTTGAGTCACCCAGGACTTCTGTTCGCTCTTTTAAATTTATCACCCAATGGGATGCACTGGGTAATGCCCTTATTTAATATGCTCTTAAAGCGAACCCATCTCTCCTCCGTGTTCTTTGTTCCTAAGATTTTATCCCGATTTATATCTCCTAGCAAGGATCGTACTTTAGGGAAATTGGCTCTTTTGAAATTCAGTGTCTTTGTGTTCCCCTTATGTTTCCTATTTGTGTGATTTACACTGAAGCCAATTGACCTGTGATCGCTGTTTCCTAAATTGCCCCGTATTTCCACAGGGCTGTTTATTAGAGTGCTGAGGCCGGTGCTGGGATTTTTTTTATAGAAAGTTATGTACAGTACCCTGCCAGCCCCTCCCACCAGCCAGGATCTGCCTGCATTGCATAGAGAAGCACAGAGTCACAGTACTATAATAAGGGATGTAATGAAAACGGAAAGGTTTTATTAAAAAAAACTTTCAAGCATTTTGGGTTTGGGTTTAGTTGATCCTCCATAGCGGATGTTGTAAATAGTATTTATTATATGTGATATAGGAGTGTGACTACTGTGGGGCATTTTCGGGCTCGGGGTCACCGCTCTGATTGGTGTAGAGAGTTTCCTTATTAGAACTTTCGGCTTTCCATCTTGGGTGTTATTAGCTGAGATCTTCCATGTCCGGACATTTCCCCATCACCTTCCCCTACGGAGACGGAGTCTTCTGATCTTATTGTTTTACATGGAAGATTCTTCCGGAACATCGGAAAACTTCCAGATTGTTCTTGGAGGTCTGGGAGGAATTTGTGAGAATCTGCGTCTAGCTCCCTTGGGATGGGACATCCATGACCCCCCCCCCCCCGAGAGGGGGATGGGAGAGCGTCCTTCCTGAAGTTTTCAGAATACTCCAAATATATCTGAAGCCAAAACTTTTTTATCGAGTCGGGAAATGGTTAAAGTAGAGCTCCAGCCAAAAAGAAGATGATAATGAATGGCCAATTAAAGGATTAGTGAGCGGCCAGGGTGGTGGTAAAAAAAAAAACAGGTGGTTGAGCCACAGTTTTATTCCCCCCCCCCCCCCGGACCACCCACCTATATACAGACATGCAGCCACTCAGGACTGAGGCAAAAATGTAACCCCCATCACTGTATTATTGTCACTGGTTCCCACAAAGTGTCAGTTAGGCCCCTATTGCGCTAAAAATAGCGCCTGCAATACGCCCCGAGAAAGCCACTCGTTTGTATCCAGTGTGAAAGCCCCGAGGGCTTTCACACTGGAGCGTTGCGCTTGCAGGAGGGTAAAAAAAACTCCTGCAAGCGCTCCTAGAGCGCCCCTGCCCATTGAAATCAATGGGGGTAGCGCCTCCAAAACGCCCCAAGGAGGCGTTTTTTAACCCTTTTTCGGCCACTAGCGGGGGTTAAAATCACTAGCGCCTGCAAATCATGGCTATACCGCCAGCGCTTCAGTGTGAAAGTAGCCTTAGTGTCAGAATTTGAGGCCATTACTAGTATAATAAAAAAAATAATTCCAGTATATATCCCGTAGTTTGTAGACACTATAAAACTTTTGCGCAAACCAATCAATATACACTTATTGGGAGTTTAACAAAAATATGTAGCGGAATACATATTGGCCTAAACTGATGAAGAAATTCGATTTTTAAATTTTTTTTTATCAGATATGTTTTATAGCAGAAAGTAAAGTTTTTCCCTTTTTTGTTTATAGCACAAAAATAAAAAAAATAAACGGCAGAGGTGATCAAATACCACCAAAAAGAAAGCTCTATTTCGGGGGGAAAAAAAGGACATAAATTTTGTTTGTGTACAGCGTCGCACCACCGCGCAATTGTCAGTTAAAGTGACCGCAGTGTCATGAAGCAAAAAATGGTCTGGTCATGAAGAGGGGGTAAATCTTCTGGAGGTCAAGTGGATATATACTGTATATGTATATCATATGTATATCAGCGGCAGCCCGTCCATTAGGGGTGCACGGGCGGGGCCCCCCTATCCATGCATCTGGCCCAATGATGCATGGATTCCAATGGGGGGGGGGGTTTGAAGCACGTGATTATAGCCAGAGGCTCTAATGGGCTTCAAAAAAGGGGGGAAAAGCGCTGCGCCCTGAGCCCACCCAGTTGTGTGACATTGCGAATTAATATTTGCTATCGCCAGAAAAAAAAAAAAAACACCAGCCGCCACTGATATATATATATATATCTCACAAAAGTAAGTACACCCCTCAGTCACATTTGTGTAAATCTTTTCTTGTATCTTTTCATGTGACAACACCGAAGAAATGACACTTTGCTACAATGTAAAGTAGTGAGTGTATACAGGGGGGAGGAGTGTACACAGGGGGGGAGGAGTGTATACAGGGGGGAGGAGTGTACACAGGGGGGAGGAGTGTACACAGGGGGGAGGAGTGTACACAGGGGGAGGAGTGTACACAGGGGGGAGGAGTGTACACAGGGGGGAGGAGTGTACACAGGGGGAGGAGTGTACACAGGGGGGAGGAGTGTACACAGGGGGGAGGAGTGTACACAGGGGGGAGGAGTGTACACAGGGGGAGGAGTGTACACAGGGGGAGGAGTGTACACAGGGGGGAGGAGTGTACAGCTTGTATAACGGTGTAAATTTCCTCTCCCCTCAAAATAACTCAACACACAGCCATTAATGTCTAAACCGCTGGCAACAAAAGTCAGTACACCCCTAAGTGAAAATGTCCAAATTGGGCCCAAAGTGTCAATATTTTGTGTGGCCGCCATTATTTTCCAGCACTGCCTTAACCCTCTTGGGCATGGAGGTCACCAGAGCTTCACAGGTTGCCACTGGAGTCCTCTTCCCCTCCTCCATGATGACATCACTGAGCTGGTGGATGTTGGAGACCTTGCGCTCCTCCACCTTCCGTTTGAGGAGTCCCCACAGATGATCAATAGGGTTTAGGTCTGGAGACATGCTTGGCCAGTCCATCACCTTTACCCTCAGCTTCTTTACCAAGGCAGTGGTTATGTTACAAGGTCTTAGGTGTGAATGGGGAGCAGGTGTGATAAATTTGGTGTTATCGCTCTCACTCTCTCATACTGGTCACTGGAAGTACAACATGGCACCTCATGGCAAAGAACTCTCTGAGGATCTGAAGAAAAGAATTGTTGCTCTACATAAAGATGGGCGGGGCTATAAGAAGATTGCCAAGACCCTGAAACTGATCTGCAGCACGGTGGCCAAGACCATCCAGCGGTATAACAGGTCAGGTTCCCCTCAGAACAGGCCTCGCCATGGTCCACCAAAGAAGTTGAGGTCACGTGCTCAGCGTCATATCCAGAGGTTGTCTTTGGGAAATAGACGTATGAGTGCTGCCAGCATTGCTGCAGAGGGTGAAGGGGTGGGGGAGGGGTCAGCCTGTCAGTGCTCAGACCATACGCCGCACACTGCATCAAATTGGTCTGCATGGCTGTCGTCCCAGAAGGAAGCCTCTTCTAAAGATGATGCACAAGAAAGACCACAAACAGTTTGCTGAAGACAAGCAGACTAAGGACACGGATTACTGGAACCATGTCCTGTGGTCTGATGAGACCAAGATAAACGTATTTGGTGTCAGATGGTGTCAGGCGTGTGTGGCGGCAACCAGGTGAGGAGGACAAAGACAAGTGTGTCTTCCCTACAGTCAGGCATGGTGGGGGGAGTGTCATGGTCTGGGGCTGCATGAGTGCTGCCGGCACTGGGGGGCTACAGATCATTGAGGGAACCATGAATGCCAACATGTACTGTGACATACTGAAGCAGAGCATGATCCCCTCCCTTCAGAGACTGGACCGCAGGGTAGTATTCCAACATGATAACCACCCCAAACACACCGCCAAGACCACCACTGCCTTGGTAAAGAAGCTGAGGGTAAAGGTGATGGACTGGCCAAGCATGTCTCCAGACCTAAACCCTATTGATCATTTGTGGGGCTCCTCAAACGGAAGGTGGAGGAGCGCAAGGTCTCTAACATCCACCAGCTCCGTGATGTTGTCATGGAGGAGGGGAAGAGGACTCCAGTGGCAACCTGTGAAGCTCTGGTGACCTCCATGCCCAAGAGGGTTAAGGCAGTGCTGGAAAATAATGGCGGCCACACAAAATATTGACACTTTGGGCCCAATTTGGACATTTTCACTTAGGGGTGTACCGACTTTTGTTGCCAGCGGTTTAGACATTAATGGCTGTGTGTTGAGTTATTTTGAGGGGAGAGGAAATTTACACCGTTATACAAGCTGTAAACTCCTCCCCCCTGTGTACACTCCTCCCCCCTGTGTACACTCCTCCCCCCCTGTGTACACTCCTCCCCCTGTGTACACTCCTCCCCCCTGTGTACACTCCTCCCCCCTGTGTACACTCCTCCCCCCCTGTGTACACTCCTCCCCCCCTGTGTACACTCCTCCCCCCTGTGTACACTCCTCCCCCCTGTACACTCCTCCCCCCTGTGTACACTCCTCCCCCCTGTGTACACTCCTCCCCCCTGTGTACACTCCTCCCCCCTGTGTACACTCACTACTTTACATTGTAGCAAAGTGTAATTTCTTCAGTGTTGTCACATGAAAGGATACAAGAAAAGATTTACACAAATGGGAGGGGTGTACTTACTTTTGTGACATATGGTGTATATATATATATATATATATATATATATATATATATATATATATATATATATTTAAATACATAATAAAAAAAGAAGAAATAATAAAGAAAAATAATGACAATTTAATTATGTAATAATAATAATAATAATAATAATAATAAATACAAATAATAGGTAAATAAATACTGATACAATGTAACAAAGCCACAGAGAAATAATCAAATCCGATGAAAAGATAAATAAACATAAATGAGTCCAGGGATCGCTATTTGTGGAAAGAAAACAATCCTCGCAGCTCCCCCATGACGGCGCGCGGCGCTCATAACAGACGACACAAAGTGCGCCGACACCATGAAGAGTTTCCTGTAACTACTTCAGTCCCGGCCCGTATAACCCCTTCATTACCAGACCACTTCTCAGTGTTCAGTGTTGTGATCGTTTGACTGTAGACATGGGCACTGACAAAAAATTCATTTGTTTTCGTTTTCGTTTCATTCGTTTTATTTTTTTTCATTTTTCGGGTCATTCGTTATGATCGCAATTCGGAAATTCGAAAAAATAACTATTAAATGATAGGTATTGTAATTTCCTTTCAAATTTGGCTGTTAGTGAACGCAACGAATACGAATTTATCCGAAATTACGAATTATCCAAAATAACGAATGCCGCATCTAAATGAATGTAACGGAACAAATTAATAATAATAATAAAACGTTTTTATTATTATTATTGTTATTTATTTTTATTATTAAGTCATTACGTTCCATTCGTTTAGATACGGCATTCATTATTTCGGAAAACAATTCGTAACTTCGTTAAGTTCACTAAAAGCCAAATTTGAAAGGAAATTACAATACCTATCATTTAATAGTTAGTAATAGTTAAGTTATTATTAGTTAATTATTATTTCAGATTTCCGAATTTACTAATTTACGAATGTACGAATTTTACGAATTTTCGGATATTCGAATTTACGAATATTCAATAAAATTCGTTAAATTCGTTTTCGTTAATTCGGATATTTCCAAATTAACGAATTTGTCGAAATTCGTTAAAAAACTAATTCGGAACGAAACTAATTGCACATGTCTATTTGACTGACGATTACTCTGTCATGCAACACTGGCCCCAAAAACAACATATATTTAATATTTTTTTTTTTTTAGACAGATTTATTTGATAACACTGGAGATTTCATTTTTTCCCCACAATCATTGGTGGTTGTTGGCTCTTTAAATCCCCTCACCTTATGATGGCTATAATTGGTTCACCGCGGTCACCAGGTACAGAGCCACTCTGAATGGCTCTGTACCCGTAATTTGAGCTGTCCAATGATACTGGTATGCATGGACTTTTCTGTTTTCTGCGGGACCGTTTATTAATGGTTCTCCAGAAAATGGCATCCGCCTTTCCCCCTTTATTTTACCGTATGGCGGTATTGAGGTGGAAATTATGAATAATAAAAACATCAGAATAAAGGAAAGGATTTGTTGACCTTCCATTTCGTCGGTCTGATAAAAAGTGGGAAGCGGCTGAAGCGTTTCTCTATCGCTGGTGCATGTTACACATCTAGTTGTGGGCGGAGTGTTCCTGGAGACTTTGCCAATGACCGGGGGTGGGATTAAAGGGGGGGGAGGGGGGAACCATTTCAGGTGCAGTGGTCTCATTTGAGGGGGAGGCGGGGCATGCTGAATTCCTGCCGCTGCAGCACCAGCAATACTCCTGTCACCTTAGTGCTGGAATTGGAGAGTCACATCTGGAGGAGGAATGAGGCAGAAGCAGGTGAGGGCTGTGCTCTCTCACTTCTTCCAGTTCCTCTCTCCTCCCAATTGGAAGGGGGATTTGTGAGGAAGAGGAGATTGAGAGGAGGGGATTTGTGCCGAGAGGGGGGATTCTGGAGGGGGTGTTGTGTAGGAGGAGTTATTGTGGGGGATTTGTGCTGGGAGGGGGGAGGATCTGATCTGGGGGGGGGGATATTTTTGCTAGGAGGGATGATTTTTTTTTTGGGAGGGAGGGTTGTGCTGGGAGAGGGGTTGGGGGATTTGTGCTAGTGGTGGACATTTAGGGGAGGGGGGGATTTTGGGTGGAGAGGATTTGAGCTGAGAGGGTGGAGGGGGAGGAGGGTTTGTGCCACGATTGAATCCTGGGGTAGAAAAGATTTGAACTGGGAGGGGGGATTTGGGGTGGAGAGGATTTGTGCTGGGAGGAGAGGCTATTGGGGGAATTTGTGCTGGGAGGGGGTGGTGGTCTGTTCTGGCAGAGGGGGATTTTGGGGGGAGGAGACTGTGTTAGCAGGGATTATTAGGGGGAATTTGGAGAAGGATCTGTTCTGGGGAGTGAATTTGGGGGGAGGTTTGTGTAAGGAGGGGTGGCTTGGGGGGTGTTGTGCTGGTAGATGGGATGGGGGGATTTTTGCTAATAGCAGGAAATTTGGGGGAGAAGATTTGAGCTGGGAGAGGGGATTTTGGAGGGAGGAGGTTGTGTTAGCAGGGATTATTGGGGGAATTCGTGCTGTGAGGGGGATATTTGGGGATCTGTTCTGGGGGGTGAAATTGGGGAAGGTTTGTGCAAGGAGGGGTGATTTTGGGTGGGGTGATTTGTGCTAGTAGTGGAAGTTTTGGGGGGAGAGGGATTTGAGCTGGGGGGGGGGGTTGGGGGAAGGTTTGTGAAGGAGGGGTGATTTGGGGTGGAGGAATTTGTGCTTGTAGCGTATATGTGTGGGGGGGGGGGGATTTGGGGAAGGTTTGTGTCTATAGCGGAAATTTGGGGGGAAGGAAATTTGAGCTGGGAAGTGGGATTGGGGGGCAAAGATCTGTTCTGGGGGGGGGGGGTGGATTTGTACTGGGAGGAGGGAAAATTTGGTTTTGGGAATTTTATCTTGAAAAGGGAATTTCCACTTGGTGGTGAGCATGTAGATTAGTGCTTTTTCTTTGGGGAGGGTGGGGGAGGATTTTTTGGGGATACAAGATGCTTACACCTCATGGGGGGGCACAATGTGGCATCTTTGCCCTGGGTGGCCTTATCCCGGCACTGCCGGTGTCACCATCCATGGTCGGTGATAAGAGTAGAAGAGATGTGTGCGGGGGAGGGGAGGGGGGGACACGCGCCTTTTGTTGGCCGCCATTGTTTTCGGGAGTCGCAGGAAATGCAGAGAACAACTTCCTCTTCCTGAGAGTCGCATGACGTGAGAATTCCCTCCTGGAGGGGCCATTACTACGCCGAGCGATGATTGTTATCAGAACGCAACATTTTCCATTTCTATTCCCAGCCGGGGAGCCGGAGGACAAAGAACAGAGCTGGACCGAGATCAGTCCAAACCCGGGGGGGGGGGGGCATCTCAGGGGCATCTCAGGGGCATCTCAGGGTCCCCCCCTCACCCCCCCCCCCCCCCCGCTACTTCCACATGGATAGTGCAAACTGGACCTGTCATCAGATAGATTTATCACATTAATTGTGCTGCAGCCTCTCACCTTGTGACTTTCTACAAAGTTACAATGTACAGTCTGATCACTGGGGGAGGGGAGAATGAGGAAATGTCTCCTCCTTCTTCTACAAAGTTACAATGTACAGTCTGATCACTGGGGGAGGGGAGAATGAGGAAATGACTCCTCCCCCTTCTACAAAGTTACAATGTACAGTCTGATCACTGGGGGAGGGGAGAATGAGGAAATGTCTCCTCCCCCTTCTACAAAGTTACAATGTACAGTCTGATCACTGGGGGGGAGGGGAGACTGAGGAAATGCCTCCTCCTCCTTCTACAAAGTTACAATGTACAGTCTGATCCCTGGGGGAGGGGAGACTGAGGAAATGACTCCTCCCCCTTCTACAACGTTACAATGTACAGTCTGATCACTGGGGGAGGGGAGACTGAGGAAATGACTCCTCCCCCTTCTACAACGTTACAATGTACAGTCTGATCACTGGGGGAGGGGAGACTACGGAAATGACTCCTCCCCCTTCTACAAAGTTACAATGTACAGTCTGATCACTGGGGGAGGGGAGACTGAGGAAATGACTCCTCCCCCTTCTACAAAGTTACAATGTACAGTCTGATCACTGGGGGAGGGGAGACTGAGGAAATGCCTCCTCCCCCTTCTACAAAGTTACAATGTACAGTCTGATCACTGGGGGAGGGGAGAATGAGGAAATGACTCCTCCCCCTTCTACAAAGTTACAATGTACAGTCTGATCACTGGGGGAGGGGAGACTGAGGAAATGCTTCCTCCTCCTTCTACAAAGTTACAATGTACAGTCTGATCACTGGGGGAGGGGAGACTGAGGAAATGACTCCTCCCCCTTCTACAACGTTACAATGTACAGTCTGATCACTGGGGGAGGGGAGACTACGGAAATGACTCCTCCCCCTTCTACAAAGTTACAATGTACAGTCTGATCACTGGGGGAGGGGAGACTGAGGAAATGACTCCTCCCCCTTCTACAACGTTACAATGTACAGTCTGATCACTGGGGGAGGGGAGAATGAGGAAATGACTCCTCCCCCTTCTACAAAGTTACAATGTACAGTCTGATTACTGGAGGACGGGAGACTGAGGAAATGACTCCTCCCCCTTCTACAAAGTTACAATGTACAGTCTGATCACTGGGGGAGGGGAGACTGAGGAAATGACTCCTCCTCCTTCTACAAAGTTACAATGTACGGTCTGATCACTGGGGGAGGGGAGAATGAGGAAATGTCTCCTCCCCCTTCTACAACGTTACAATGTACAGTCTGATCACTGGGGGAGGGGAGACTATGGAAATGACTCCTCCCCCTTCTACAAAGTTACAATGTACAGTCTGATCACTGGGGGAGGGGAGACTGAGGAAATGACTCCTCCCCCTTCTACAAAGTTACAATGTACAGTCTGATCACTGGGGGAGGGGAGAATGAGGAAATGACTCCTCCTCCTTCTACAAAGTTACAATGTACAGTCTGATCACTGGGGGAAGGGAGACTGAGGAAATGCCTCCTCCTCCTCCTACAAAGTTACAATGTACAGTCTGATCACTGGGGGAGGGGAGACTGAGGAAATGACTCCTCCTCCTTCTACAATGTTACAATGTACAGTCTGATCACTGGGGGAGGGGAGACTGAGGAAATGACTCCTCCTCCTTCTACAAAGTTACAATGTACGGTCTGATCACTGGGGGAGGGGAGAATGAGGAAATGACTCCTCCCCCTTCTACAAAGTTACAATGTACAGTCTGATTACTGGAGGAGGGGAGACTGAGGAAATGTCTCCTCCCCCTTCTACAACGTTACAATGTACAGTCTGATCACTGGGGGAGGGGAGACTACGGAAATGACTCCTCCCCCTTCTACAAAGTTACAATGTACAGTCTGATCACTGGGGGAGGGGAGAATGAGGAAATGACTCCTCCTCCTTCTACAAAGTTACAATGTACAGTCTGATCACTGGGGGAGGGGAGACTGAGGAAATGACTCCTCCCCCTTCTACAAAGTTACAATGTACAGTCTGATCACTGGGGGAAGGGAGACTGAGGAAATGCCTCCTCCTCCTTCTACAATGTTACAATGTACAGTCTGATCACTGGGGGAGGGGAGACTGAGGAAATGACTCCTCCCCCTTCTACAATGTTACAATGTACAGTCTGATCACTGGGGGAGGGGAGACTGAGGAAATGACTCCTCCTCCTTCTACAATGTTACAATGTACAGTCTGATCACTGGGGGAGGGGAGACTGAGGAAATGTCTCCTCCTCCTCCTACAATGTTACAATGTACAGTCTGATCACTGGGGGAAGGGAGACTGAGGAAATGACTCTTCCTCCTCTTACAAAGTTACAATGTACAGTCTGATCACTGGGGGAGGGGAGACTGAGGAAATGACTCCTCCCCCTTCTACAACGTTACAATGTACAGTCTGATCACTGGGGGAGGGGAGACTGAGGAAATGACTCCTCCTCCTTCTACAAAGTTACAATGTACAGTCTGATCACTGGGGGAGGGGAGAATGAGGAAATGACTCCTCCCCCTTCTACAAAGTTACAATGTACAGTCTGATCACTGGGGGAGGGGAGACTGAGGAAATGACTCCTCCTCCTTCTACAATGTTACAATGTACAGTCTGATCACTGGGGGAGGGGAGAATGAGGAAATGACTCCTCCCCCTTCTACAAAGTTACAATGTACAGTCTGATCACTGGGGGAGGGGAGAATGAGGAAATGACTCCTCCCCCTTCTACAAAGTTACAATGTACAGACTGATCACTGGGGGAGGGGAGAATGAGGAAATGACTCCTCCCCCTTCTACAAAGTTACAATGTACAGTCTGATCACTGGGGGAAGGGAGACTGAGGAAATGTCTCCTCCTCCTTCTACAAAGTTACAATGTACAGTCTGATCACTGGGGGAGGGGAGACTGAGGAAATGACTCCTCCCCCTTCTACAATGTTACAATGTACAGTCTGATCACTGGGGGAGGGGAGACTGAGGAAATGACTCCTCCCCCTTCTACAAAGTTACAATGTACAGTCTGATCACTGGGGGAGGGGAGACTGAGGAAATGTCTCCTCCTCCTTCTACAAAGTTACAATGTACAGTCTGATCACTGGGGGAGGGGAGACTGAGGAAATGACTCCTCCCCCTTCTACAATGTTACAATGTACAGTCTGATCACTGGGGGAGGGGAGACTGAGGAAATGTCTCCTCTTCCCTCTACAAAGTTACAATGTACAGTCTGATCACTGGGGGAGGGGAGACTGAGGAAATGTCTCCTCCTCCTTCTACAAAGTTACAATGTACAGTCTGATCACTGGGGGAGGGGAGACTGAGGAAATGACTCCTCCTCCTTCTACAAAGTTACAATGTACAGTCTGATCACTGGGGGAGGGGAGACTGAGGAAATGTCTCCTCCCACTTCTACAAAGTTACAATGTACAGTCTGATCACTGGGGGAGGGGAGAATGAGGAAATGTCTCCTCCTCCTTCTACAAAGTTACAATGTACAGTCTGATCACTGGGGGAGGGGAGACTCAGGAAATGACTCCTCCCCCTTCTACAAAGTTACAATGTACAGTCTGATCACTGGGGGAGGGGAGACTCAGGAAATGACTCCTCCCCCTTCTACAAAGTTACAATGTACAGTCTGATCACTGGGGGAGGGGAGACTGAGGAAATGACTCCTCCCCCTTCTACAACGTTACAATGTACAGTCTGATCACTGGGGGAGGGGAGACTGAGGAAATGTCTCCTCCCCCTTCTACAACGTTACAATGTACAGTCTGATCGCTGGGGGAGGGGAGACTGAGGAAATGACTCCTCCTCCTTCTACAATGTACAGTCTGATCACTGGGGGAGGGGAGACTGAGGAAATGACTCCTCCTCCTTCTACAAAGTTACAATGTACAGTCTGATCGCTGGGGGAGGGGAGACTGAGGAAATGACTCCTCCTCCTTCTACAATGTACAGTCTGATCACTGGGGGAGGGGAGACTGAGGAAATGACTCCTCCTCCTTCTACAAAGTTACAATGTACAGTCTGATCACTGGGGGAGGGGAGACTGTAACTTTGTAGAAGGGGGAGGAGTCATTTCCTCAGTCTCCCCTCCCCCAGTGATCAGACTGTACATTGTAACTTTGTAGAAGGGGGAGGAGTCATTTCCTCAATGTACAGTCTGATCACTGGGGGAGGGGAGACTGAGGAAATGACTCCTCCTCCTTCTACAATGTACAGTCTGATCACTGGGGGAGGGGAGACTGAGGAAATGCCCCCTCCTTCTTCTACAAAGTTACAATGTACAGTCTGATCACTGGGGGGGGGGGGGGAGACTGAGGAAATGCTTCCTCCTCCTTCTACAAAGTTACAATGCACAGTCTGATCACTGGGGGAAGGGAGACTGAGGAAATGTCTCCTCCTCCTTCTACAAAGTTACAATGTACAGTCTGATCACTGGGGGAGGGGAGACTGAGGAAATGTCTCCTCCCCCTTCTACAACGTTACAATGTACAGTCTGATCACTGGGGGAGGGGAGACTGAGGAAATGACTCCTCCCCCTTCTACAAAGTTACAATGTACAGTCTGATCACTGGGGGAGGGGAGACTGAGGAAATGTCTCCTCCTCCTTCTACAAAGTTACAATGTACAGTCTGATCGCTGGGGGAGGGGAGACTGAGGAAATGTCTCCTCCTCCTCCTACAAAGTTACAATGTACAGTCTGATCACTGGGGGAGGGGAGAATGAGGAAATGACTCCTCCTCCTTCTACAAAGTTACAATGTACAGTCTGATCACTGGGGGAGGGGAGACTGAGGAAATGACTCCTCCTCCTTCTACAATGTACAGTCTGATCACTGGGGGAGGGGAGACTGAGGAAATGACTCCTCCTCCTTCTACAAAGTTACAATGTACAGTCTGATCACTGGGGGAGGGGAGACTGAGGAAATGTCTCCTCCTCCTTCTACAAAGTTACAATGTACAGTCTGATCACTGGGGGAGGGGAGACTGAGGAAATGTCTCCTCCCCCTTCTACAACGTTACAATGTACAGTCTGATCACTGGGGGAGGGGAGACTGAGGAAATGTCTCCTCCTCCTCCTACAAAGTTACAATGTACAGTCTGATCACTGGGGGAGGGGAGAATGAGGAAATGACTCCTCCTCCTTCTACAAAGTTACAATGTACAGTCTGATCACTGGGGGAGGGGAGACTGAGGAAATGACTCCTCCTCCTTCTACAATGTACAGTCTGATCACTGGGGGAGGGGAGACTGAGGAAATGACTCCTCCTCCTTCTACAAAGTTACAATGTACAGTCTGATCACTGGGGGAGGGGAGATTGAGGAAATGTCTCCTCCTCCTTCTACAAAGTTACAATGTACAGTCTGATCACTGGGGGAGGGGAGACTGAGGAAATGTCTCCTCCCCCTTCTACAACGTTACAATGTACAGTCTGATCACTGGGGGAGGGGAGACTGAGGAAATGTCTCCTCCTCCTCCTACAAAGTTACAATGTACAGTCTGATCACTGGGGGAGGGGAGACTGAGGAAATGACTCCTCCCCCTTCTACAAAGTTACAATGTACAGTCTGATCACTGGGGGAGGGGAGACTGAGGAAATGTCTCCTCCTCCTTCTACAAAGTTACAATGTACAGTCTGATCGCTGGGGGAGGGGAGACTGAGGAAATGTCTCCTCCTCCTCCTACAAAGTTACAATGTACAGTCTGATCACTGGGGGAGGGGAGAATGAGGAAATGACTCCTCCTCCTTCTACAAAGTTACAATGTACAGTCTGATCACTGGGGGAGGGGAGACTGAGGAAATGACTCCTCCTCCTTCTACAATGTACAGTCTGATCACTGGGGGAGGGGAGACTGAGGAAATGACTCCTCCTCCTTCTACAAAGTTACAATGTACAGTCTGATCACTGGGGGAGGGGAGACTGAGGAAATGTCTCCTCCTCCTTCTACAAAGTTACAATGTACAGTCTGATCACTGGGGGAGGGGAGACTGAGGAAATGTCTCCTCCCCCTTCTACAACGTTACAATGTACAGTCTGATCACTGGGGGAGGGGAGACTGAGGAAATGTCTCCTCCTCCTCCTACAAAGTTACAATGTACAGTCTGATCACTGGGGGAGGGGAGAATGAGGAAATGACTCCTCCTCCTTCTACAAAGTTACAATGTACAGTCTGATCACTGGGGGAGGGGAGACTGAGGAAATGACTCCTCCTCCTTCTACAATGTACAGTCTGATCACTGGGGGAGGGGAGACTGAGGAAATGACTCCTCCCCCTTCTACAAAGTTACAATGTACAGTCTGATCACTGGGGGAGGGGAGACTGAGGAAATGCCTCCTCCTCCTTCTACAAAGTTACAATGTACAGTCTGATCACTGGGGGAGGGGAGAATGAGGAAATGACTCCTCCCCCTTCTACAAAGTTACAATGTACAGTCTGATCACTGGGGGAGGGGAGACTGAGGAAATGCTTCCTCCTCCTTCTACAAAGTTACAATGTACAGTCTGATCACTGGGGGAGGGGAGACTGAGGAAATGACTCCTCCCCCTTCTACAAAGTTACAATGTACAGTCTGATCACTGGGGGAGGGGAGACTGAGGAAATGACTCCTCCCCCTTCTACAACGTTACAATGTACAGTCTGATCACTGGGGGAGGGGAGACTACGGAAATGACTCCTCCCCCTTCTACAAAGTTACAATGTACAGTCTGATCACTGGGGGAGGGGAGACTGAGGAAATGACTCCTCCCCCTTCTACAACGTTACAATGTACAGTCTGATCACTGGGGGAGGGGAGAATGAGGAAATGACTCCTCCCCCTTCTACAAAGTTACAATGTACAGTCTGATTACTGGAGGACGGGAGACTGAGGAAATGACTCCTCCCCCTTCTACAAAGTTACAATGTACAGTCTGATCACTGGGGGAGGGAAGACTGAGGAAATGACTCCTCCTCCTTCTACAAAGTTACAATGTACGGTCTGATCACTGGGGGAGGGGAGAATGAGGAAATGTCTCCTCCCCCTTCTACAACGTTACAATGTACAGTCTGATCACTGGGGGAGGGGAGACTACGGAAATGACTCCTCCCCCTTCTACAAAGTTACAATGTACAGTCTGATCACTGGGGGAGGGGAGAATGAGGAAATGACTCCTCCTCCTTCTACAAAGTTACAATGTACAGTCTGATCACTGGGGGAGGGGAGACTGAGGAAATGACTCCTCCCCCTTCTACAAAGTTACAATGTACAGTCTGATCGCTGGGGGAGGGGAGACTGAGGAAATGTCTCCTCCTCCTCCTACAAAGTTACAATGTACAGTCTGATCACTGGGGGAGGGGAGAATGAGGAAATGACTCCTCCTCCTTCTACAAAGTTACAATGTACAGTCTGATCACTGGGGGAGGGGAGACTGAGGAAATGACTCCTCCTCCTTCTACAATGTACAGTCTGATCACTGGGGGAGGGGAGACTGAGGAAATGACTCCTCCTCCTTCTACAAAGTTACAATGTACAGTCTGATCACTGGGGGAGGGGAGACTGAGGAAATGTCTCCTCCTCCTTCTACAAAGTTACAATGTACAGTCTGATCACTGGGGGAGGGGAGACTGAGGAAATGTCTCCTCCCCCTTCTACAACGTTACAATGTACAGTCTGATCACTGGGGGAGGGGAGACTGAGGAAATGTCTCCTCCTCCTCCTACAAAGTTACAATGTACAGTCTGATCACTGGGGGAGGGGAGAATGAGGAAATGACTCCTCCTCCTTCTACAAAGTTACAATGTACAGTCTGATCACTGGGGGAGGGGAGACTGAGGAAATGACTCCTCCTCCTTCTACAATGTACAGTCTGATCACTGGGGGAGGGGAGACTGAGGAAATGACTCCTCCTCCTTCTACAAAGTTACAATGTACAGTCTGATCACTGGGGGAGGGGAGACTGAGGAAATGTCTCCTCCTCCTTCTACAAAGTTACAATGTACAGTCTGATCACTGGGGGAGGGGAGACTGAGGAAATGTCTCCTCCCCCTTCTACAACGTTACAATGTACAGTCTGATCACTGGGGGAGGGGAGACTGAGGAAATGTCTCCTCCTCCTCCTACAAAGTTACAATGTACAGTCTGATCACTGGGGGAGGGGAGACTGAGGAAATGACTCCTCCCCCTTCTACAAAGTTACAATGTACAGTCTGATCACTGGGGGAGGGGAGACTGAGGAAATGTCTCCTCCTCCTTCTACAAAGTTACAATGTACAGTCTGATCGCTGGGGGAGGGGAGACTGAGGAAATGTCTCCTCCTCCTCCTACAAAGTTACAATGTACAGTCTGATCACTGGGGGAGGGGAGACTGAGGAAATGACTCCTCCTCCTTCTACAAAGTTACAATGTACAGTCTGATCACTGGGGGAGGGGAGACTGAGGAAATGACTCCTCCTCCTTCTACAATGTACAGTCTGATCACTGGGGGAGGGGAGACTGAGGAAATGACTCCTCCTCCTTCTACAAAGTTACAATGTACAGTCTGATCACTGGGGGAGGGGAGACTGAGGAAATGTCTCCTCCTCCTTCTACAAAGTTACAATGTACAGTCTGATCACTGGGGGAGGGGAGACTGAGGAAATGTCTCCTCCCCCTTCTACAACGTTACAATGTACAGTCTGATCACTGGGGGAGGGGAGACTGAGGAAATGTCTCCTCCTCCTCCTACAAAGTTACAATGTACAGTCTGATCACTGGGGGAGGGGAGAATGAGGAAATGACTCCTCCTCCTTCTACAAAGTTACAATGTACAGTCTGATCACTGGGGGAGGGGAGACTGAGGAAATGACTCCTCCTCCTTCTACAATGTACAGTCTGATCACTGGGGGAGGGGAGACTGAGGAAATGACTCCTCCCCCTTCTACAAAGTTACAATGTACAGTCTGATCACTGGGGGAGGGGAGACTTAGGAAATGACTCCTCCCCCTTCTACAAAGTTACAATGTACGGTCTGATCACTGGGGGAGGGGAGACTGAGGAAATGTCTCCTCCTTCTTCTACAAAGTTACAATGTACAGTCTGATCACTGGGGGAGGGGAGACTGAGGAAATGACTCCTCCCCCTTCTACAAAGTTACAATGTACAGTCTGATCACTGGGGGAGGGGAGACTGAGGAAATGCCTCCTCCTCCTTCTACAAAGTTACAATGTACAGTCTGATCACTGGGGGAGGGGAGAATGAGGAAATGACTCCTCCCCCTTCTACAAAGTTACAATGTACGGTCTGATCACTGGGGGAGGGGAGACTGAGGAAATGCTTCCTCCTCCTTCTACAAAGTTACAATGTACAGTCTGATCACTGGGGGAGGGGAGACTGAGGAAATGACTCCTCCCCCTTCTACAAAGTTACAATGTACAGTCTGATCACTGGGGGAGGGGAGACTGAGGAAATGACTCCTCCCCCTTCTACAACGTTACAATGTACAGTCTGATCACTGGGGGAGGGGAGACTACGGAAATGACTCCTCCCCCTTCTACAAAGTTACAATGTACAGTCTGATCACTGGGGGAGGGGAGACTGAGGAAATGACTCCTCCCCCTTCTACAACGTTACAATGTACAGTCTGATCACTGGGGGAGGGGAGAATGAGGAAATGACTCCTCCCCCTTCTACAAAGTTACAATGTACAGTCTGATTACTGGAGGACGGGAGACTGAGGAAATGACTCCTCCCCCTTCTACAAAGTTACAATGTACAGTCTGATCACTGGGGGAGGGGAGACTGAGGAAATGACTCCTCCTCCTTCTACAAAGTTACAATGTACGGTCTGATCACTGGGGGAGGGGAGAATGAGGAAATGTCTCCTCCCCCTTCTACAACGTTACAATGTACAGTCTGATCACTGGGGGAGGGGAGACTACGGAAATGACTCCTCCCCCTTCTACAAAGTTACAATGTACAGTCTGATCACTGGGGGAGGGGAGAATGAGGAAATGACTCCTCCTCCTTCTACAAAGTTACAATGTACAGTCTGATCACTGGGGGAGGGGAGACTGAGGAAATGACTCCTCCCCCTTCTACAAAGTTACAATGTACAGTCTGATCACTGGGGGAGGGGAGAATGAGGAAATGACTCCTCCTCCTTCTACAAAGTTACAATGTACAGTCTGATCACTGGGGGAAGGGAGACTGAGGAAATGCCTCCTCCCCCTTCTACAATGTTACAATGTACAGTCTGATCACTGGGGGAGGGGAGACTGAGGAAATGACTCCTCCTCCTTCTACAATGTTACAATGTACAGTCTGATCACTGGGGGAGGGGAGACTGAGGAAATGACTCCTCCCCCTTCTACAAAGTTACAATGTACAGTCTGATCACTGGGGGAGGGGAGACTGAGGAAATGACTCCTCCTCCTTCTACAATGTTACAATGTACAGTCTGATCACTGGGGGAGGGGAGACTGAGGAAATGACTCCTCCCCCTTCTACAATGTTACAATGTACAGTCTGATCACTGGGGGAAGGGAGACTGAGGAAATGACTCCTCCTCCTTCTACAATGTTACAATGTACAGTCTGATCACTGGGGGAGGGAGACTGAGGAAATGACTCCTCCCCCTTCTACAATGTTACAATGTACAATCTGATCACTGGGGGAGGGGAGACTGAGGAAATGCCCCCTCCCCCTTCTACAAAGTTACAATGTACAGTCTGATCACTGGGGGAGGGGAGACTGAGGAAATGACTCCTCCCCCTTCTACAATGTTACAATGTACAGTCTGATCACTGGGGGAGGGGAGACTGAGGAAATGACTCCTCCTCCTTCTACAAAGATACAATGTACCGTCTGATCACTGGGGGAGGGGAGACTGAGGAAATGACTCCTCCCCCTTCTACAATGTTACAATGTACAGTCTGATCACTGGGGGAGGGGAGACTGAGGAAATGACTCCTCCCCCTTCTACAAAGTTACAATGTACAGTCTGATCACTGGGGGAAGGGAGACTGAGGAAATGTCTCCTCCTCCTCCTACAAAGTTACAATGTACAGTCTGATCACTGGGGGAGGGAAGACTGAGGAAATGACTCCTCCCCCTTCTACAAAGTTACAATGTACAGTCTGATCACTGGGGGAGGGGAGACTGAGGAAATGACTCCTCCTCCTTCTACAACGTTACAATGTACAGTCTGATCACTGGGGGAGGGAAGACTGAGGAAATGACTCCTCCCCCTTCTACAAAGTTACAATGTACAGTCTGATCACTGGGGGAGGGGAGACTGAGGAAATGACTCCTCCCCCTTCTACAAAGTTACAATGTACAGTCTGATCACTGGGGGAGGGGAGACTGAGGAAATGTCTCCTCCTCCTCCTACAAAGTTACAATGTACAGTCTGATCACTGGGGGAGGGGAGACTGAGGAAATGTCTCCTCCTCCTCCTACAAAGTTACAATGTACAGTCTGATCACTGGGGGAGGGGAGACTGAGGAATGACTCCTCCCCCTTCTACAAAGTTACAATGTACAGTCTGATCACTGGGGAGGGGAGACTGAGGAAATGTCTCCTCCTCCTCCTACAAAGTTACAATGTACAGTCTGATCACTGGGGGAGGGGAGACTGAGGAAATGTCTCCTCCTCCTCCTACAAAGTTACAATGTACAGTCTGATCACTGGGGGAAGGGAGACTGAGGAAATGTCTCCTCCTCCTCCTACAAAGTTACAATGTACAGTCTGATCACTGGGGGAGGGGAGACTGAGGAAATGCCTCCTCCTCCTCTTACAAAGTTACAATGTACAGTCTGATCACTGGGGGAGGGGAGACTGAGGAAATGACTCCTCCCCCTTCTACACACGTTACAATGTACAGTCTGATCACTGGGGGAGGGGAGACTGAGGAAATGACTCCTCCTCCTTCTACAAAGTTACAATGTACAGTCTGATCACTGGGGGAGGGGAGAATGAGGAAATGACTCCTCCCCCTTCTACAAAGTTACAATGTACAGTCTGATCACTGGGGGAGGGGAGACTGAGGAAATGACTCCTCCTCCTTCTACAATGTTACAATGTACAGTCTGATCACTGGGGGAGGGGAGAATGAGGAAATGACTCCTCCCCCTTCTACAAAGTTACAATGTACAGTCTGATCACTGGGGGAGGGGAGAATGAGGAAATGACTCCTCCCCCTTCTACAAAGTTACAATGTACAGACTGATCACTGGGGGAGGGGAGAATGAGGAAATGACTCCTCCCCCTTCTACAAAGTTACAATGTACAGTCTGATCACTGGGGGAAGGGAGACTGAGGAAATGTCTCCTCCTCCTTCTACAAAGTTACAATGTACAGTCTGATCACTGGGGGAGGGGAGACTGAGGAAATGACTCCTCCCCCTTCTACAATGTTACAATGTACAGTCTGATCACTGGGGGAGGGGAGACTGAGGAAATGACTCCTCCCCCTTCTACAAAGTTACAATGTACAGTCTGATCACTGGGGGAGGGGAGACTGAGGAAATGTCTCCTCCTCCTTCTACAAAGTTACAATGTACAGTCTGATCACTGGGGGAGGGGAGACTGAGGAAATGACTCCTCCCCCTTCTACAAATGTTACAATGTACAGTCTGATCACTGGGGGAGGGGAGACTGAGGAAATGACTCCTCCCCCTTCTACAAAGTTACAATGTACAGTCTGATCACTGGGGGAGGGGAGACTGAGGAAATGACTCCTCCCCCTTCTACAACGTTACAATGTACAGTCTGATCACTGGGGGAGGGGAGACTGAGGAAATGTCTCCTCCCCCTTCTACAACGTTACAATGTACAGTCTGATCGCTGGGGGAGGGGAGACTGAGGAAATGACTCCTCCTCCTTCTACAATGTACAGTCTGATCACTGGGGGAGGGGAGACTGAGGAAATGACTCCTCCTCCTTCTACAAAGTTACAATGTACAGTCTGATCACTGGGGGAGGGGAGACTGAGGAAATGACTCCTCCCCCTTCTACAACGTTACAATGTACAGTCTGATCACTGGGGGGAGGGGAGACTGAGGAAATGTCTCCTCCCCCTTCTACAACGTTACAATGTACAGTCTGATCGCTGGGGGAGGGGAGACTGAGGAAATGACTCCTCCTCCTTCTACAATGTACAGTCTGATCACTGGGGGAGGGGAGACTGAGGAAATGACTCCTCCTCCTTCTACAAAGTTACAATGTACAGTCTGATCACTGGGGAGGGGAGACTGAGGAAATGACTCCTCCCCCTTCTACAAAGTTACAATGTACAGTCTGATCACTGGGGGAGGGGAGACTGAGGAAATGACTCTCCTCCTTCTACAATGTACAGTCTGATCACTGGGGGAGGGGAGACTGAGGAAATGTCTCCTCCTCCTTCTACAAAGTTACAATGTACAGTCTGATCACTGGGGGAGGGGAGACTGAGGAAATGCCCCCTCCTTCTTCTACAAAGTTACAATGTACAGTCTGATCACTGGGGGGGGGGGGAGACTGAGGAAATGCTTCCTCCTCCTTCTACAAAGTTACAATGTACAGTCTGATCGCTGGGGGAGGGGAGACTGAGGAAATGACTCCTCCCCCTTCTACAATGTTACAATGTACAGTCTGATCACTGGGGGAGGGGAGACTGAGGAAATGCCTCCTCCCCCTTCTACAAAGTTACAATGTACAGTCTGATCACTGGGGGAGGGGAGACTGAGGAAATGTCTCCTCCTCCTTCTACAAAGTTACAATGTACAGTCTGATCACTGGGGGAGGGGAGACTGAGGAAATGTCTCCTCCCCCTTCTACAACGTTACAATGTACAGTCTGATCACTGGGGGAGGGGAGACTGAGGAAATGACTCCTCCCCCTTCTACAAAGTTACAATGTACAGTCTGATCACTGGGGGAGGGGAGACTGAGGAAATGCCTCCTCCCCCTTCTACAAAGTTACAATGTACAGTCTGATCACTGGGGGAGGGGAGACTGAGGAAATGTCTCCTCCTCCTCCTACAAAGTTACAATGTACAGTCTGATCACTGGGGGAGGGGAGACTGAGGAAATGCCTCCTCCCCCTTCTACAACGTTACAATGTACAGTCTGATCACTGGGGGAGGGGAGACTGAGGAAATGACTCCTCCCCCTTCTACAAAGTTACAATGTACAGTCTGATCACTGGGGGAGGGGAGACTGAGGAAATGACTCCTCCCCCTTCTACAACGTTACAATGTACAGTCTGATCGCTGGGGGAGGGGAGACTGAGGAAATGACTCCTCCTCCTTCTACAATGTACAGTCTGATCACTGGGGGGAGGGGAGACTGAGGAAATGACTCCTCCCCCTTCTACAAAGTTACAATGTACAGTCTGATCACTGGGGGAGGGGGAGACTTAGGAAATGACTCCTCCCCCTTCTACAAAGTTACAATGTACGGTCCTGATCACTGGGGGAGGGGAGACTGAGGAAATGTCTCCTCCTTCTTCTACAAAGTTACAATGTACAGTCTGATCACTGGGGGAGGGGAGACTGAGGAAATGACTCCTCCCCCTTCTACAAAGTTACAATGTACAGTCTGATCACTGGGGGAGGGGAGACTGAGGAAATGACTCCTCCCCCTTCTACAAAGTTACAATGTACAGTCTGATCACTGGGGGAGGGGAGACTACGGAAATGACTCCTCCCCCTTCTACAAAGTTACAATGTACAGTCTGATCACTGGGGGAGGGGAGACTGAGGAAATGACTCCTCCCCCTTCTACGTTACAATGTACAGTCTGATCACTGGGGGAGGGGAGACTCAGGAAATGACTCCTCCCCCTTCTACAAAGTTACAATGTACAGTCTGATCACTGGGGGAGGGGAGACTGAGGAAATGCCCCTCCTCCTTCTACAAAGTTACAATGTACAGTCTGATCACTGGGGGGGGAGGGGAGACTGAGGAAATGACTCCTCCTCCTTCTACAAAGTTACAATGTACAGTCTGATCACTGGGGGAGGGGAGACTGAGGAAATGACTCCTCCCCTTCTACAAAGTTACAATGTACAGTCTGATCACTGGAGGAGGGGAGACTGAGGAAATGACTCCTCCCCCTTCTACAAAGTTACAATGTACAGTCTGATCACTGGGGAGGGGAGACTGAGGAAATGACTCCTCCCCCTTCTACAATGTTACAATGTACAGTCTGATCACTGGGGGAGGGGAGACTGAGGAAATGACTCCTCCCCCTTCTACAAAGTTACAATGTACAGTCTGATCACTGGGGGAGGGGAGACTGAGGAAATGACTCCTCCCCCTTCTACAAAGTTACAATGTACAGTCTGATCACTGGGGGAGGGGAGACTGAGGAAATGACTCCTCCTCCTTCTACAAAGATACAATGTACCGTCTGATCACTGGGGGAGGGGAGACTACGGAAATGACTCCTCCCCCTTCTACAAAGTTACAATGTACAGTCTGATCACTGGGGGAGGGGAGACTGAGGAAATGACTCCTCCCCCTTCTACAAAGTTACAATGTACAGTCTGATCGCTGGGGGAGGGGGAGACTAAGAAAATGCCTCCTCCCCCTTCTACAAAGTTACAATGTACAGTCTGATCGCTGGGGGAGGGGAGACTGAGGAAATGCCTCCTCCTCCTTCTACAAAGTTACAATGTACAGTCTGATCACTGGGGGAGGGGAGACTGAGGAAATGCTTCCTCCTCCTTCTACAAAGATACAATGTACCGTCTGATCACTGGGGGAGGGGAGACTACGGAAATGACTCCTCCCCCTTCTACAAAGTTTCAATGTACAGTCTGATCACTGGGGGAGGGGAGACTGAGGAAATGACTCCTCCTCCTTCTACAATGTACAGTCTGATCACTGGGGGAGGGGAGACTGAGGAAATGACTCCTCCCCCTTCTACAAAGTTACAATGTACAGTCTGATCACTGGGGGAGGGGAGACTGAGGAAATGACTCCTCCCCCTTCTACAAAGTTACAATGTACAGTCTGATCGCTGGGGGAGGGGAGACTAAGAAAATGCCTCCTCCCCCTTCTACAAAGTTACAATGTACAGTCTGATCGCTGGGGGAGGGGAGACTGAGGAAATGTCTCCTCCTCCTTCTACAAAGTTACAATGTACAGTCTGATCACTGGGGGAGGGGAGACTGAGGAAATGACTCCTCCTCCTCCTACAAAGTTACAATGTACAGTCTGATCACTGGGGGAGGGGAGACTGAGGAAATGACTCCTCCTCCTTCTACAACGTTACAATGTACAGTCTGATCACTGGGGGAGGGGAGACTGAGGAAATGACTCCTCCCCCTTCTACAATGTACAGTCTGATCGCTGGGGGAGGGGAGACTGAGAAATGCCTCCTCCCCCTTCTACAAAGTTACAATGTACAGTCTGATCACTGAGGGAGGGGAGACTGAGGAAATGACTCCTCCTCCTCCTTCTACAAAGTTACAATGTACAGTCTGATCACTGGGGGAGGGGAGACTGAGGAAATGTCTCCTCCCCCTTCTACAATGTACAGTCTGATCACTGGGGGAGGGGAGACTGAGGAAATGCCTCCTCCTCCTTCTACAATGTTACAATGTACAGTCTGATCACTGGGGGAGGGGAGACTGAGGAAATGCCTCCTCCCCCTTCTACAATGTTACAATGTACAGTCTGATCACTGGGGGAGGGGAGACTGAGGAAATGACTCCTCCTCCTTCTACAAAGTTACAATGTACAGTCTGATCACTGGGGGAGGGGAGACTGAGGAAATGTCTCCTCCTCCTTCTACAAAGTTACAATGTACAGTCTGATCACTGGGGGAGGGGAGACTGAGGAAATGTCTCCTCCTCCTTCTACAAAGTTACAATGTACCGTCTGATCACTGGGGGAGGGGAGACTGAGGAAATGACTCCTCCCCCTTCTACAAAGTTACAATGTACAGTCTGATCACTGGGGGAGGGGAGACTGAGGAAATGTCTCCTCCTCCTTCTACAAAGTTACAATGTACAGTCTGATCACTGGGGGAGGGGAGACTGAGGAAATGTCTCCTCCTCCTTCTACAAAGTTACAATGCACAGTCTGATCACTGGGGGAGGGGAGATTTTATGAACAGAAGTCATACTCGCACACAGCTCATGAAAATCCTTTATTTAAACATTACTTTTATTATCTTTCAAAAACAGATGAAGTGTTATTCGGTTTGTAGGGACATTCTTCAGTGAAGCGCCCCACCCTGTATGCACAACAGACCCCGCCCCCGCAGAGCCTGAAAACCCCATTCTAGCAGCATGGGAGGCGGGGCATAAGAGAGACAACACACATTGCTACACTGAGGTCACACCTCCCTGGAAGGCGGACAATCCCTGGAATCTCAGGGGTGCTTGAAGTCTTCGGGGGGAGGAGTCATTTCTACATCCGGCCAGTAAGCCCGCCCTCTCATCACAGCCTATCCATCACAATAGTATTTTTTTATATTCTCAATAATTTGGTTTGAAATAAACTCAGCCAGCCGCATAAATTATCTGCAAGAGCCAATAAATCATGTTTGTAACTAGGAAGACCCGCCCAGACAAGGGGTGGGGACAGATCCCCTGGGTGCAGTGGGGATTTATGCTGAAAGGGGTGCTTTGGAAGCGGGAATTGGAGCTGGGGGGGTGGATTTGTGTTAGGAAAGGGTATGAAAGGGGGGGGGGTTGTGCTGGGAGTGGGGATTTGGGGGGGGTAGAGGATTAATGCTCAGAATGGAAATTGTGGGGTAAAGGTTTTGTGCTAGGAGGGGGGGGGTTAGTGCTAGGAGAGGGGATTTGGAGAGGGGGGGGGTAGTTCTAGGAGAGGGGATTTAGGGGAGATTTGTGCTGTGAGTGGGGGGGGTAGTGCTAGGAGAGGGGATTTGGAGAGGGGGGGGGTAGTGCTAGGAGAGGGGATTTGTGCTAGGAGAGGGGATTTGGAGAGGGGGGGTAGTGCTAGAGAGGGGATTTGGAGGGGAGATTTGTGCCGGGGGTGGGGGATTTGGAGGGGGGTGGAGGATTAATGCTCAGAATGGAGATTTTGGGGGTAAAGGATTTATGCTAGGAGGAGGGATTTCGGAGGGAGTGAATTTGAGCTGGGAGGGGGAATTTTTGTTTGGGGAGGATTTATGCTTAGAAGGTAATTGAGAAGATTAGTGCTCATTATTTTTTTTTATTTATTATTTTTGGGGGAGGGGGGGGTTGCCGACACATAATGATCATACTGTCAGGGTCACCTGTGGCCAGGTGACAGATGCACACCGTAGGGGGACAGGAGTGCACCGCGAGGTAGTGAACCCTATGGCTGGCTTCTGTGGATAGGAAACTGGGTGGTTGTGGAAAGCGGGACCAGAGGAGCACAACCGGGATCCCAACGGAAGCGAGAGCCAAGATTCCCCAGGGCGCGGAGTCTAAGACCCAGCTGGTCTTCTCCAGGGCCTCTAGTGGTGAGGATGTTACACTGCAGGCTGGGACCAGGTCGCGGCCCCTGGAGTTTCCTAGCTCACGCCCCCGTAGGATAAGGGGAAGCAGCAGCACACGATAGAGAGAACCGAATAACAAGCCGAAGGTCAGGGGCCACAAGCAGACAAGGATAACGAAAGAACGAGCCGAAGGTCAAGGGTCACGAGCAGACAGGGATGGTCGGGGACAAGCCAATATCGTAACAGAGAGACAGACGTAGCACACGGCAGGCAGGAACCCAAACACACAATGCCTAACAAACACGTTGATCAGCAAAGCAGGCTTGCAGTGCACAGGTTAATATAGTGTTCAGTGATAGGGCCTGGGGTGGAGTCAGGCTGGGAGGAGATTATAAAGGAAGCCAGGTGAAGGAGGTCTGGTCTCTAGATGAACACATGAGGAGGAAGGTAAGATGGCAGACAGACATTAATGCATATCCATGACAGTACCCTCCCTCTTATGGGCCCTCCCCCGCCTGGACCCAGGCTTAAAGGGAAATCTCTGATGAAACCTTCTCAACAGATGAGGTGCAGCGACATCAGATGCAGCGATCCAAGACGCCTCCTCAGGACCAAAACCTCTCCAATGCACAAGGTACTGAAGAATGCCTCTGCAGAGCCGAGAATCCAGAACTTGTCTAACCTCGTACTTAAGATTATCCTCAGAGACTGAAAACGAGGTAGGGAGATGACAAGAAGATCTATTGAGGACCAAAGGCTCTCTAGGAATAAGCAAGGGCATGAGAGGATCAACAGGAATCTGAGGAGGGTCCCCTAGACCCTTAAAGGGGAACTGGTCATCTTGCACAGGACCATCAGACTGGGCAGATGTCAGTGGAACCCTGAAGTCAGGTTGGTTAGAAGGTGGACATGTCGCCGGAGTCAAGCTGAATAGCTGAAGGACAAGCAGAATGTCCCGAACAAGAAAAAGTAAGAGGCCTCACTGGGCATGGGCTGGACTGGCATAACTAGTACAGAGGCAGAGTGAATAGCTGAGTCAGGTGTAGCGACTACCTGAATCGCATCGCAAGACGTAGCGACTGCAGGACTTGTAGACAAGCTAGCCTGGCTGTGCGTCCAAGGGTGGTTAGGGACAGAGAAATGTAAATGGTTATGCAACCTGGAATGAATGACCAACTCAGACTCACAGGGGGCAACCTTGGGTAGACAGGAGGAGGAACAGGAGGGACCCCAAGCCAGGATCTGTCCAGTAGTCCAGTCCACATGAGGAGAATGGAGCTGTAACCATGGGAGACCCAAAATTATAGGCGTTGAGGCCTTGGGTTAAGATAAGGAAGGATATCCACTCCTGGTGGAGTGTACCCACCGACATCTTAACAGGGGAGGGTCTGGAAGCGGATAGGTCCCCCTGGGAGAACAGTACCATCAATCGCCAAGACCACCAATGGTGTGGTGAGGGGCAAAAGAGTAAGTCTCATGGACGATGCGATTTCCCAGTCCATAAAATTACCAGCGGCTCCGGAATCCAGATATGCTGAGACCGAATGAGAAGAAGCACCAACATGAAGGAACACAGAAAGCAGAAGACGAGAAGGGGAAGGTGATATTTCTGGGTCCAATACTCCACTTTCCAGATGAAGTGGACCCGAACGTTTTTCTGGACAAAGAGAGCAAGTGTCACGAAAATGACCTTTGCCCCCACAGTAAAGACACAGACCAAGAGTTCTGCGCCTAGCACGTTCCTCGGGGGATAGCCTGGTCCGACCCAGCTGCATGGGTTCCTCAGCTGGTAGGAGATGCTCTACGGGTCGAAGAGAGGGGAGCTCAGGCTGACTAAGAACCAAGGAGTGCTGGCATCGCTTTTCTAAGGTCCTCTCCTGAAAGCGAATATCGATCTGGTTACACAAGGAGATAACGCCGGCCAGATCAGTGGGGATGGTTCTTCCAGCTAATTCATCCTTCACTCTATCAGACAGGCCATGAAAAAAGGTTGCGACTAAGGCCTCATTGTTCCAGCTCAACTCAGCCGACAGTATGCGGAAATGAAGGGCATACTGTCCCACAGAAGCAGACTCTTGGCGGAGACGTAAAAGGGTGCTGGCCGCTGAAGAGACACGAGTCGGTTCTTCGAAGATATTCCGAAAAAGTTTCAAGAAACCAGACAGGCTAGAAACCACTGGATCATTCAGTTCCCACAGTGGGGCTGCCCAGGCTAAAGCTTCACCAGAGAGGAGGGAAATGATATAGGCTACCTTTGCCCGATCAGACAGGAAGTTTTGGGGCTGGAGCTCAAAATGAATCGTGCATTGGCTAAGGAACCCCCTGCAAGCCTTGGAGTCCCCAGAGAAACGGGACGGAGCTGGCAGTTGTAGCGAGTGTGTGGCTGCGACTGGTGCAATAGGTGCAGCCGCTGATTGTATTTGAGGTTGCGGATTCAGGGTTCCCAAGGAGGCCTGAAGCTGCTCGAAGTGAGAAGCCAGATCCTGGAGGAATCGCATCACCTGAGTCTGATTCGATTCCTGGGTTTCAAGTCTGCAAACTATGCCCTGCAATGGATCATCCGCGGGGAGCGGGATGTCAGCCGGGTTCATGGCTGATCAAACTGTCAGGGTCACCTGTGGCCAGGTGACAGATGCACACCGTAGGGGGACAGGAGTGCACCGCGAGGTAGTGAACCCTATGGCTGGCTTCTGTGGATAGGAAACTGGGTGGTTGTGGAAAGCGGGACCAGAGGAGCACAACCGGGATCCCAACGGAAGCGAGAGCCAAGATTCCCCAGGGCGCGGAGTCTAAGACCCAGCTGGTCTTCTCCAGGGCCTCTAGTGGTGAGGATGTTACGCTGCAGGCTGGGACCAGGTCGCGGCCCCTGGAGTTTCCTAGCTCACGCCCCGTAGGATAAGGGGAAGCAGCAGCACACGATAGAGAGAACCGAATAACAAGCCGAAGGTCAGGGGCCACAAGCAGACAAGGATAACGAAGAACGAGCCGAAGGTCAAGGGTCACGAGCAGACAGGGATGGTCGGGGACAAGCCAATAACGTAACAGAGAGACAGACGTAGCACACGGCAGGCAGGAACCCAAACACACAATGCCTAACAAACACGTTGATCAGCAAAGCAGGCTTGCAGTGCACAGGTTAATATAGTGTTCAGTGATAGGGCCTGGGGTGGAGTCAGGCTGGGAGGAGATTATAAAGGAAGCCAGGTGAAGGAGGTCTGGTCTCTAGATGAACACATGAGGAGGAAGGTAAGATGGCAGACAGACATTAATGCATATCCATGACACATACATTTTGGGGGGCCCAATTGGCATCTTTGCCCTGGGCTCTAGATGACCTTGTCCCGGCACTCCGCCCACATTAACAGGAAGAGTCACTTCTTTTACAAAATGTACCAATTAGCCAGCTGTGCCAGGACAGTCCCGCCCCTTGCCCCTCTGTCCAACCAATGGCGTGTCCCGGGATTACAGCATGAAACTTGAACATGCTCAGTAACTTGAAAAGCCAATCCCTTCAATTATGAGGACTGAGGCTACAAGCGGGTGGTCTCCACCTTTAGAGGCGGAGACTGGGCAGGGCCAACCAATAAGGTGGCTGGAATGGCCAGTTCTCGCATATTTAGAGGCAGGGACTGGGTGGGACCAACCTCTAAAGTGGGCGGGATTTGAGTGTGCTCCCCCCCCCCCAGAAATAGAAAAATGGATGTGGTGAATATGGGAGCCACTCCCGATCATGTGACCACTGTGACAGCCAATCACAAGAATAGCTGATCTCCCCCCAGCCCCCCCCCCCCCTCGGTTCATAACTTTATAAAGGGACCCTCGCCGGGGGTGGCCAGGTAAGGGTTAAGGGCCCTGTTGCATGGAGAAGTTTTGTTCAAACTCCCCATCACTTCCCAGAACCCGCCCAGAGCTATGATAATCCCTCCTATGCAGTATTTTAGGGGTGTGGCCTAGCTGCATCCTTGGGGGTGGGGCATTTTATCATAAGTGTAACTCGGATGGTCTATAAATATGGCAAATTGGCAAAAACGGTTGGAGGACTGGAGCTTATAGGGGCTAAGGACTCAGACCTCACCCAAGGCTCCTCCCCCCCATGTGACAGCCAATCACCAAGCATTAATGCCGTCACCTGGGAGGAGGAGCCAGAGTGGGTCACCAGCACCCCTCCCCTTAAAGTATTAGGGAACATAATGGAGGCTCAGGATCACATGTGGGCGTTACCCATGCAAATGCACCTGCCTAGGAACGCCCACTCCTCCAGACTGACAACCGCACATCAAGGTCATTTTATATTTGCATAACTCCTCCCACTGCTTGCATCAGGACTGAGGAATCCTGAGAGGAGTACTGAGGTCGGGGGCTGTGATGCTTTCAGGAAGCGATGTACAAGCCCCTGCTGGCCCCTCCCACCAGCCATGATCTGCCTGGATTGCATAGAGAAACAGAGACCCAGTGATGACATCACAGAGACTATAATAAGGGATGTAATGAAAATGGAAATTATTTATTTATAAATGTCATTAGCATGTTGATGGGGGGGGGGGCAGGGAAGGTGAAATACAAACAGATTAACCTTCACCTTTAAGCTGATTGGGTGTTGGAAATCGGACACGGGTTATCTGGCCAATGTGAGAAGACTCTGCCCCCCTGGATTTCCTGTCACTTCCTATGTAGGGGACGACGACACAGCAACCTGACAGAGGATCTAACCCTCCAGCTGTTGCAGAACTACAAGTCCCATCATGCCTCTGCCTGTGGGAGGAGTCATGCTTGTAACTGCCAGCCTTGCAATGCCTCATGGGACTTGTAGTTCCACAACAGCTGGGGGGGCCGCGGGTTGAGCCGCCGTGATCAAACCTTTCCACACTCCATCCAACATATAGGAAAAGTCGCCTAGAGCTCCACTTTAAAATGAAACCGTTATTTATCACACATTTCACCTGAGAACAAACACCACAAGCTCCTCCTCCTCTGTGCACCACCTGATTTAGTTTCACTTTGTTATTAGAGCCTGACATCATGACTCCGCCCCTGGGCTTCCTCCCTGTCCAATGAGGGAGCTCGCTGGACAGAGGAACGCCCACTAACCCTTTCACTGCCAGGTCCGTACATCATAAACCTGACAAGCAGGTGGAAGAATTCAAGGGGTGGGGGGGGGGGGAGGCCCACACAGCCACCCGACTGCTTCCACCCCCCCCCCCACACCATACATCCCAGACTCTGCTTCCTCTATTTGCAGGCCCGGGACCAATCACAGCGGGTGCCGCCAGGTAGAGGGGGAGCAGAGCGGAACCCACATCTCCTCCCCTCCCTTGTTGCGAGCCACGAAAGCGGCGTGTAGGACGTCACTTCTGGGTCCGCCTCTTGGCGTCTCCGCCCCGGCATAGCCGGTGTTCCGTCAGAATCGGCGACCTGTCAGATTAGGTAACGGAAGCGACGTTCCGTCAGCTGCGCATGCGTTCCACCGCTACCGGGTTTGCTCATCTAACAGAACACCTGCAGTCAGAAGGCGGCGGCGGCCATCTTACTACACCCAGCTACGTCTTGAATTTTACAGTAATCTTAGCAGTAAAATGAGAGCGATAATTCTACACCAGACCCTCCTCCGCAACACTAAACTGATGACCTATAGGGGGGGGCTTTTAAAGTCTCGCCTATGGAAAATATAGGGTGCTGAAATTTGTCGCCATTTCCCGGGCGCACACTATTTACTCGGGGCAATCTCGTCTTTTATACTCAAACAATTGGGTCATTTATTGCATTTGTGTGCCCTAAAATATATTTTGTTACTAAAATCTTGCGTTTCCTAGAGCTTTGTGTTAATTTCCTGTGACGTAAAAAATTGGAACTGCCACTATTTTATTCTCTAGGGTGTCTGTTTCCAGAAAATATTTCATGTTTTGGGGGGGGGGTTTACGTAATCTTCAGGCCTAAATTTTTTTTCTTTTAGTACCGTATATACTCAAGTATAAGCCGAGTTTTTCAGCCTTTTTTTTAGGGCTGAAAATAGCCGCCTCGGCTTATACTCGAGTCAGTGTACCTGTCGGGCCGCGGGTGTCCATTTTTCTATAGTCGCGGCTTCCTCCTGGTCCGTGATAGGCTTTTGACACTGTGTTCCGCTACCGCCTATCACGGAGGTCCTCTCATCCTCAGACTTTCCCAGCAGACACTGTGTTCAGTATTCCACCAATCACGGACGTCCTCTTGTCCGAGGATGAAAGAAGGTCCGTGATTGGCGGAACACTGAACACAGTGTCTGCTGGGACAGTCTGAGGATGAGAGGACCTCCGTGATTGGGGGTAGCGGAGCACAGTGTCAAAGGCCTATCACGGAACGGAACGGGACCAGGAGGAAGCCGCAAGTTTTGAAAAATGGACGCCCGCAGCCTGTACAGGTACACTGATATACAGGCACACTAAAACAGGTACACTGACTCGGGCACAGTGAGGCTGCAATGGGCACAGTAAGGCTCCAATGATTATGGGCACAGTGAGGTTGCAAATGGGCACAGTGAGGCTGCAATGGGCACAGTGAGGCTGCAATGGGCACAGTGAGGTTGCAATGGGCACAGTGAGGTTGCAATGGGCACAGTGAGGTTGCAATGGGCACAGTGAGGTTGCAATGGGCACAGTGAGGTTGCAATGGGCACAGTGAGGCTGCATGGGGCACAGTGAGGTTGCAATGGGCACAGTGAAGCTGAAAATGGGCATTGTTGACCCTCTTTTCCGCTTACAGTAGCTGCTGCATTCTCACCCTAGGCTTTTACTCGAGTCAATATGTTTTCCCAGTTTTTTTGTGGTAAAATTAGGTGCCTCGGCTTATACTCGGGTCGGCTTATACTCGAGTATATACAGTATGTCTGCAAAAAGGGTCCTGGCAGCGAAAAGGTTAAGTCAGAGACTCCAGTAACAACGTGAATCTATATCAGAGGGGCACAGAAGTTTCCATAGAATACAGAATACAGTAAATAGCTTGAAGTATCTGTTAACAGAAGGATGTTTAATTTTGAAAAGTTTACACTGGAGAACAGGTCCTCTTTGAAGACATCTCCATTGCTGGATAGGATAGTACACAGTGACATCACAGTGACATCACTCCGATCTTGGTGTAACACTTGGATTCTCATTCCTGATCTCCGGTGTTCTCATGGCTCGTACTTCTTCTTCAAAACCCAAAAGAAAAAAAAATAATTCAAAAAGAAGTCAATATAAAAAGTCAGTAAATGAACATCATGCATGGAAATCTTATCTCCTGCAACTTCCGATTCAATAAATATTTCCCAAACCCGTCGTTGGACGTCTGCAGCCTGACCCTTCACCTGAGATTGGCCACTTCCTGGTTCGAGAAGAAGATGGCGCTTCCTACGTCATCCCTCCTGGACAGATAAAGGAAGAGGTCCAGGGCAGGAAGATTTGTCGGGGGGGAATAGAAGGACCCCGCCGAGTTCACTTCCAGAAGACCACGTTCCACAGCTGAAGCCAACACGGGTAAATGAAGAACGCGGTGAAGGGGAAGAGCAAGGATCCGTAGAGGTAATGGTCCAGCATGCCGCCTGCGATGGCCTGCAGGAAGATCTGCCAGCATTCTAAGAAGGTGACGGGGTATTCGATCAGTTCCCTGTACAGGAAGATGCTGCCAAGGAGGGTGGTCGCCGGTGTCACCAGGATTAGTAGAAACGCATGAAGAAGCCTGGAAAGAGAGACGGGACATTTTATGATTCATGGGATCAGAAAGGCGGCCAGCACAAGACTCCATCAGACATCTCCATACTCAGCTGGTACTCCTCTCCCCTAGTTTGGATCTTCTCTGTCAGTCCCTACATTTCTCTGTCAGTCCTTACATTTCTTCCTATTGTAGTTCAACTCCTGCTATGACCAAGAAAATTCTGATATCGTTTTTTTTTTTTTTTTTTAGCACCCAGATACACACCAAACCTGGAACCTTCACTCAACCCTTTGTATGGACTTCTTACTGCCTTCAGGACACTAAGGAGGCTCCAAATCCTACTTCTACCTAGAAGGTCCTCATTCAGTCTGCCACATCCTTCTACATATATATTTGGACACGGGCACAATTTTCATACTTTTGTACTGTATGCCACCAGAAAAAAATGAAATCAGATTAAATCGAAACAATCCAAATGAATATGAAATGAAGACTTTCACAGTTTTAATTCAAGGAGGTTGAACAGAAATATCAAGTACACATTTTTGGGAACTGCAACCATTTTAAGACACAGCCCCCCCCCCCCTCCCATTTTCAGGAGCTTAAATGTAATTGGACAAATAAATATAATCATAAATAAAATGTTCATCTTTAATATTGTAGTGCCTGAAGTCTGGAGCTCATGGACATTACCAAAGACTGGCTTTCCTTCTTTTCTGATGCTTTGCCCGGCTCTAACTGCAGCCGTCTTCAGTTCTTCTTTTAGATTTGCCTTCAGCAAGTGAAATGGTCAAATCGGAATGAGATCAGGTGATTGACTCGGCCATTGCAGAATATTCCACTTCTTTTCCTTCAAAAGCTCCTGGGTTGCTTTTGCAGTGTGTTTTGGATCATTGTCCATCTGTACTGTGAAGCGCCGTCCAATCATTGGCTGAATCTGGGCTGACAGTACATCTCTCAACACTAGACTTTTACAATGATTGGACGCCACCTCCAGGAGAGTGTCCCTCCCCTGGACGCCACCTCCAGGAGAGTGTCCCTCCCCTGGACGCCACCTCCAGGAGAGTGTCCCTCCCCTGGACGCCACCTCCAGGAGAGTGTCCCTCCCCTGGACGCCACCTCCAGGAGAGTGTCCCTCCCCTGGACTCCACCTCCAGGAGAGTGTCCCTCCCCTGGACTCCACCTCCAGGAGAGTGTCCCTCCCCTGGACTCCACCTCCAGGAGAGTGTCCCTCCCCTGGACTCCACCTCCAGGAGAGTGTCCCTCCCCTGGACTCCACCTCCAGGAGAGTGTCCCTCCCCTGGACTCCACCTCCAGGAGAGTGTCCCTCCCCTGGACTCCACCTCCAGGAGAGTGTCCCTCCCCTGGACTCCACCTCCAGGAGAGTGTCCCTCCCCTGGACTCCACCTCCAGGAGAGTGTCCCTCCCCTGGACTCCACCTCCAGGAGAGTGTCCCTCCCCTGGACTCCACCTCCAGGAGAGTGTCCCTCCCCTGGACTCCACCTCCAGGAGAGTGTCCCTCCCCTGGACTCCACCTCCAGGAGAGTGTCCCTCCCCTGGACTCCACCTCCAGGAGAGTGTCCCTCCCCTGGACTCCACCTCCAGGAGAGTGTCCCTCCCCTGGACTCCACCTCCAGGAGAGTGTCCCTCCCCTGGACTCCACCTCCAGGAGAGTGTCCCTCCCCTGGACTCCACCTCCAGGAGAGTGTCCCTCCCCTGGACTCCACCTCCAGGAGAGTGTCCCTCCCCTGGACTCCACCTCCAGGAGAGTGTCCCTCCCCTGGACTCCACCTCCAGGAGAGTGTCCCTCCCCTGGACTCCACCTCCAGGAGAGTGTCCCTCCCCTGGACTCCACCTCCAGGAGAGTGTCCCTCCCCTGGACTCCACCTCCAGGAGAGTGTCCTTCACTTGTCTGGATGTTGTGAATGGGTTTTTCTTTACCATAGAGAGGATGCTGCGATCATCCACCACTGTTGTCTTCTGTGGATGTCCAGGCCTTTTTATGTTGCTGAGCTCATCAGTGCTTTCTTCTTTCCTTAGAATGTACCAAACTGCTGATTTGGCCGCTCCTAATGTTGCTGCTATCTCTCTGATGGATTTGTTTCGTTTTTGAAGCCTTAGAATGGCCTGTTTCACTTGCATGGACAGCTTCTTTGAACACATGATGTAGGTTCACAGCAATAGATTCCAAATGCAAATACCACACTAATGCCTCGTACACACAATCGGATTTCCATCGGACAAAGAGTAGGACTTTTCTCCGAAGGGACGTTGGCCGTGAACTTGTCTTGCATACAAACGGCAAAGAATTGTCGGCCAACAAACATGAAACTACGTGTTTTTTCAGCTCTTTAGTGCCACCCTTTGGGCAACTTCTGCTAATGTTGTGTTATGGTTAGCATTGCTTCCGAGCATGCGTGTTTGTACTTTGGAGTTTTTTTCCCGACGGACTTCTGTACACACAATCGGATAATCCGACAACACAAATTTGTTGTCGAAAAATTTTAAAGCATGCCATCCCACATTTGTTGGCGGAAATTCCGACAACAATTGTCTGATGGAGCGTACAAACGGTCGGATTTTTTGACAACAGCCTGTCATCACAATTTTCCCGTCGGAAAATCTGATCGTGTGTGTGGGCCTTTAGTATCAACTCCAAACTTTTTACCCACTTTATTGATGAAGAAATAACGAAGGAGTGGCCCACACCTGGCCATTAAACAGCTTTTGATTCTATTGTCTGATTACTTTTGGCCCCTTGAAAAAGCTGTAATTCCTTTACCTTTCCTCCGATTTGACTGTACATACCTTCAAATTAAACCCGAGAGTGTGCACTTTCAGCCCCCATTATAGAACTATAGTTTGAATATGTTTTGGTAAATACCTCTGTTTTGGTGATGCACTCTTATAATATGTCTGCGGTCTCTGATGCGCTCTCATGATATGTCTGCGGTCTCTGATGCACTCTTATAATATGTCTGCGGTCTCTGATGCGCTCTTATAATATGTCTGCGGTCTCTGATGCGCTCTTATAATATGTCTGCGGTCTCTGATGCACTCTTATAATATGTCTGCGGTCTCTGATGCACTCTTATAATATGTCTGCGGTCTCTGATGCACTCTTATAATATGTCTGCGGTCTCTGATGCACTCTTATAATATGTCTGCGGTCTCTGATGCACTCTTATAATATGTCTGCGGTCTCTGATGCACGCTTATAATATGTCTGCGGTCTCTGATGCGCTCTTATAATATGTCTGCGGTCTCTGATGCGCTCTTATAATATGTCTGCGGTCTCTGATGCGCTCTTATAATATGTCTGCGGTCTCTGATGCACGCTTATAATATGTCTGCGGTCTCTGATGCACTCTTATAATATGTCTGCGGTCTCTGATGCGCTCTTATAATATGTCTGCGGTCTCTGATGCGCTCTTATAATATGTCTGCGGTCTCTGATGCACGCTTATAATATGTCTGCGGTCTCTGATGCGCTCTTATAATATATGTCTGCGGTCTCTGATGCACTCTTATTATATGTCTGCGGTCTCTGATGCGCTCTTATAATATGTCTGCGGTCTCTGATGCATTCTTATAATATGTCTGCGGTCTCTGATGCGCTCTTATAATATAATATGTCTGCGGTCTCTGATGCGCTCTTATAATATGTCTGCAGTCTCTGATGCGCTCTTATAATATATCTGCGGTCTCTGATGCGCTCTTATAATATGTCTGCGGTCTCTGATGCGCTCTTATAATATGTCTGCGGTCTCTGATGCGCTCTTATAATATGTCTGCGGTCTCTGATGCGCTCTTATAATATATCTGCGGTCTCTGATGCGCTCTTATAATATATCTGCGGTCTCTGATGCACGCTTATAATATGTCTGCGGTCTCTGATGCGCTCTTATAATATGTCTGCGGTCTCTGATGCATTCTTATAATATGTCTGCGGTCTCTGATGCGCTCTTATAATATGTCTGCGGTCTCTGATGCGCTCTTATAATATGTCTGCGGTCTCTGATGCGCTCTTATAATATGTCTGCGGTCTCTGATGCGCTCTTATAATATGTCTGCGGTCTCTGATGCGCTCTTATAATATGTCTGCGGTCTCTGATGCGCTCTTATAATATGTCTGCGGTCTCTGATGCACGCTTATAATATGTCTGCGGTCTCTGATGCGCGCTTATAATATGTCTGCGGTCTCTGATGCACGCTTATAATATGTCTGCGGTCTCTGATGCGCTCTTATAATATGTCTGCGGTCTCTGATGCACGCTTATAATATGTCTGCGGTCTCTGATGCGCTCTTATAATATGTCTGCGGTCTCTGATGCGCTCTTATAATATATGTCTGCGGTCTCTGATGCACTCTTATAATATGTCTGTGGTCTCTGATGCGCTCTTATAATATGTCTGCGGTCTCTGATGCATTCTTATAATATGTCTGCGGTCTCTGATGCGCTCTTATAATATGTCTGCGGTCTCTGATGCGCTCTTATAATATGTCTGCGGTCTCTGATGCGCTCTTATAATATGTCTGCGGTCTCTGATGCGCTCTTATAATATGTCTGCGGTCTCTGATGCGCTCTTATAATATGTCTGCGGTCTCTGATGCGCTCTTATAATATGTCTGCGGTCTCTGATGCACGCTTATAATATGTCTGCGGTCTCTGATGCACGCTTATAATATGTCTGCGGTCTCTGATGCACGCTTATAATATGTCTGCGGTCTCTGATGCGCTCTTATAATATATGTCTGCGGTCTCTGATGCACTCTTATAATATGTCTGTGGTCTGTGATGCACTCTTATAATATGTCTGCGGTCTCTGATGCACTCTTATAATATGTCTGCGGTCTCTGATGCGCTCTTATAATATGTCTGCGGTCTCTGATGCGCTCTTATAATATATGTCTGCGGTCTCTGATGCACTCTTATAATATGTCTGTGGTCTGTGATGCGCTCTTATAATATGTCTGCGGTCTCTGATGCATTCTTATAATATGTCTGCGGTCTCTGATGCGCTCTTATAATATGTCTGCGGTCTCTGATGCGCTCTTATAATATGCCTGCGGTCTCTGATGCACGCTTATAATATGTCTGCGGTCTCTGATGCACGCTTATAATATGTCTGCGGTCTCTGATGCGCTCTTATAATATATGTCTGCGGTCTCTGATGCACTCTTATAATATGTCTGTGGTCTGTGATGCGCTCTTATAATATGTCTGCGGTCTCTGATGCATTCTTATAATATGTCTGCGGTCTCTGATGCGCTCTTATAATATGTCTGCGGTCTCTGATGCGCTCTTATAATATGCCTGCGGTCTCTGATGCGCTCTTATAATATGCCTGCGGTCTCTGATGCGCTCTTATAATATGTCTGCGGTCTCTGATGCGCTCTTATAATATGTCTGCGGTCTCTGATGCGCTCTTATAATATGTCTGCGGTCTCTGATGCGCTCTTATAATATATCTGCGGCCTCTGATGCACGCTTATAATATGTCTGCGGTCTCTGATGCGCTCTTATAATATGTCTGCGGTCTCTGATGCACGCTTATAATATGTCTGCGGTCTCTGATGCACGCTTATAATATGTCTGCGGTCTCTGATGCACGCTTATAATATGTCTGCGGTCTCTGATGCACGCTTATAATATATGTCTGCGGTCTCTGATGCGCTCTTATAATATGTCTGTGGTCTGTGATGCGCTCTTATAATATGTCTGCGGTCTCTGATGCATTCTTATAATATGTCTGCGGTCTCTGATGCGCTCTTATAATATGTCTGCGGTCTCTGATGCACGCTTATATGTCTGCGGTCTCTGATGCGCTCTTATAATATATCTGCGGCCTCTGATGCACGCTTATAATATGTCTGCGGCCTCTGATGCACGCTTATAATATGTCTGCGGTCTCTGATGCACGCTTATAATATGTCTGCGGTCTCTGATGCGCTCTTATAATATGTCTGCGGTCTCTGATGCGCTCTTATAATATGTCTGCGGTCTCTGATGCGCTCTTATAATATGTCTGCGGTCTCTGATGCGCTCTTATAATATATCTGCGGCCTCTGATGCGCGCTTATATGTCTGCGGTCTCTGATGCACGCTTATAATATATCTGCGGCCTCTGATGCACGCTTATAATATGTCTGCGGCCTCTGATGCGCGCTTATATGTCTGCGGTCTCTGATGCGCTCTTATAATATATCTGCGGCCTCTGATGCACGCTTATAATATGTCTGCGGTCTCTGATGCGCTCTTATAATATGTCTGCGGTCTCTGATGCACGCTTATAATATGTCTGCGGTCTCTGATGCACGCTTATAATATGTCTGCGGTCTCTGATGCACGCTTATAATATGTCTGCGGTCTCTGATGCACGCTTATAATATGTCTGCGGTCTCTGATGCGCTCTTATAATATATGTCTGCGGTCTCTGATGCGCTCTTATAATATATGTCTGCGGTCTCTGATGCGCTCTTATAATATGTCTGTGGTCTGTGATGCGCTCTTATAATATGTCTGCGGTCTCTGATGCATTCTTATAATATGTCTGCGGTCTCTGATGCGCTCTTATAATATGTCTGCGGTCTCTGATGCACGCTTATAATATGTCTGCGGTCTCTGATGCGCTCTTATAATATATCTGCGGTCTCTGATGCGCTCTTATAATATGTCTGCGGTCTCTGATGCGCTCTTATAATATGTCTGCGGTCTCTGATGCACGCTTATAATATATCTGCGGTCTCTGATGCGCTCTTATAATATATCTGCGGTCTCTGATGCGCTCTTATAATATGTCTGCGGTCTCTGATGCGCTCTTATAATATGTCTGCGGTCTCTGATGCGCTCTTATAATATGTCTGCGGTCTCTGATGCGCGCTTATAATATGTCTGCGGTCTCTGATGCGCTCTTATAATATGTCTGCGGTCTCTGATGCGCTCTTATAATATGTCTGCGGTCTCTGATGCGCTCTTATAATATGTCTGCGGTCTCTGATGCACGCTTATAATATGTCTGCGGTCTCTGATGCGCTCTTATAATATGTCTGCGGTCTCTGATGCGCTCTTATAATATGTCTGCGGTCTCTGATGCGCTCTTATAATATGTCTGCGGTCTCTGATGCACGCTTATAATATGTCTGCGGTCTCTGATGCGCTCTTATAATATGTCTGCGGTCTCTGATGCGCGCTTATATGTCTGCGGTCTCTGATGCACGCTTATAATATGTCTGCGGTCTCTGATGCGCTCTTATAATATGTCTGCGGTCTCTGATGCGCTCTTATAATATGTCTGCGGTCTCTGATGCGCTCTTATAATATGTCTGCGGTCTCTGATGCGCGCTTATAATATGTCTGCGGTCTCTGATGCGCTCTTATAATATATCTGCGGCCTCTGATGCGCGCTTATATGTCTGCGGTCTCTGATGCACGCTTATAATATATCTGCGGCCTCTGATGCACGCTTATAATATGTCTGCGGCCTCTGATGCACGCTTATATGTCTGCGGTCTCTGATGCGCTCTTATAATATATCTGCGGCCTCTGATGCACGCTTATAATATGTCTGCGGTCTCTGATGCGCTCTTATAATATGTCTGCGGTCTCTGATGCACGCTTATAATATGTCTGCGGTCTCTGATGCACGCTTATAATATGTCTGCGGTCTCTGATGCACGCTTATAATATGTCTGCGGTCTCTGATGCACGCTTATAATATGTCTGCGGTCTCTGATGCGCTCTTATAATATATGTCTGCGGTCTCTGATGCGCTCTTATAATATATGTCTGCGGTCTCTGATGCGCTCTTATAATATGTCTGTGGTCTGTGATGCGCTCTTATAATATGTCTGCGGTCTCTGATGCATTCTTATAATATGTCTGCGGTCTCTGATGCGTTCTTATAATATGTCTGCGGTCTCTGATGCACGCTTATAATATGTCTGCGGTCTCTGATGCGCTCTTATAATATATCTGCGGTCTCTGATGCGCTCTTATAATATGTCTGCGGTCTCTGATGCGCTCTTATAATATGTCTGCGGTCTCTGATGCACGCTTATAATATATCTGCGGTCTCTGATGCGCTCTTATAATATATCTGCGGTCTCTGATGCGCTCTTATAATATGTCTGCGGTCTCTGATGCGCTCTTATAATATGTCTGCGGTCTCTGATGCGCTCTTATAATATGTCTGCGGTCTCTGATGCGCTCTTATAATATGTCTGCGGTCTCTGATGCGCTCTTATAATATGTCTGCGGTCTCTGATGCGCTCTTATAATATGTCTGCGGTCTCTGATGCGCTCTTATAATATATCTGCGGTCTCTGATGCGCTCTTATAATATGTCTGCGGTCTCTGATGCACGCTTATAATATGTCTGCGGTCTCTGATGCGCTCTTATAATATGTCTGCGGTCTCTGATGCGCTCTTATAATATGTCTGCGGTCTCTGATGCGCTCTTATAATATGTCTGCGGTCTCTGATGCGCTCTTATAATATGTCTGCGGTCTCTGATGCACGCTTATAATATGTCTGCGGTCTCTGATGCGCTCTTATAATATGTCTGCGGTCTCTGATGCGCTCTTATAATATGTCTGCGGTCTCTGATGCACGCTTATGTCTGCGGTCTCTGATGCGCTCTTATAATATGTCTGCGGTCTCTGATGCGCTCTTATAATATGTCTGCGGTCTCTGATGCGCTCTTATAATATGTCTGCGGTCTCTGATGCACGCTTATGTCTGCGGTCTCTGATGCGCTCTTATAATATGTCTGCGGTCTCTGATGCGCTCTTATAATATGTCTGCGGTCTCTGATGCGCTCTTATAATATGTCTGCGGTCTCTGATGCGCTCTTATAATATGTCTGCGGTCTCTGATGCGCTCTTATAATATGTCTGCGGTCTCTGATGCGCTCTTATAATATGTCTGCGGTCTCTGATGCGCTCTTATAATATATCTGCGGCCTCTGATGCACGCTTATAATATGTCTGCGGTCTCTGATGCGCTCTTATAATATGTCTGCGGTCTCTGATGCGCTCTTATAATATGTCTGCGGTCTCTGATGCGCTCTTATAATATGTCTGCGGTCTCTGATGCGCTCTTATAATATGTCTGCGGTCTCTGATGCGCTCTTATAATATGTCTGCGGTCTCTGATGCACTCTTATAATATATCTGCGGCCTCTGATGCACTCTTATAATATGTCTGACCATCTCCTGTAGTATGTCTGATGGGAGAGCAGCAACCCTTCTCAAAGACGGTGGAGAAAAGTTCTGTCTGGGGACAGGAGGCTGAGTGTGAGGAGATGGAGGCTCCCTTTGAGGTAAAATAAGGGATGAAGGCTGCGCTTGAGGTGACAGATGCGGTCTAACTGTATACCACAAGCAGTCTTTATATAAATGTTATTTTAGCCGTATTTGTACTTGTAGAACTAGGCCAGAGAGAGTAGACAGGAGTGTTTTTTTTTTGATGGTTTTAATTTGAAATGTGCCTTGTTGTCCTTCACTAAGGTCTGTACTTTGGAAAAAGTCAGCCACAGCCTTGGTACGTGCCAATCCCTGCACTGACCGGTGTTTATACCTTTTTCATAGCGCCGCTCGGCACTTTGGAAAAAAAGAATTGGTTTTGCGTCGCAGTTTGGGCACTCGGGCTCAAAAAGGTTCACCATCCCTGCCCTAAGATATGAACCCATCTGGAACCTTCACTCCACCTCTCTCCATGGACTCTTTACTGTCTCCAAATCCTACAGCAACCTAGAAAGTCCTCATCGTTGTTCCTGGATATCTAGAACCACCAGTTCTCATCTCTGACTGATCACTTATGTGAGTATAATTCTTACAGTATCATGGAGGCGATACTTACTTAGGCCCTACAGGCTGGACCACGGCAGCCACGGGTACAATGGTGACGGCCAGAATGAAGCCCAGGGAGAAGTTGATGACAGCGATACAGCCCAACAGGACAGCCAGATATAAGAGCGAGATGAGCTTGAGGGTCATCCATCCCTGGTCCGAGCCGGTGCCAGTCAGAACTCTGTGGAGGGACAACAGAGAGAGATAATTCCACCATTTACCGTATATACTCGAGTATAAGCCAAATTTTTCAGCACATTTTTTTGTGCTGAAAATGCCCCCCTCTCCTTATACTCGAGTCACCTTTTTGCACCTGATCTTCCGGACTTTGGGGCCCCGGTACCGGCCGGCCATAGGTCCCCGGGACCCCAAACTTGACACATATGGCCCCACTCTCTCTCTACAAGTGTGCAAAGCTTGTTGTCCGGGGGACCTACGGCCGGGGAGCACCGATTTTTCAAAGCCGGGCACCCCTTCCATAGACTCCAATGTTTAACGGTAATTTCTCCAGTAACTTTGGGGACTCGGTACCGGGGCACCCCTTCCATAGACTCACATGTTAAATGTAAGTCTAGTCATGGGCAGAGTGAGGCATGGGCATGGGCACAGTGAGGCACATGGACACAGTGAGGCATGCAGATGGACACCATAGGCTTATACTCGAGTCACTTTTTTGCGCCTGATCGCCCGGACTTTGGGGACCCGGTACTGGCCGAAACTTGGCACACATGTAGCCCCACTCTTCCTCTACAAGTGTGCAAAGTTTGTTGTCCGGGGGACCTATGGCCGGGGAGCACCGATTTTTCAAAGTCGAGAACCCCTTCCTTAGACTTCCATGTTAAACGGTCATTTCTCCAGTGATTTTGGGGACCCGGTACTGGCCGGTCGTAGGTCCCCTGGACCCCAAACGTGGCACACATTTAGTCCCATTTCTCCTCTATAAGTGTGCAAAGTTTTTTTGTCTGGGGGATCTAGGGCCGGGGATCAACGATTTTTCAAACCCGGGCACCCCTTCCATAGACTCCCATGTTAAATGTCAGTCTAGTCATGGACACAGTGAGGCATGCAGAGGGACACTCTAGGCTTATACTCGAGTCAATACGTTTTCCCAGTTTTTTGTGGTAAAATTAGGTGCCTCGGCTTATATTTGGGTTGGCTTATACTCGAGTATATACAGTACTCTACTGTATACCAAGAAACATGAAATCTGACCTCTGGTTTTGCTATACGGTCTCATTCATGCTGCTGCATCTTAATACAGTGGAACCTCGGATTACGAGCAAAATCCGTTCCAGGAGAATGCTCGTAATCCAAAGCACTCGCATATCAAAGCGAGTTTCCCCATAGAAGTAAATGGAAACGAAAATAATTTGTTCCGCATTGACTTCTATGGCATGCAATACCGCATGTGACCAGAGGTGGGGTGGGCGCCAGAGAGCCTCGGAATAACTCGGGGACAGCTCGGCTGAACTGGCAAATCCTCGAAAAGGCTCGGGTACGGAGTATTTCTGAGTGTTTCCGAATGGCTCCGGCTCCCCCGCTCCTCTGGCCAAATGTGGTACTGCACACCGCAGAGGCTTGAATCCTACTCGTTTTGCGAGACAACACTCACAAACTAAGTCAGGATTTAAAAAAATAAAATTAAAAATACTCGTATTGCGAAACGCTTGTTAACCGCGTTACTTGCTATCCGAGGTTTCACTGTAAATGCTGACTGAATGGAAAAGTCCAACAGGCCAGAGCTGGAAGCTTGGAGGGGGAGGGGAGATCTGTTTACTGCCCGGATAGGGAATACAGCAGCACCATCTACAACTGAATTATGAGTTTTAACCACTTAAAGACCGCCTCACGCCGATATACGTCGGCAGAATGGCACGGTCCTGAGCTCCGTGACCGCGCCCGTGGCCCCCGATCGCCGCCGGTGTCCCGCGATCGGGTCACAGAGCTGAAGAACGGGGAGAGGCGAGTGTAAACAAACCTTTCCCCCGTTCTTCTCCGTGGCAAGTCAGTGATCGTCTGTTCCCTGTCATAGAACAGACGATCAGTGACATGTCACGTGTAGCCACGCCCCCCTACAGTAAGAATCACTTCCTAGGGAACACTTAACCCCTTCCCCGCCCCCTAGTGGTTACCCCTCTCCCTGCCAGTGTCATTTTCACAGTAACCAGGGCATTTTTATAGCACTGATCGCTGTGAAAATGACAATGGTTCCAAAAATGTGTCAAAAGTGTCCGATGTGTCCGCCATAATGTCGCAGTCACGAAAAAAATCACTGATCGCCGCCATTACTAGTAAAAAAAAAAAAAAAAAAAAGAATAAAAATGCAATAAAACGATCCCCTATTTTGTAAACGCTATAACTTTTGCGCAAACCAATCAATAAACGCTGATTGCGTTTTTTTTTTACCAATAATATGTAGAAGAATACGTATCGCCCTAAACTGAGGAAAAAATGTTTTTTTATATGTTTTTTGGGGATATTTATTAGAGCAAAAAGTAAAAAATATTGCATTTTTTTCAAAATTGTCGCTCTATTTTTGTTTATAGCGCAAAAAATAAAAACCGCAGAGGTGATCAAATACCACCAAAAGAAAGCTCTATTTGTGGGGAAAAAAACGTCAATTTTGTTTGGGAGCCACGTCGCACGACCGCGCAACTGTCAGTTAAAGCGACGCAGTGCCGAATCACAAAAAGGGGCCTGGTCCTTATGCTGCGTATTGGTCCGGGGCTGAAGTGGTTAAAGGTGGACTGGCCCTTCACCACACGTCCCTCCAGCTTCCACCGACTAGAACTCCAGGGTGTCGGGGCAGCTGCTCGCTGCTCATACCTGTGTGTGTTGTGCGGTAGCGCCAGCCCAGCCACGTATATAGCGATGACGATCAGCACCACGGCCTCAGACTCGGACACAGGGAAGTGATCGGTGGCCATCTCCTGGCTCATCACCGGTAAGTAGTAGAGGCTGAGGCCGGTAGCGTGGCAGATGACAATCGGGGTGGCCAGAGACAGGATGCTGGGCCTGGTGTCCTAGACAAAGGAAGACATAAAAAACACAAAATACTCAGAAATCCGGGTCCAGGGACTCCCAGCACTTTACATGAGGACATCAGTCCCTGCCCCTCAAGGAGCTTACAATCTAAGGTCATACATACACATACTACGGCCAGCTTGGGCAGGAGCCAACTAACCTATGTCTTTAGACTGTCAGAGAAAACCCACACAAGCATTGGGAAGACATGCAAACTCCATGCAGACAGTGTCCCGGCCGGGACAGGAAGATTAGCTCAGGTTTTGAATGTTGAATGAAACTGCATATAGAAAGGTAGCCACCCTGTCTTGGTCCCACTGTATGTAGGGACGTAGTCACCCTGCCTTGGTCCCACTGTATGTAGGGACGTAGTCACCCTGCCTTGGTCCCACTGTATGTAGGGACGTAGCCACCCTGCCTTGGTCCCACTGTATGTAGGGACGTAGCCACCCTGCCTTGGTCCCACTGTATGTAGGGACGTAGCCACCCTGCCTTGGTCCCATTGTATGTAGGGACGTAGTCACCCTGCCTTGGTCCCACTGTATGTAGGGACGTAGCCACCCTGCCTTGGTCCCACTGTATGTAGGGACGTAGCCACCCTGCCAAAGTCCCATTGTATGTAGGGACGTAGTCACCCTGCCTTGGTCCCATTGTATGTAGGGACGTAGTCACCCTGCCTTGGTCCCATTGTATGTAGGGACGTAGCCACCCTGCCTTGGTCCCATTGTATGTAGGGACGTAGTCACCCTGCCTTGGTCCCATTGTATGTAGGGACGTAGCCACCCTGCCTTGGTCCCATTGTATGTAGGGACGTAGCCACCCTGCCTTGGTCCCATTGTATGTAGGGACGTAGCCACCCTGCCTTGGTCCCATTGTATGTAGGGACATAGCCACCCTGCCAAAGTCCCATCGTATGTAGGGACGTAGCCACCCTGCCAAAGTCCCATCGTATGTAGGGACGTAGCCACCCTGCCAAAGTCCCATTGTATGTAGGGACGTAGCCACCCTGCCTTGGTCCCATTGTATGTAGGGACGTAGCCACCCTGCCAAAGTCCCATCGTATGTAGGGACGTAGCCACCCTGCCTTGGTCCCATTGTATGTAGGGACGTAGCCACCCTGCCTTGGTCCCATTGTATGTAGGGACGTAGCCACCCTGCCTTGGTCCCACTGTATGTAGGGACGTAGCCACCCTGCCTTGGTCCCACTGTATGTAGGGACGTAGCCACCTTGCCTTGGTCCCATTGTATGTAGGGACGTAGCCACCCTGCCTTGGTCCCATTGTATGTAGGGACGTAGCCACCCTGCCTTGGTCCCATTGTATGTAGGGACGTAGCCACCCTGCCTTGGTCCCATTGTATGTAGGGACGTAGCCACCCTGCCTTGGTCCCATTGTATGTAGGGACGTAGCCACCCTGCCTTGGTCCCACTGTATGTAGGGACGTAGCCACCCTGCCTTGGTCCCACTGTATGTAGGGACGTAGCCACCCTGCCTTGGTCCCACTGTATGTAGGGACGTAGCCACCCTGCCTTGGTCCCACTGTATGTAGGGACGTAGCCACCCTGCCTTGGTCCCACTGTATGTAGGGACGTAGCCACCCTGCCTTGGTCCCACTGTATGTAGGGACGTAGCCACCCTGCCAAAGTCCCATTGTATGTAGGAACTTAGCCACCTTGCCAAAGTCCCATTGTATGTAGGGACGTAGCCACCCTGCCAAAGTCCCATTGTATGTAGGAACTTAGCCACCTTGCCAAAGTCCCATTGTATGTAGGGACGTAGCCACCCTGTATTGGTCCCACTGTATGTAGGGACGTAGCCACCCTGCCTCAGTCCCATTGTATGTAGGGACGTAGTCACCCTGCCTTGGTCCCATTGTATGTAGGAATGTAGCCACCCTGCCTTGGTTCCCCTGAATGTCGGAACGTAGTCCCCCTCTCTTGGTCCCACTGTATATAGGATACGATTTGGTGTCGGTGAACACAATGGTTCAGTTCTCGGCTCCCTCTGATCTCCGGACTGATCTGATTGGCTACATTGTAACAGAACAACTCCATGAATCCAAGGGATGACTTCCTCCCATCCCCCAATGAGGGATCAGTACCTGCTCCGTGTCCCCGGCTCCGTCCTCGGTCGCCGACTCGGATCGGCTCAGCTTGATCCACAGATCCAGAGACTGAGACTCCGCTAAGGAAATAGAACACCGGGGGATGGGAATTCCTGCAACGCGAAGCCGCTGAAATCCATCCATTACATTTACCAAAACAATGTAATATAAGCCCCTCCCCCACCTACCCAACCAATCCCTATCCCCCCCTCCCCCCCAACCTCTAATGTAAGCAGAGAAAGGATACTCTGAGGATGAGGATGAGGATGATGAAGCCGATGGCCGGCATATAAATCCCGATGGACACGAAGCGGGAGAGGGAGGGCAGCAGGTAGAAGAAGTACGACTGATGGAGCCGCTCTGATAGGTTGTTCAGTTTGCGGAACATTCCTTCTATGGTCCTGTGGGGGGCGGTACAAGACAGGAGAAGAGTCATACAAGTGTACATACAGGAGCTTACAGCCCCACCCCCTCCTGGGCACTACATGCACAGCCCCACCCACTCCTGGGCACTACAAGCACAGCACCACCCACTCCTGGGCTCTACAAGCACAGCACCACCCACTCCTGGGCTCTACAAGCACAGCCCCACCCCCTCCTGGACATTACAAGCACAGCACCACCCACTCCTGGGCTCTACAAGCACAGCCCCACCCCCTCCTGGGCACTACAAGCACAGCCCCACCCCCTCCTGGGCACTACAAGCACAGCCCCACCCCCTCCTGGGCACTACAAGCACAGCCCCACCCCCTCCTGGACACTACAAGCACAGCCCCACCCCCTCCTGGACACTACAAGCACAGCCCCACCCCCTCCTGAGCACTACAAGCACAGCCCCACCCCCTCCTGGACACTACAAGCACAGCCCCACCCCCTCCTGGGCACTACAAGCACAGCCCCACCCCCTCCTGGACACTACAAGCACAGCCCCACCCCCTCCTGAGCACTACAAGCACAGCCCCACCCCCTCCTGGACACTACAAGCACAGCCCCACCCCCTCCTGGACACTACAAGCACAGCCCCACCCCCTCCTGGGCACTACAAGCACAGCCCCACCCCCTCCTGGGTACTACAAGCACAGCCCCACCCCCTCCTGGGTACTACAAGCACAGCCCCACCCCCTCCTGGGTACTACAAGCACAGCCCCACCCCCTCCTGGGCACTACAAGCACAGCCCCACCCCTTCCTGGGCACTACAAGCACAGCCCCACCCCCTCCTGGGCACTACAAGCACAGCCCCACCCCCTCCTGGGCACTACAAGCACAGCCCCACCCCCTCCTGGGCACTACAAGCACAGCCCCACCCCCTCCTGGGCACTACAAGCACAGCCCCACCCCCTCCTGGGCACTACAAGCACAGCCCCACCCCCTCCTGGGCACTACAAGCACAGCCCCACCCCCTCCTGGGCACTACAAGCACAGCCCCACCCCCTCCTGGGTACTACAAGCACAGCCCCACCCCCTCCTGGACACTACAAGCACAGCCCCACCCCCTCCTGGACACTACAAGCACAGCCCCACCCCCTCCTGGACACTACAAGCACAGCCCCACCCCCTCCTGGACACTACAAGCACAGCCCCACCCCCTCCTGGACACTACAAGCACAGCCCCACCCCCTCCTGGACACTCAGCAGAACTACAAGCACAGCCCCACCCCCTCCTGGGCACTACAAGCACAGCCCCACCCCCTCCTGGGCACTACAAGCACAGCCCCACCCCCTCCTGGGCACTACAAGCACAGCCCCACCCCCTCCTGGGCACTACAAGCACAGCCCCACCCCCTCCTGGGCACTACAAGCACAGCCCCACCCCCTCCTGGACACTACAAGCACAGCCCCACCCCCTCCTGGACACTCAGCAGAACTACAAGCACAGCCCCACCCCCTCCTGGGCACTACAAGCACAGCCCCACCCCCTCCTGGACACTACAAGCACAGCCCCACCCCCTCCTGGACACTACAAGCACAGCCCCACCCCCTCCTGGACACTCAGCAGAACTACAAGCACAGCCCCACCCCCTCCTGGGCACTACAAGCACAGCCCCACCCCCTCCTGGGCACTACAAGCACAGCCCCACCCCCTCCTGGGCACTACAAGCACAGCCCCACCCCCTCCTGGGCACTACAAGCACAGCCCCACCCCCTCCTGGGCACTACAAACACAGCCCCACCCCCTCCTGGGCACTACAAGCACAGCCCCACCCCCTCCTGGACACTACAAGCACAGCCCCACCCCCTCCTGGGCACTACAAGCACAGCCCCACCCCCTCCTGGGCACTACAAGCACAGCCCCACCCCCTCCTGGGCACTACAAGCACAGCCCCACCCCCTCCTGGGCACTACAAGCACAGCCCCACCCCCTCCTGGGCACTACAAGAACAGCCCCACCCCTTCCTGGACACTACAAGCACAGCCCCACCCCTTCCTGGACACTACAAGCACAGCCCCACCCCCTCCTGGGCACTACAAGCACAGCCCCACCCCCTCCTGGGCACTACAAGCACAGCCCCACCCCCTCCTGGACACTACAAGCACAGCCCCACCCCCTCCTGGGTACTACAAGCACAGCCCCACCCCCTCCTGGGTACTACAAGCACAGCCCCACCCCCTCCTGGGCACTACAAGCACAGCCCCACCCCCTCCTGGGCACTACAAGCACAGCCCCACCCCCTCCTGGGTACTACAAGCACAGCCCCACCCCCTCCTGGGCACTACAAGCACAGCCCCACCCCCTCCTGGGCACTACAAGCACAGCCCCACCCCCTCCTGGACACTACAAGCACAGCACCACCCCCTCCTGGGCACTACAAGCACAGCCCCACCCCCTCCTGGGCACTACAAGCACAGCCCCACCCCCTCCTGGGCACTACAAGCACAGCCCCACCCCCTCCTGGACATTACAAGCACAGCCCCACCCCCTCCTGGACACTACAAGCACAGCACCACCCCCTCCTGGGCACTACAAGCACAGCCCCACCCCCTCCTGGGCACTACAAGCACAGCCCCACCCCCTCCTGGGCACTACAAGCACAGCCCCACCCCCTCCTGGGTACTACAAGCACAGCCCCACCCCCTCCTGGGCACTACAAGCACAGCCCCACCCCCTCCTGGGCACTACAAGCACAGCCCCACCCCCTCCTGGACACTACAAGCACAGCACCACCCCCTCCTGGGCACTACAAGCACAGCCCCACCCCCTCCTGGGCACTACAAGCACAGCCCCACCCCCTCCTGGGCACTACAAGCACAGCCCCACCCCCTCCTGGGCACTACAAGCACAGCCCCACCCCCTCCTGGACACTACAAGCAAAGCCCCACCCCCTCCTGGGCACTACAAGCACAGCCCCACCCCCTCCTGGACACTACAAGCACAGCCCCACCCCCTCCTGGACATTACAAGCACAGCCCCACCCCCTCCTGGACACTACAAGCACAGCCCCACCCCATCCTGGACACTACAAGCACAGCCCCACCCCCTCCTGGACATTACAAGCACAGCCCCACCCCCTCCTGGGCACTACAAGCACAGCCCCACCCCCTCCTGGGCACTACAAGCACAGCCCCACCCCCTCCTGGGCACTACAAGCACAGCCCCACCCCCTCCTGGACATTACAAGCACAGCCCCACCCCCTCCTGGACATTACAAGCACAGCCCCACCCCCTCCTGGGCACTACAAGCACAGCCCCACCCCCTCCTGGGCACTACAAGCACAGCCCCACCCCCTCCTGGACATTACAAGCACAGCCCCACCCCCTCCTGGACACTACAAGCACAGCACCACCCCCTCCTGGGCACTACAAGCACAGCCCCACCCCCTCCTGGACACTCAGCAGAACTACAAGCACAGCCCCACCTCCTGGAAGACTCAGCAGAACTACAAGCACAGCACCCCCTCCTGGAAGACTCAGCAGAACTACAAGCACAGCACCCCCTCCTGGACACTCAGCAGAACTACAAGCACAGCACCCCCTCCTGGACACTCAGCAGAACTACAAGCACAGCACCCCCTACTGGACACTCAGCAGAACTACAAGCACAGCACCACCCCCTACTGGAAACTCAGCAAAACTACAAGCACAGCACCCCCTCCTGGACACTCAGCAGAACTACAAGCACAGCACCCCCTACTGGACACTCAGCAGAACTACAAGCACAGCACCCCCTACTGGAAGACTCAGCAGAACTACAAGCACAGCACCCCCTCCTGGACACTCAGCAGAACTACAAGCACAGCACCCCCTCCTGGAAACTCAGCAGAACTACAAGCACAGCACCCCCTCCTGGAAGACTCAGCAGAACTACAAGCACAGCACCCCCTCCTGGACACTCAGCAGAACTACAAGCACAGCACCACCTCCTGGACACTCAGCAGAACTACAAGCACAGCACCACCTCCTAGACCAGTGATGGCGAACCTCGGCACTCCAGATGTTTTGGAACTACATTTCCCATGATGCTCAACTTCACTGCTGAGTGCCTGAGCATCATGGGAAATGTAGTTCCAAAACATCTGGAGTGCCAGGGTTCGCCATCACTGTCCTAGACACTCAGCAGAACTACAAGCACAGCACCCCCTACTGGAGACTCAGCAGAACTACAAGCACAGCACCCCCTACTGGAGACTCAGCAGAACTACAAGCACAGCACCCCCTACTGGAGACTCAGCAGAACTACAAGCACAGCACCTCCTCCTGGACCCTCAGCATAACTACAAGCACAGCACCCCCTCCTGGACACTCAGCAGAACTACGAGCACAGCCCACCTCCTGGACACTCAGCAGAACAACAAGCACAGCACCCCCTCCTAGACACTCAGCAGAACTACAAGCACAGCACCCCCTCCTAGACACTCAGCAGAACTACAAGCACAGCACCACCTCCTGGAAACTCAGCAGAACTACAAGCACAGCACCCCCTCCTAGACACTCAGCAGAACTACAAGCACAGCACCCCCTCCTGGACACTCAGCAGAACTACGAGCACAGCCCACCTCCTGGACACTCAGCAGAACAACAAGCACAGCACCCCCTCCTAGACACTCAGCAGAACTACAAGCACAGCACCCCCTCCTAGACACTCAGCAGAACTACAAGCACAGCACCACCTCCTGGAAACTCAGCAGAACTACAAGCACAGCACCCCCTCCTAGACACTCAGCAGAACTACAAGCACAGCACCCCCTACTGGACACTCAGCAGAACAACAAGCACAGCACCACCCCCTCCTGGACACTCAGCAGAACTACAAGCACAGCACCCCCTCCTGGACACTTAGTAGAACTGCAAGTACATCCCCACGTCCTGGACGCTCAGCACAACTGCAGGTACAATATCTCCTTCTGGATGCTCAGCAGAACTACAAGCACAGCACCACCTCCTGGAGACTCAGCAGAACTACAAGCACAGCACCACCTCCTGGACACTCAGCAGAACAATGAGCACAGCACCACCCCCTCCTGGATGCTCAGCAGAACTACAAGCACAGAACCACCTCCTGGACACTCAGCAAAACTGCAAACACACTTGTAAAGTTGCTCAAACTACTACTGAAATAAAAAGGTAAAATAGCTTTGGGGTAATTAGGTTGGATCAAGTCTCTCAGCGTGGGCTGCCATGGGTACTCACTGTCCAATGGTGACCGTGTCGTATTTGTATTGGCGGAAGCTGTTGATGCCACGCAGGGTAATGGCTTCGATGTGGTATCGGAGGAACAGGCCGTGGTCCCCCTGTGGCCGGCCGGAACCCTGCTTCAGGACCATCAGCATCATCGTCTGCAGGTTGTGGATGTACCCGGGCAAAGTGTCATAGTCGTTCCGCTGCAGCTGCGCAACACAGACACAAAGCAGCACATTATATAAAGAACATTCCCATAAAATCCTACCAGGTCTATACAGGACCAACACGGCTTTACCTGCCCCTCCTCCTCAGATTTCTGCCCTGTGCACCCCTCTGAGACAAGCAGATCCTCCTCTTCAGGGGTCTCCCAGCCAGGAGCTGCTGTTTCCACATAGGTGTGCTGCACCCTCCATTCAATTCCTATGGAAAGCCCATCACCTTCCCATGGAAAACCCATCATCTTCCCATGGAAAGACCATCACCTTCCCATGGAAAGCCCATCACCTACCCATGGAAAGACCATCACCTACCCATGGAAAGACCATCACCTACCCATGGAAAGACCATCACCTACCCATGGAAAGACCATCACCTACCCATGGAAAGACCATCACCTACCCATGGAAAGACCATCATCTACCCATGGAAAGACCATCATCTACCCATGGAAAGACCATCACCTACCCATGGAAAGACCATCACCTACCCATGGAAAGACCATCACCTACCCATGGAAAGACCATCATCTACCCATGGAAAGACCATCATCTACCCATGGAAAGACCATCATCTACCCATGGAAAGACCATCACCTACCCATGGAAAGACCATCACCTACCCATGGAAAGACCATCATCTACCCATGGAAAGACCATCATCTACCCATGGAAAGACCATCATCTACCCATGGAAAGACCATCATCTACCCATGGAAAGACCATCATCTACCCATTGTGAGGGGGTTAACTCGGTAGCGGGTGTGTGTGACCCCCTGGTTGGGCTCCCCACACAAAAACAGGGCCAGCAGACGGAGGTTGTGGTTTTCAAAATCAAAAGGTGCGGTTTATTTCTCTATGTACAGTGACAAAAACACAGCAAAGCCAAAAAGAAACATAAACAAAATAAATCCTGGTCAGTTTGACCTCTGACTAAACATGCAGGTTTCCTAAACTAACAACTGGGATCAGCCTGGTGCTGTCCTAGTCCCTAAGTCCCTGGTTTAGTAAAAGTCCAAACAAATAGCCACACAGGCTTTGCCTCACCGCACAGGGGTTCACTCTCCCTAGACAGTCCACACAGGTCTGGGTCCAGGCATGAGCTAACATCTAATGAAGCTGGGAGTTTTTATAGAGGCCTTTAAATGAGCTGACAAGCTTCAGCTGGTCTCATCAACTCCCTGCCTGCACGACGCCCAGCCCTCTCCCTAGAGGTATGAGTCATCCATGAGCCCACTAGCCTCAGCTGGGCTTCATCAACTCCCTAGTTGTATAAGTCGGCGTAAAGCCTGAATCTGGGCGAAATATATCTACCCCCCTGGATGCAACCAGGTGACTTTACCTTCCTGCTGTCACATACCCCCCCCTCTTGTTTTAACCTCGGGGTTGGAACACCAGCAATCAGGCATTCATGTACTCGAGACAAAGCATCCACATTCCCCATTTGAACGCCAGGGCGATGCTTTACTGTGAAGTTGAATTCCTGGAGGGCCAGGAACCACCTATTCACTCTTCTATTTGTTTCCTTGTTTTGAGCCATCCACTTTAACGGAGCGTGATCCGTAACCATGTCAAAGTGCCTACCTAGCAGGTAGTACCGAAGGGAATCTAGAGCCCACTTCACCGCTAAACACTCCTTTTCAACCGTGGCGTAATTTACCTCATGGGACTTCAACTTCCTGCTGAGGTAAATGACTGGGTGCTCTTCCCCGTTCCAGACCTGGGACAATACTGCTCCTAACCCCACATCTGACGCATCACTTTGTACGACAAAGTCTTTAGAGAAGTCGGGTGAGTACAACACTGGCTGGCTACATAAGGCTTGTTTCAAGAATTGGAATGCTGCCTCAGCCTCGGGGGTCCATTTAATCATGACCGACCCTTTCCCTTTCGTCAGGTTGGTTAGGGGCACAGCCTTAGAAGCAAAGTGGGGAATGAAGCGCCGATAATAACCCGCGATTCCCAGAAAGGCCCGTACCTGCTTCTTGCTGTTGGGACGTGGCCAACTCTGGATGGCCTCGACTTTGTTGAGTTGGGGTTTTATCACTCCCCTGCCAATGGTGTACCCAAGATATTTGGCCTCCTCCTGCCCAATGGTACACTTCTTGGGGTTAGCCGTAAACCCCGCTTCCCGGATAGAGTCTAGGACTGCTTGCACTTTTGGCAGATGTGAGGCCCAATCTGTGCTATGGACAATTACGTCATCCAGGTAAGCCGCAGCATACTTCCGATGGGGCCTCAGTATCTGGTCCATTTTCCGCTGGAATGTGGCCGGCGCATTCTGTAACCCGAACGGCATTCTCTTATATTGGAACGCCCCGTCTGGGGTTACAAATGCGGTTTTCTCTGTGGCCGACTTGGCCAGGGGAATTTGCCAATACCCTTTTGTGAGGTCAAGAGTCGTCATGTATCGGGCTGTTCCCAGCCGGTCGATCAACTCATCTATACGTGGCATGGGGTAGGTGTCAAATTTTGTAACTTTGTTCAACTGACGAAAATCGTTACAAAATCGCCAGCTCCCATCCGGTTTAGGCACCAACACAATGGGACTAGACCAATCACTTTGGGACTCCTCTATCACCCCTAAGTTCAGCATTTTCTGTACTTCCTCCCGTATTGCCTCCCGTCGGGCCTCTGGGATCCGATAGGGTTTTAACTTCACCCTTTCACCGGGCGGGGTAATGATGTCATGCTCTACCCCAGATGTTTGTCCCGGCAGCTCAGAGAACACCTCCTTGTTGCGAAGCACAAACTCCTTAACCTCCTGTTGTTGGGGTTGTGACAAGGTGGCTGCTATTCCAACCTCCGGAATCACGCAACCAGTTTGAGCTGGTGACCAAGTGTCTGCGACTAGGGACTCTCTATCCCTCCAGGCTTTCAACAGATTAACGTGATAGATCTGTTCGGGCTTTCGCCTTCCTGGTTGTCTGACCTTGTAATTCACTTCGCTCACTTTTTCCATCATCTCGTAGGGGCCTTGCCATTTGGCAAGGAATTTACTTTCAACCGTAGGGACAAGTACCAATATCCTATCCCCCGGGGAAAAGGTACGGGTCTTTGCTCCACGGTTGTACACTCTCTGCTGTGCCAACTGCGCTTGGGCCAAATGTTCCTTCACGATGGGCATTACCTGTGCAATTCGATCTTGCATCAGGGCGACATGCTCAATCACACTCCTGTGGGGAGAACTCTCACTTTCCCAAGTTTCCTTGGCAATATCCAACAGCCCTCTTGGGTGTCTCCCATACAGTAACTCAAAGGGGGAGAATCCCGTAGAGGATTGGGGCACCTCCCTAATAGCAAACATCAAATAAGGAAGTAGACAGTCCCAATCCTTTCCATCTCTATCCACCACTTTCTTCAACATTTGTTTTAGGGTTTTGTTGAATCTTTCAACCAGCCCATCGGTTTGGGGGTGATACACAGATGTACGCAATTGCGTCACTTTGAGCAATTTACACAGCTCTTTCATAACCCGGGACATAAAGGGTGTACCTTGGTCCGTAAGCAGTTCTTTACAAATACCCACCCGGCTAAACACAAGAGATAGCTCTTTGGCTATGGTTTTGGCCGAGGTATTTCGGAGAGGGATCGCTTCTGGATAACGGGTGGCATAGTCCATTATAACTAATATGTACTGGTGCCCCCTAGCGGACTTGATTATAGGACCTACCAAATCCATGGCGATCCTCTCAAACGGGACCTCAATGATGGGTAGAGGGACCAGCGGGCTACGGAAATGTGGCATCGGGGCCGACCTCTGACACACAGGGCAGGAGGAACAATAATTTTCTATGTCCTTCATCACCCAGGCCAATAGAATCTCTGTAATACCCTCTCTCGGGTTTTCTCTGTCCCCAGATGACCTCCAAGAATGTGCCCATGGGCCAACTCCAACACCAACTTCCTGTAAGGTTTGGGCACCACAAGCTGCTCAACGGTTTCTTCTGCCCTTTTTGCCACCCGATACAGTAGGTCCTTCTCTACGCTGAAGTATGGGTAAGTGCAGGTATTATCTGGGTTCACTAACTCGCCATCTATTTCCACTACGTTTTCCCGTGCCTTTATTAGGACGGGGTCTTTTAACTGTTCTGTGGCAAAATTTTCCCTGTGAACCTCCAGATCAGAAAACTCCACAGACGGTAGGTTTTCGTCTGAGGAGGTGGGCTCCTCTCCAGTTTCTTGAGTCTCCCCTGCCAATACTGACAAGGGAAATTCTGGAGAGTCCTCACCACTCTCAGAGGAGTTCTGGCTATCACCTTCCTGGTACATAGGGGCACCAGTGGGGGGCTCAGGATCATCCCACAGTTCCCAGAACTTCGGAAAATCCCTTCCCACAATGGCATCATGCGGTAATTGAGATACTAACCCCACTGGATGAGAGAGGGTACCTTTGGGGGTCTCGAAACACACTGTAGTCACTGGATACTCTCGGGTGTCCCCATGCACACAAATAACAGCTACCTTGCTATTCCCAGAGACCTCTGTTTTAACTAATTCAGCCTTTATCAGGGTCACAAGGCTACCTGAATCCAGTAATACCACAACATTTCTACCATTAATACACATTTTGCATAAATGTTTCTCAGTTCCCCGAATGGCAGTGCATGCGACTGTCGCACACAGCGACTGACGTCTGTCCATCAGAAAGTCACATTGCATGGGTTCCTCCACAACCGGGCAATTTGCTGCAATATGTCCCGCTTGCCGGCAGCGGTAGCAAACAATCCATTTGGCTGCCTCTTGAGCCCCTGACTTCCCAGGCTGTTCTCGCCAAACTTGGGGTAGAGCTCCCACCCTCTCACTCTCTCCACCCTCACCCCTTGGAATCCTCTTATCCGCCCCTGGGGATGGTCTGGTCTTAGGGTGGAAAGTCCGTGTGTCTCTGGAAGAGGCCGTCAGGTTCTCTGTAGCCAAGTATTTCTCTACACGATCCACAAGACCACCGGCCGTCTCTGGGTCTCCATGGCTTACCCACTTTTGGATGGCAGTAGGAAGAGCTCTCAAAAACCGATCCATTACAACACGTTCCACAATCTTTGGTGCGGACAAAGTCTCTGGCTGTAGCCACTTTCTGCTCAGGTGAATGAGATCATACATTTGAGACCTGGGGGGTTTTCCAAGCTGGAAAGTCCAGTTATGCACACGCTGAGCCCGGACAGCCTGGGTGACACCCAGCCTTGCCAATATTTCAGCTTTTAGCATCACATAGTCTTTTGCTTGGTTAGGCTCTAGGTCATAGTAAGCTTTCTGCGATTCACCAGTTAACAGAGGAGCCACCAGTCCAGCCCACTGCTCCTCAGGCCACTTTTCTCTTTCAGCAGTCCTTTCAAATGTGGTCAAAAATACCTCTGGATCATCCTCTCCAGTCATTTTTGTCAATAAACGACTCACCCCAAAGGACGCGGTATTAGTGGGACGGCTTTCCTCACTGGTCTGCGGACGTTGCTGCATTACTGCTTCCATTTGTTGTAGTCTCTGCTCTTGCTTCTGTAACAGGTCTATGAAGCGGGCCTCAGATTGCTGCTGGGCTTGTTGATGAGCTTGCTGCTGGGCTGCAAGGCTCCTTTGCAAACCTGCATTTGTCTGCTGTTGATTGGCATTTGCTAGAGCCAGCTGTTTCAGTATCTCCTCCATGCTGGCTTAAAAAAAACTGCCACTGGTTCTCCACCAACTGTGAGGGGGTTAACTCGGTAGCGGGTGTGTGTGACCCCCTGGTTGGGCTCCCCACACAAAAACAGGGCCAGCAGACGGAGGTTGTGGTTTTCAAAATCAAAAGGTGCGGTTTATTTCTCTATGTACAGTGACAAAACACAGCAAAGCCAAAAAGAAACATAAACAAAATAAATCCTGGTCAGCTTGACCTCTGACTAAACATGCAGGTTTCCTAACTAACAACTGGGATCAGCCTGGTGCTGTCCTAGTCCCTAAGTCCCTGGTTTAGTAAAAGTCCAAACAAATAGCCACACAGGCTTTGCCTCACCGCACAGGGGTTCACTCTCCCTAGACAGTCCACACAGGTCTGGTTCCAGGCATGAGCTAACATCTAATGAAGCTGGGAGTTTTTATAGAGGCCTTTAAATGAGCTGACAAGCTTCAGCTGGTCTCATCAACTCCCTGCCTGCACGACGCCCAGCCCTCTCCCTAGAGGTATGAGTCATTCATGAGCCCACTAGCCTCAGCTGGGCTTCATCAACTCCCTAGTTGTATAAGTCGGCGTAAAGCCTGAATCTGGGCGAAATATATCTACCCCCCTGGATGCAACCAGGTGACTTTACCTTCCTGCTGTCACACCATGGAAAGACCATCATCTACCCATGGAAAGACCATCATCTACCCATGGAAAGACCATCACCTACCCATGGAAAGACCATCACCTACCCATGGAAAGACCATCACCTACCCATGGAAAGACCATCACCTACCCATGGAAAGGCCATCACCTACCCATGGAAAGGCCATCATCTACCCATGGAAAGCCCATCACCTTCCCATGGAAAGCCCATCACCTTCCCATGGAAAGCCCATCACCTTCCCATGGAAAGCCCATCACCTTCCCATGGAAAGCCCATCACCTTCCCATGGAAAGACCATCATCTACCCACCCATGGAAAGACCATCACCTTCCCATGGAAAGCCCATCATCTACCCATGGAAAGCCCATCATCTACCCATGGAAAGCCCATCATCTACCCATGGAAAGACCATCATCTACCCATGGAAAGACCATCATCTACCCATGGAAAGACCATCATCTACCCATGGAAAGACCATCATCTACCCATGGAAAGACCATCATCTACCCATGGAAAGACCATCATCTACCCATGGAAAGACCATCATCTACCCATGGAAAGACCATCATCTACCCATGGAAAGCCCATCATCTACCCATGGAAAGACCATCATCTACCCATGGAAAGACCATCATCTACCCATGGAAAGACCATCACCTACCCATGGAAAGACCATCACCTACCCATGGAAAGACCATCACCTACCCATGGAAAAACCATCATCTACCCATGGAAAGACCATCATCTACCCATGGAAAGACCATCACCTACCCATGGAAAGACCATCACCTTCCCATGGAAAGACCATCACCTTCCCATGGAAAGCCCATCACCTTCCCATGGAAAGACCATCATCTACCCATGGAAAGACCATCACCTTCCCATGGAAAGCCCATCATCTACCCATGGAAAGCCCATCATCTACCCATGGAAAGCCCATCATCTACCCATGGAAAGCCCATCATCTACCCATGGAAAGCCCATCATCTACCCATGGAAAGCCCATCATCTACCCATGGAAAGCCCATCATCTACCCACCGAAAGACCATCACCTACCCATGGAAAGACCATCACCTACCCATGGAAAGACCATCACCTACCCATGGAAAGACCATCATCTACCCATGGAAAGACCATCATCTACCCATGGAAAGACCATCATCTTCCCATGGAAAGACCATCACCTACCCGTAGAAAGACCATCACCTACCCGTAGAAAGACCATCACCCATGGAAAGACCATCATCTACCCATGGAAAGCCCATCACCTTCCCATGGAAAGCCCATCATCTTCCCATGTAAAGCCCATTATCTTCCCATGGAAAGACCATCATCAATCCATGGAAAGACCATCATCTTGCCATGGAAAGCCCATCAATCTTGCCATGGAAAGCCCATCATCTTCCCATAGAAAGCCCATCATCTTCCCATAGAAAGCCCATCATCTTCCCATAGAAAGCCCATCATCTTCCCATAGAAAGCCCATCATCTTCCCATAGAAAGCCCATCATCTTCCCATGTAAAGCCCATTATCTTCTCATGGAAAGACCATCATCAATCCATGGAAAGACCATCATCTTGCCATGGAAAGACCATCATCTTGCCATGGAAAGACCATCATCTTCCCATAGAAAGCCCATCATCTTCCCATAGAAAGCCCATCATATTCCCATAGAAAGCCCATCATCTTCCTATGGAAAGCCCATCATCTTCCCATACAGCAGACTGACTCTCCAATAGGAATAAGTAGAAATGTTCATGCACAGAAGCCCAGCCTGGCCAGGAGATGGTCCCAGCAAAGATCTCACAGGACCTGGGACTGGCATATAAAACACGGGGTAGGGGACCTAGGGGTCAGATATGCTAATAATACAGCACAAGGAGCCAATCAGTTGTACCCATGTGCTAACATGCTGATTGGAGGAGAGAGCTGTTAAATAATATAAAGGATCATAGAGACAGATAGAAGAGGAAGGATAGGATGAGGCCATGGTCACTTACCAGGTCAGAGGTCACATGGACAGATAAGAGTTTGGATTGTAGGAGGCAGTGATGAGGTCAGAGGTCATAGAGCGGGATAAGAGAAGGGATTGGAGGAGTCAGTGGGGATGTAGAAGGTCAGAGGTCACTCACTTTGCCTTGGATGGTGCACAGCAGTTGGTTCTTCTGGCAGAAGGCAAGGAAGAGGTTGACCATGTCCAGGTTGGGCAGCTGTCCATTGAGTCCCTCCACCACCACATCAAAGCTGGTGATGACATCACTGCTCATCTCCAGGGATATGGCTGCCTGAATGGCGCCCGCCCGTCCCATCATCACCGATGACTTTATCTCTGAAGGGGGAGGAGACAATATCGATCCCGGGTTGTATCAATCTGCGGGATTCATCTGATCATAATTATATTATAACAAGTAATCAATGTATCAGATTGTGACGTCATCGGCCCTCGCCTGCTATTCAATCAACATCTCCAAGGCCCTGCACTGCTTTTCTTCACCGCTGACGGCCGTATCCATACCATCTACAGCAGTGAACTGACTATCAGCAGCACAGTGCCCCAGCAGGAGGAGATACTCCGTGACAGACCTGATGACATCTTCCTCTTCTAACTGGATTTCGTACAATGCACGTTTTTAACCATACAAATGTGAGTTGCTTGTAGCACTATCTTTTATTAAATTGTTTTAAAACGTCTGCACTCAGAGGCGCCTCTCCCTTGCTTTTCTTTACAGTACCCTGGAACATGGTTTCTGTTTCACCTTGAATGGCAGCCCTGAGCTTGCACATGTGACTTCTCCTATTATTATTATTACTATTCTTCCAGCCTCCGCTTCATCCCTCTCCCCCCGGAGCCTGGACCCCATATTCACTGACTGTACATCTTTTTGTACATGCGCCATTTGATTATATACCTTTGAGATATTAGTGACTTTGGACTCATGCGCATTTTTTACTTGTGTTATGGGCCCCGCCCCCTACCTGTGACATTGACATCATGGTAACCTTCCAGCCACGCCTCCATCCCGATCAGGTCATGTTCATTCACCAGGAAGATGATGTCCTTGGCCCAGTAGATCTGCCCTGTACACACACACACCGGGAGATTAATACCACATAAGGTGACCAAGCAACTGGATACACAGCAGACACACATACGGTGAGTGTGACCAGCCCCATCCAATACAACACCGTCAGGGAGAAAAGCACCCTCTGATGGTCACACCGCCAGGGAGAAGGGCGCCCTCTGATGGTCACACGGGGAAAAGGGAGCCCCCTGCTGGTCACATGGGGAGAAGGGAGCCCCCTGCTGGTCACATGGGGAGAAGGGCGCCCTCTGATGGTCACACCGCCAGGGAGAAGGGCGCCCTCTGATGGTCACACAGTCAGGGAGAAGGGCGCCCCCTGATGGTCACACGGGGAGAAGGGCGCCCTCTGATGGTCACACGGGGAGAAGGGCGCCCTCTGATGGTCACACGGGGAGAAGGGCGCCCTCTGATGGTCACACGGGGAAAAGGGAGCCCCCTGCTGGTCACACGGGGAGAAGGGAGCCCCCTGCTGGTCACATGGGGAGAAGGGCGCCCTCTGATGGTCACACCGCCAGGGAGAAGGGCGCCCTCTGATGGTCACACAGTCAGGGAGAAGGGCGCCCCCTGATGGTCACACGGGGAGAAGGGCGCCCTCTGATGGTCACACGGGGAGAAGGGCGCCCTCTGATGGTCACACGGGGAGAAGGGCGCCCTCTGATGGTCACACGGGGAGAAGGGCGCCCTCTGATGGTCACACGGGGAGAAGGGCGCCCTCTGATGGTCACACGGGGAGAAGGGCGCCCTCTGATGGTCACACGGGGAGAAGGGCGCCCTCTGATGGTCACACGGGGAGAAGGGCGCCCTCTGATGGTCACACGGGGAGAAGGGCGCCCTCTGATGGTCACACGGGGAGAAGGGCGACACGGGGAGAAGGGCGCCCTCTGATGGTCACACGGGGAGAAGGGCGCCCTCTGATGGTCACACGGGGAGAAGGGCGCCCTCTGATGGTCACACGGGGAGAAGGGCGCCCTCTGATGGTCACACGGGGAGAAGAGCGCCCTCTGATGGTCACACGGGGAGAAGGGCGCCCTCTGATGGTCACACGGGGAGAAGAGCGCCCTCTGATGGTCACACAGTGTATAATCCAGGTTTACCTCTGAAGTAAGATGCCAGGGATAAGAGGAGCCCCACAGCTTGGTTGTTATTCTGCCCCTCACTGCAGGGAACGCTGAGGACCAGGGACTCTGTGCTGGCAGCACGAGGGGCCCGAAGGATGCCATACACATTGGTACCTTTCACCATCTGTAAAGGAGAGCCACAAATATGTCAAGTGATCTCCTATTACACCCCCCTCCCCCCCATAGATATATATAGACAGATGTGTTCCCATAAAGCAAGCAAGGTGATGGTTATAATGGGCAGCGATGTCTCTTATTGGCAGATGTTTTCAGTAAGCTACTGTATATATAATAATAATATGTACATAGAGGACCCCCGCAGTGTCAGAGCCCCGCATCGGTCATACATACGAATCTCTCGGTGGCCTCATCAGGGAAGGGAAGATTCCGGACGAAGCTCTGTGTGTACACCTCCAGGCCCATCCCCCGCATCGTCCTCTCCAACCAGGCCACAGGAGACCCCCTGAGACACAGAAACCAGACAGCCGCTGTCAGGACCCCAACAACACAACAAGGCAATGCTGATCAATGAGGAAAATCTTTATAAAGAGGTTCTGTCATCCCCTCTTCTCATGTCCAGTGATGTGTCACCGACCCCTCCCCCTTCAACAAAGTTACAATGTACAGTCTGATCACTGGGGGAGGGGAGACTGAGGAAATGACTCCTCCTCCTTCTACAAAGTTACAACGTACAGTCTGATCACTGGGGGAGGGGAGACTGAGGAAATGACTCCTCCTCCTTCTACAAAGTTACAACGTACAGTCTGATCACTGGGGGAGGGGAGACTGAGGAAATGACTCCTCCTCCTTCTACAAAGTTACAATGTACAGTCTGATCACTGGGGGAGGGGAGACTGAGGAAATGACTCCTCCTCCTTCTACAAAGTTACAACGTACAGTCTGATCACTGGGGGAGGGGAGACTGAGGAAATGACTCCTCCTCCTTCTACAAAGTTACAACGTACAGTCTGATCACTGGGGGAGGGGAGACTGAGGAAATGACTCCTCCTCCTTCTACAAAGTTACAATGTAAAGAAGGAAATAGTGGCGCTGAATAAAATGATAGAATAAATAGCGGTAATAATAAAAGGAGCTCAGAAGTTGGTGGATCTCCTGCAGAAAGAAATGAAGGATCCACTGATTTCAGGGAAAAGAAGAGGAAGACGTATTTCTATATATAAAGCCACCAAATCATGTGCATTGGACCCGATATCTGGGGCTCCAGAAAAATAAACGGGTGAAGTGAAACCGAAACAAAGTAAAATTGATCAAAAATGTAAAATAAAAATATAATTAAAAGTAAATATAAAAGTCCAATGTCTCCGAAGGGAAACAGATCCTAATATTGTAGATCCGGGGTCTCCAAACTTTCTAAACAAAGGGCCAGTTTACAAAGGGCCAGGGGGGGCCGGACTAGGGCCAGTGGGAGTAAATAATACCATATCTTTGGAGTCAGTGGAAAGAATTGATGGTGTCAGTGGGAGGACTAGTGCCCCATCTTTGGTGTCAGTGGGAGGACTAGTGCCCCATCTTTGGTGTCAGTGGGAGGACTAGTGCCCCATCTTTGGTGTCAGTGGGAGGACTAGTGCCCCATCTTTGGTGTCAGTGGGAGGACTAGTGCCCCATCTTTGGTGTCAGTGGGAGGACTAGTGCCCCATCTTTGGTGTCAGTGGGAGGACTAGTGCCCCATCTTTAGTGTCAGTGGAAAGAATTGATGGTGTCAGTTGGAGGAATAGTGCCTCAATGGTATCAGCAACAAGAATTATGCCCCATTGGAGTTGGATGGAATAGTGCCCCAAGGGCCGCATTAAATGCAAGCAAAGGGCCGCATATGGCCCCAGGGCCGCAGTTTGGAGATCCCTGTTGTAGATGAATCCAATACTCCGGTGTGACACAACCAGAGTGAGATGAATGGTAAAGTTCAGACTGGTTTTCACCAACACCAAGGAATAGATTCCTCCTCGTGAGACACTCTACAAATACTGGGGACCCTTCCCAGATCGGGTGGACCCCCCGGTAGTAGCGAGGTCTCAGAAGCCGGCAGATATAACCCTCTGTGGGGGGTCTTTGAAATCAGCAAGGTGGTCCGGATCTCCAGATTCCAGACTCCTATCGCCCTCCTCACCGCCGAAGGCTGGATTACCATCCTCAGCCAGGCTGGATATCTCTCACCAAAAATGGTCTAAGTCTTCCCTTCATATCGAGGGCCAGACGTGGGCGGGGTGAAAAAAGGGACCAGGATAGCGCGTTATCGTTGTATAACGCTGGGTGGTTTATTAAATGTATAAAAAAACAACATACACATAAAATAGCCGGAAAAAAAGAAAGAAAATGTAAAATTGGTACGCCCGTGCTTCCCGGGGTCACATGTGGACGTGGTGATGTCAATCCGTAGCACCGCCCTGGCAGTGAGGAGGGCGATAGGAGTCTGCAATCTGGAGATCCGGACCACCTTGCTGATTTCAAAGACCCCGCAGAGGGTTATATCTGCCGGCTTCTGAGACCTCGCTACTCCCGGGGGGGTCCACCCGATCTGGGAAGGGTCCCCAGTATTTGTAGAGTGTCTCTCAATCTATTCCTTCTGAACTTTACCATTCATCTGACTCTGCTTGTGTCACACCAGAGTATTGGATTCATCGGACTCTGCTTGTGTCACACCAGAGTATTGGATTCATCTGACTCTGCTTGTGTCACACCAGAGTATTGGATTCATCGGACTCTGCTTGTGTCACACCAGAGTATTGGATTCATCTGACTCTGCTTGTGTCACACCAGAGTATTGGATTCATCGGACTCTGCTTGTGTCACACCAGAGTATTGGATTCATCTGACTCTGCTTGTGTCACACCAGAGTATTGGATTCATCTGACTCTGCTTGTGTCACACCAGAGTATTGGATTCATCGGACTCTGCTTGTGTCACACCAGAGTATTGGATTCATCTGACTCTGCTTGTGTCACACCAGAGTATTGGATTCATCGGACTCTGCTTGTGTCACACCAGAGTATTGGATTCATCTGACTCTGCTTGTGTCACACCAGAGTATTGGATTCATCGGACTCTGCTTGTGTCACACCAGAGTATTGGATTCATCTGACTCTGCTTGTGTCACACCGGAGTATTGGATTCATCTGACTCTGCTTGTGTCACACCAGAGTATTGGATTCATCGGACTCTGCTTGTGTCACACCAGAGTATTGGATTCATCTGACTCTGCTTGTGTCACACCAGAGTATTGGATTCATCGGACTCTGCTTGTGTCACACCAGAGTATTGGATTCATCGGACTCTGCTTGTGTCACACCAGAGTATTGGATTCATCGGACTCTGCTTGTGTCACACCAGAGTATTGGATTCATCGGACTCTGCTTGTGTCACACCAGAGTATTGGATTCATCGGACTCTGCTTGTGTCACACCAGAGTATTGGATTCATCGGACTCTGCTTGTGTCACACCAGAGTATTGGATTCATCGGACTCTGCTTGTGTCACACCAGAGTATTGGATTCATCTGACTCTGCTTGTGTCACACCAGAGTATTGGATTCATCGGACTCTGCTTGTGTCACACCAGAGTATTGGATTCATCTGACTCTGCTTGTGTCACACCAGAGTATTGGATTCATCTGACTCTGCTTGTGTCACACCAGAGTATTGGATTCATCGGACTCTGCTTGTGTCACACCAGAGTATTGGATTCATCTGACTCTGCTTGTGTCACACCAGAGTATTGGATTCATCTGACTCTGCTTGTGTCACACCAGAGTATTGGATTCATCTGACTCTGCTTGTGTCACACCAGAGTATTGGATTCATCGGACTCTGCTTGTGTCACACCAGAGTATTGGATTCATCTGACTCTGCTTGTGTCACACCGGAGTATTGGATTCATCTGACTCTGCTTGTGTCACACCAGAGTATTGGATTCATCGGACTCTGCTTGTGTCACACCAGAGTATTGGATTCATCTGACTCTGCTTGTGTCACACCAGAGTATTGGATTCATCTGACTCTGCTTGTGTCACACCAGAGTATTGGATTCATCTGACTCTGCTTGTGTCACACCAGAGTATTGGATTCATCTGACTCTGCTTGTGTCACACCAGAGTATTGGATTCATCTGACTCTGCTTGTGTCACACCAGAGTATTGGATTCATCTGACTCTGCTTGTGTCACACCAGAGTATTGGATTCATCTGACTCTGCTTGCGTCACACCAGAGTATTGGATTCATCGGACTCTGCTTGTGTCACACCAGAGTATTGGATTCATCTGACTCTGCTTGTGTCACACCGGAGTATTGGATTCATCTGACTCTGCTTGTGTCACACCAGAGTATTGGATTCATCTACAATATTAGGATCTGTTTCCCTTCGGAGACATTGGACTTTTATATTTACTTTTAATTATATTTTTATTTTACATTTTTGATCAATTTTACTTTGTTTCGGTTTCACTTCACCCGTTTCTTTTTCTGGAGCCCCAGATATCGGGTCCAATGCACATGATTTGGTGGCTTTATATATAGAAATACGTCTTCCTCTTCTTTTCCCTGAAATCAGTGGATCCTTCATTTCTTTCTGCAGGAGATCCACCAACTTCTGAGCTCCTTTTATTATTACCGCTATTTATTCTATCATTTTATTCAGCGCCACTATTTCCTTCTTTACATGTTATTTGCATGATTATCACATGTTTTTGTGTCGCAGCTTGGTTACATCAGCACATATTTTCACTTTTTCACATTAGCGCAGTATTTACCCCTCCCACTACAAAGTTGCAATGTACAGTCTGATGAGTGGGGGAGGGGAGACTGAGGAAATGACTCCTCCTCCTTCTACAAAGTTGCAATGTACAGTCTGATCACTGGGGGAGGGGAGACTGAGGAAATGACTCCTCCTCCTTCTACAAAGTTGCAATGTACAGTCTGATCACTGGGGGAGGGGAGACTGAGGAAATGACTCCTCCTCCTTCTACAAAGTTACAATGTACAGTCTGATGAGTGGGGGAGGGGAGACTGAGGAAATGACTCCTCCTCCTTCTACAAAGTTGCAATGTACAGTCTGATCACTGGGGGAGGGGAGACTGAGGAAATGACTCCTCCTCCTTCTACAAAGTTACAATGTACAGTCTGATCACTGGGGGAGGGGAGACTGAGGAAATGACTCCTCCTCCTTCTACAAAGTTGCAATGTACAGTCTGATCACTGGGGGAGGGGAGACTGAGGAAATGACTCCTCCTCCTTCTACAAAGTTACAATGTACAGTCTGATGAGTGGGGGAGGGGAGACTGAGGAAATGACTCCTCCTCCTTCTACAAAGTTGCAATGTACAGTCTGATCACTGGGGGAGGGGAGACTGAGGAAATGACTCCTCCTCCTTCTACAAAGTTGCAATGTACAGTCTGATCACTGGGGGAGGGGAGACTGAGGAAATGACTCCTCCTCCTTCTACAAAGTTACAATGTACAGTCTGATGAGTGGGGGAGGGGAGACTGAGGAAATGACTCCTCCTCCTTCTACAAAGTTGCAATGTACAGTCTGATCACTGGGGGAGGGGAGACTGAGGAAATGACTCCTCCTCCTTCTACAAAGTTACAATGTACAGTCTGATGAGTGGGGGAGGGGAGACTGAGGAAATGACTCCTCCTCCTTCTACAAAGTTGCAATGTACAGTCTGATCACTGGGGGAGGGGAGACTGAGGAAATGACTCCTCCTCCTTCTACAAAGTTACAATGTACAGTCTGATCACTGGGGGAGGGGAGACTGAGGAAATGACTCCTCCTCCTTCTACAAAGTTGCAATGTACAGTCTGATGAGTGGGGGTGGGGAGACTCACCCGGTGGCCTTCTTGTGGGCGGTGAACTCTCGGGAGTAGGAGAGCGCTCGGTCGCCGTAGATGAACTTCTCATCCACCATGGTGGAGCCCATGGAGTTCTCGGAGATGTAGGTGCGCAGAGTGAACGGCTGGAAGGCCAGGCCCAGGAACCAGCACACACCAATCAGATAGCTGATGACACTGCGGGAGAGACGGGGAGAAGGCGGAGCTTTCAGACACAATACAAAATTCCCACCCAATAGGAGGAAGACAGAAGAGCGTTCTGATATAAATCGCTGTTCCTGGGGCTCAATGGGTAACAGCCGTACACATGTGGAGAGATTCAAAAATAAGGGAGCTGTATGTGGCCCCTCCCCCCAGCATGTCCCCTCAACCAATAGATGTGACAGGGGTGGACCTAGACTCCGCACTCCTTCCAATGATTCTAAAGTGGGCGGGCCCAGACTTAGCACTCCTTCCAAAGATCCTAAAGTGGGCGGGCCCAGACTCAGCACTCCTTCCAATGCTCCTAAAGTGGGCGGGCCCAGACTCAGCACTCCTTCCAATGATCCTAAAGTGGGCGGGCCCAGACTTAGCACTCCTTCCAATGCTCCTAAAGTGGGCGGGCCCAGACTCAGCACTCCTTCCAATGATCCTAAAGTGGGCGGGCCCAGACTTAGCACTCCTTCCAATGATTCTAAAGTGGGCGGGCCCAGACTCAGCACTCCTACCAATAATCCTCAAGTGGGCGGGCCCGGACTTAGCACTCCTTCCAAAGATCCCAAAGTGGGTGGGCCCAAACTCAGCACTCCTTCCAATAATCCTTAAGTGGGCGGGCCCAGACTCAGCACTCCTTATAATGATCCTAAAGTGGGCGGGCCCAGACTCAGCACTCCTTATAATGATCCTAAAGTGGGCGGGCCCAGACTCAGCACTCCTTATAATGATCCTAAAGTGGGCGGGCCCAGACTCAGCACTCCTTATAATGATCCTAAAGTGGGCGGGCCCAGACTCAGCACTCCTTATAATGATCCTAAAGTGGGCGGGCCCAGACTCAGCACTCCTTATAATGATCCTAAAGTGGGCGGGCCCAGACTCAGCACTCCTTATAATGATCCTAAAGTGGGCGGGCCCAGACTCAGCACTCCTTATAATGATCCTAAAGTGGGCGGGCCCAGACTCAGCACTCCTTCCAATAATCCTAAAGTGGGCGGGCCCAGACTCAGCACTCCTTATAATGATCCTAAAGTGGGCGGGCCCAGACTCAGCACTCCTTCCAATAATCCTAAAGTGGGCGGGCCCAGACTCAGCACACAAAGCACAAAGATTACCACTACTTACCACAGGGGGGCGTTCAGACTGGTGATGACGCGGGAGAGGGCCTGCCTACGGTTTGGGTCGGATAGAATCCCCATGGTGTGTGCGCACCCTGATCCAACCCCCGACACCGACTGCGACACTGCAAGGAAAACGCACAATTGTTATACAATGGAAATTACAAATCATTACAGAGAGCCAGAAAATAGTTGTATTTATTGCTTGTGATAATTGCATTGTGTGCGATGGCATTTCCAAACATTCAGAAATTCTGAGTATTTCAGATGCAGATTAAACTTCAGCTTTAAAAATGTGATTGAGTGTAAAGTGGGAGGAGTCAGGGAATGAGGTGTATAGTATAGGGGTGGAGTCACGACAGCTGAGAACAGGAAATGATGTCATAGTGTAGAATGAGGAATGGGTGAGTATCGGCCTCTCCGCTCGCCGGACGTTACCGACTGAAGAAAATGATACAAGGTAACAGAATACATTCCAGGATAAAGCCAGCCCCGCCCTTCCCCTCCGGGGACACCCAGCCATCACATTAAATATTCATGAGCCCCTCCCAGACAAGGAGGAAGATCAATCAGCGACCTTCTACCTCCGTCCAGCAAACACTGAAGCTGGGAAAAGTCAGAAAATGTAAAAGGTGCAGTCCGTGAATTAAATTGCAAAAAAAGTAGTAAATTCAGCAACAGCGATCCCATGAGGTGCGGATACTACTGCTGTGATATGACCTGCAGAGCATCGCACCCCCCCCCCATCAGTGCAATGTACCCCCACCCCCCATCAGTGCAATGTACCCCCATCAGTGCAAGGTACCCCCAGCCCCCATCAGTGCAATGTACCCCCCCCATCAGTGCAATGTACCCCCCCCCCATCAGTGCAATGTACCCCCACCCCCCATCAGTGCAATGTACCCCCACCCCCCCATCAGTGCAATGTACCCCCCCCCATCAGTGCAATGTACCCCCATCAGTGCAAGGTACCCCCAGCCCCCATCAGTGCAATGTACCCCCCCATCAGTGCAATGTACCCCCCCCCATCAGTGCAATGTACCCCCACCCCCCATCAGTGCAATGTACCCCCACCCCCCATCAGTGCAATGTACCCCCATCAGTGCAATGTACCCCCACCCCCCATCAGTGCAATGTACCCCCACCCCCCATCAGTGCAATGTACCCCCACCCCCCATCAGTGCAATGTACCCCCACCCCCCATCAGTGCAATGTACCCCCACCCCCCATCAGTGCAATGTACCCCCATCAGTGCACTGTACCCCCACCCCCATCAGTGCAATGTACCCCCACCCCCCATCAGTGCAATGTACCCCCATCAGTGCAATGTACCCCCACCCCCATCAGTGCAATGTACCCCCAGCCCCCCTATCAGTGCAATGTACCCCCACCCCCATCAGTGCAATGTACCCCCCCATCAGTGCAATGTACCCCCCATCAGTGCAATGTACCCCCCACCCCCCATCAGTGCAATGTACCCCCCATCTTGGTCTTCCTCAGCTCGTTGCCCCTTCCAGGTTCAGGTAGCCAGACCCGAGCCGCCTGTCCCTCCCCCAATGACGCAAGCAAGCTCCACCCCTGGCCGTTGCCCACAACATAGCTGACCACAGAGGTGCATTTCAACTCCAATGATAAGAACTGTCCCTGGAAACAAGGAGGCGGCTCTGCAATCACAGATCAGAGGGGGGGTTTACAGCCCCGGCCAGAGGGGGGCGCTCCGATCATTATAATATACTAACGTGATCACAGATCAGAGGGGGGATTACAGCCCCGGCCAGAGGGGGGCGCTCCGATCATTATAATATACTAACGTGATCACAGATCAGAGGAAGGATTAAAGCCCCGGCCAGAGGGGGGCGCTCCGATCATTATAATATACTAATGTGATCACAGATCACAGGGAGGATTACAGCCCCGGCCAGAGGGGGGCGCTCCGATCATTATAATATACTTATGTGATCACAGATCAGAGGGGGGGGGATTACAGCCCCGGCCAGAGGGGGCGCTCCGATCATTATAATATACTAACGTGATCACAGATCAGAGGGGAGATTACAGCCCCGGCCAGAGGGGGGCGCTCCGATCATTATAATATACTAACGTGATCACAGATCAGAGGGGGGGGGATTACAGCCCCGGCCAGAGGGGGGCGCTCCGATCATTATAATATACTTATGTGATCACAGATCAGAGGGGGGGGGATTACAGCCCCGGCCAGAGGGGGGCGCTCCGATCATTATAATATACTAATGTGATCACAGATCACAGGGAGGATTACAGCCCCGGCCAGAGGGGGGCGCTCCGATCATTATAATATACTTATGTGATCACAGATCAGAGGGGGGGGGATTACAGCCCCGGCCAGAGGGGGGCGCTCCGATCATTATAATATACTTATGTGATCACAGATCAGAGGGGGGGGGATTACAGCCCCGGCCAGAGGGGGGCGCTCCGATCATTATAATATACTAATGTGATCACAGATCACAGGGAGGATTACAGCCCCGGCCAGAGGGGGGCGCTCCGATCATTATAATATACTAACGTGATCACAGATCAGAGGGGGGGGGGGGGATTACAGCCCCGGCCAGAGGGGGGCGCTCCGATCATTATAATATACTAACGTGATCACAGATCAGAGGGGGGGGGATTACAGCCCCGGCCAGAGGGGGGTGCTCCGATCATTATAATATACTAACGTGATCACAGATCAGAGGGGAGATTACAGCCCCGGCCAGAGGGGGGCGCTCCGATCATTATAATATACTAACGTGATCACAGATCAGAGGGGGGGGATTACAGCCCCGGCCAGAGGGGGGCGCTCCGATCATTATAATATACTAACGTGATCACAGATCAGAGGGGGGGGATTACAGCCCCGGCCAGAGGGGGGCGCTCCGATCATTATAATATACTAACGTGATCACAGATCAGAGGGGGGGGATTACAGCCCCGGCCAGAGGGGGGCGCTCCGATCATTATAATATACTAACGTGATCACAGATCAGAGGGGGGGGATTACAGCCCCGGCCAGAGGGGGGGCGCTCCGATCGTTATAATATACTAACGTGATCACAGATCAGAGGGGAGGATTACAGCCCCGGCCAGAGGGGGGCGCTCCGATCGTTATAATATACTAACGTGATCACAGATCAGAGGGGGGGGATTACAGCCCCGGCCAGAGGGGGGGCGCTCCGATCGTTATAATATACTAACGTGATCACAGATCAGAGGGGAGGATTACAGCCCCGGCCAGAGGGGGGCGCTCCGATCGTTATAATATACTAACGTGATCAGAGGGGGGATTACAGCCCCGGCACAAAGATCACCAGAATACACAGAGGAGTACATTATTATTATTATACAGGATTTACAGTATATGATGTTGTATTATATTTTCAGATGAATACTTAACTGATTAACCACTTAAGGACCAGAAGGATTTACCCCCTTAATGACCAGCCCATTTTTTGCGAAACAGCACTGTGCAGCTGTAAGCGCGGTCGTGCGACGTTGTACCCAAATAACATTTACGTCCTTTTTTTCCCACAAATAGAGATTTCTTTTGGAGGTATTTGATCACCTCTGCGGTTTTTATTTTTTGCGCTATAAACAAAAATAGAGCGACATATTTGAAAAAAAAAACAAACATATATATTTTTTACTTTTTGCTCTAATAAATATCCTAATTTTAAAAAAAAATCATCCTTAGGTCGATATGTATTCTTCTACACATTTTTTTTTTTAAAAAAGGAAAAAAAATCGCAATAAGCGTATATATTGATTGGATTGCGCAAAAGTTATAGCGTCTACAAAATAGGGGAAAGATTTATGGCATTTTTATTATTTTATTTTTTTACTAGTAATGGTGGTGATCAGCGATTGTTAGCGGGACTGCGATATTATGGCGGACACATCGGACACTTCTGACACATTTTTGGGACCATTGTCATTTATACAGCGATCAGAGTTAAAAAAAAATGCACTGATTACTGTATAAATGTCACTGCTAGAAAAGGGGTTAACACTAGGGGGCGATCAAGGGGTTAAATGTGTTCTCTGGGAAGTGTTTCTAACTGTGGGGGGAAGGGACTGCCTGGAAGTAAGGAGAGATCGCTGTTCCTAATCACTAGGAACAGCAGATCTCTCTCTCTCCTCCCCTGTCAGAACGGGGATCTGTCTGTTTAAATTGACAGATCCCCGTTCTGGCTCTCTGAGGAGCGATCGCGGGTGGCCGTCAGTCACGCACCTCGGCTCCTACAGCGATTCACGCAGCCGTGCCAACCTACCGCAGTATAATGATGGCTGCTGGTGGACAAGCGGTTAAAGTGTTTGTTAACCCAAAAAAAAAATTCAGATCCTGTTCCCTTAAAGCAGATTAAACATCTCTTGCTTGTTCTGTGTAATCTGCCCCCCCCCCCTCTAAACTCTAGAAAAAAACTCCCCAATCCTTCCACTTCCTGTACCCCCCGCTCTGTACTGACCACGATAATCAGGGCTGCTGAGCCCCGACCACCGTGGTCAGTGTACGTCCCTCCGTCAGCTCCGTGTCTCTGTCTCTGACCCAAGGTCTTTGACAGGTCCAAGACAGTTTGGGTGATATTTGGAGACTAGATTGGTGATGTAGCTGGGGGCCGAGTTGTGGATGGCTTTGGAAATTATTGTTAGTATTTTGAATTTAATTAATTAGTTGGGTGAGTGGAGGGATTGGCAGAGAGGGGTGGAGGACACTGAATATAGACCAGTAGAGGGATTGGCAGAGAGGGGTGGAGGCCAGTGTAAGGATCAGCAGCGAGGGGTGGAGGACACCAAGTGGAGGGATTGGCAGAGAGGGGTGGAGGACACTGAATGGAGGTCAGTGGAGGGAGCGCAGGGATCCGAGGAGGACACTGAGCGCAGGGATCCGAGGAGGACACTGAGCGCAGGGATCCGAGGAGGACACTGAGCGGAGGGATCCGAGGAGGACACTGAGCGGAGGGATCCGAGGAGGACACTGAGCGGAGGGATCCGAGGAGGACACTGAGCGGAGGGATCCGAGGAGGACACTGAGCGGAGGGATCCGAGGAGGACACTGAGCGGAGGGATCCGAGGAGGACACTGAGCGGAGGGATCCGAGGAGGACACTGAGCGGAGGGATCCGAGGAGGACACTGAGCGGAGGGATCGGAGGAGGGATCGGCGGAGGACACTGAGTGGAGGGATCGGTGGAGGACACTGAGCGGAGGGATCGGTGGAGGACACTGAGCGGAGGGATCGGTGGAGGACACTGAGCGGAGGGATCGGTGGAGGACACTGAGCGGAGGGATCGGTGGAGGACACTGAGCGGAGGAGGACACTGAGCGGAGGGATCGGAGGACACTGAGCGGAGGGATCGGAGGAGGACACTGAGCGGAGGGATCGGAGGAGGACACTGAGAGGAGGGATCGGAGGAGGACACTGAGAGGAGGGATCGGAGGAGGACACTGAGAGGAGGGATCGGAGGAGGGATCGGCGGAGGACACTGAGCGGAGGGATCGGTGGAGGACACTGAGCGGAGGGATCGGAGGAGGACACTGAGCGGAGGGATCGGAGGAGGACACTGAGCGGAGGGATCGGAGGAGGACACTGAGCGGAGGGATCGGAGGAGGACACTGAGCGGAGGGATCGGAGGAGGACACTGAGCGGAGGGATCGGAGGAGGACACTGAGAGGAGGGATCGGAGGAGGGATCGGCGGAGGACACTGAGCGGAGGGATCGGTGGAGGACACTGAGCGGAGGGATCGGAGGAGGACACTGAGAGGAGGGATCGGAGGAGGGATCGGCGGAGGACACTGAGCGGAGGGATCGGTGGAGGACACTGAGCGGAGGAGGACACTGAGCGGAGGGATCGGAGGAGGACACTGAGCGGAGGGATCGGAGGAGGACACTGAGCGGAGGGATCGGAGGAGGACACTGAGCGGAGGGATCGGAGGAGGACACTGAGCGGAGGGATCGGAGGAGGACACTGAGCGGAGGGATCGGAGGAGGACACTGAGAGGAGGGATCGGAGGAGGACACTGAGAGGAGGGATCGGAGGAGGGATCGGCGGAGGACACTGAGCGGAGGGATCGGTGGAGGACACTGAGTGGAGGGATCGGTGGAGGACACTGAGCGGAGGGATCGGTGGAGGACACTGAGCGGAGGGATCGGTGGAGGACACTGAGCGGAGGGATCGGTGGAGGACACTGAGCGGAGGGATCGGTGGAGGACACTGAGCGGAGGAGGACACTGAGCGGAGGGATCGGAGGAGGACACTGAGCGGAGGGATCGGTGGAGGACACTGAGCGGAGGAGGACACTGAGCGGAGGGATCGGAGGAGGACACTGAGCGGAGGGATCGGAGGAGGACACTGAGCGGAGGGATCGGAGGAGGACACTGAGCGGAGGGATCGGAGGAGGACACTGAGCGGAGGGATCGGAGGAGGACACTGAGAGGAGGGATCGGAGGAGGACACTGAGAGGAGGGATCGGAGGAGGGATCGGCGGAGGACACTGAGCGGAGGGATCAGTGGAGGACACTGAGAGGAGGGATCGGAGGAGGACACTGAGAGGAGGGATCGGAGGAGGACACTGAGAGGAGGGATCGGAGGAGGGATCGGCGGAGGACACTGAGCGGAGGGATCGGTGGAGGACACTGAGTGGAGGGATCGGTGGACGACACTGAGCGGAGGGATCGGTGGAGGACACTGAGCGGAGGAGGACACTGAGCGGAGGGATCGGAGGAGGACACTGAGCGGAGGGATCGGAGGAGGACACTGAGCGGAGGGATCGGAGGAGGACACTGAGCGGAGGGATCGGAGGAGGACACTGAGCGGAGGGATCGGAGAAGGACACTGAGCGGAGGGATCGGAGGAGGACACTGAGAGGAGGGATCGGAGGAGGGATCGGTGGAGGACACTGAGTGGAGGGATCGGTGGAGGACACTGAGAGGAGGGATCGGAGGAGGACACTGAGAGGAGGGATCGGAGGAGGACACTGAGAGGAGGGATCGGAGGAGGGATCGGCGGAGGACACTGAGCGGAGGGATCGGTGGAGGACACTGAGTGGAGGGATCGGTGGACGACACTGAGCGGAGGGATCGGTGGAGGACACTGAGCGGAGGAGGACACTGAGCGGAGGGATCGGAGGAGGACACTGAGCGGAGGGATCGGAGGAGGACACTGAGCGGAGGGATCGGAGGAGGACACTGAGCGGAGGGATCGGAGGAGGACACTGAGCGGAGGGATCGGAGGAGGACACTGAGAGGAGGGATCGGAGGAGGGATCGGTGGAGGACACTGAGTGGAGGGATCGGTGGAGGACACCGAGAGGAGGGATCGGTGGAGGACACCGAGCGGAGGGATCGGTGGAGGACACTGAGCGGAGGGATCGGTGGAGGACACTGAGCGGAGGGATCGGTGGAGGACACTGAGCGGAGGGATCGGTGGAGGACACTGAGCGGAGGAGGACACTGAGCGGAGGGATCGGAGGAGGACACTGAGCGGAGGGATCGGAGGAGGACACTGAGCGGAGGGATCGGAGGAGGACACTGAGCGGAGGGATCGGAGGAGGACACTGAGCGGAGGGATCGGAGGAGGACACTGAGAGGAGGGATCGGAGGAGGACACTGAGAGGAGGGATCGGAGGAGGGATCGGCGGAGGACACTGAGCGGAGGGATCGGTGGAGGACACTGAGAGGAGGGATCGGAGGAGGACACTGAGAGGAGGGATCGGAGGAGGACACTGAGAGGAGGGATCGGAGGAGGGATCGGCGGAGGACACTGAGCGGAGGGATCGGTGGAGGACACTGAGCGGAGGGATCGGTGGAGGACACTGAGCGGAGGGATCGGTGGAGGACACTGAGCGGAGGAGGACACTGAGCGGAGGGATCGGAGGAGGACACTGAGCGGAGGGATCGGAGGAGGACACTGAGCGGAGGGATCGGAGGAGGACACTGAGCGGAGGGATCGGAGGAGGACACTGAGCGGAGGGATCGGAGGAGGACACTGAGCGGAGGGATCGGAGGAGGACACTGAGCGGAGGGATCGGAGGAGGACACTGAGCGGAGGGATCGGAGGAGGACACTGAGCGGAGGGATCGGAGGAGGACACTGAGAGGAGGGATCGGAGGAGGACACTGAGAGGAGGGATCGGAGGAGGGATCGGTGGAGGACACTGAGTGGAGGGATCGGTGGAGGACACTGAGCGGAGGAGGACACTGAGCGGAGGGATCGGAGGAGGACACTGAGCGGAGGGATCGGAGGACACTGAGCGGAGGGATCGGAGGAGGACACTGAGCGGAGGGATCGGAGGAGGACACTGAGCGGAGGGATCGGAGGAGGACACTGAGAGGAGGGATCGGAGGAGGACACTGAGAGGAGGGATCGGAGGAGGACACTGAGAGGAGGGATCGGAGGAGGGATCGGAGGAGGGATCGGTGGAGGACACTGATTGGAGGGATCGGAGGAGGACACCGAGTGGAGGGATCGGTGGAGGACACCGAGTGGAGGGATCGGTGGAGGACACCGAGTGGAGGGATCGGAGGAGGGATCGGCGGAGGACACTGAGCGGAGGGATCGGTGGAGGACACCGAGTGGAGGGATCGGAGGAGGACACCGAGTGGAGGGATCGGTGGAGGACACCGAGTGGAGGGATCGGTGGAGGACACCGAGTGGAGGGATCGGTGGAGGGATCGGCGGAGGACACTGAGCGGAGGGATCGGTGGAGGACACCGAGTGGAGGGATCGGAGGAGGACACCGAGTGGAGGGATCGGTGGAGGACACCGAGTGGAGGGATCGGTGGAGGACACCGAGTGGAGGGATCGGTGGAGGACACCGAGTGGAGGGATCGGTGGAGGACACCGAGTGGAGGGATTGGCAGAGAGGGGTGGAGGACACCAAGTGGAGGGATTGGCAGAGAGGGGTGGAGGACACTGAATGGAGGTCAGTGGAGGGAGCGCAGGGATCCGAGGAGGACACTGAGCGCAGGGATCCGAGGAGGACACTGAGCGCAGGGATCCGAGGAGGACACTGAGCGCAGGGATCCGAGGAGGACACTGAGCGCAGGGATCCGAGGAGGACACTGAGCGCAGGGATCCGAGGAGGACACTGAGCGCAGGGATCCGAGGAGGACACTGAGCGCAGGGATCCGAGGAGGACACTGAGCGCAGGGATCCGAGGAGGACACTGAGCGCAGGGATCCGAGGAGGACACTGAGCGCAGGGATCCGAGGAGGACACTGAGCGCAGGGATCCGAGGAGGACACTGAGCGCAGGGATCCGAGGAGGACACTGAGCGGAGGGATCCGAGGAGGACACTGAGCGGAGGGATCCGAGGAGGACACTGAGCGGAGGGATCCGAGGAGGACACTGAGCGGAGGGATCCGAGGAGGACACTGAGCGAAGGGATCCGAGGAGGACACTGAGCGAAGGGATCCGAGGAGGACACTGAGCGGAGGGATCCGAGGAGGACACTGAGCGAAGGGATCCGAGGAGGACACTGAGCGGAGGGATCCGAGGAGGACACTGAGCGGAGGGATCCGAGGAGGACACTGAGAGGAGGGATCCGAGGAGGACACTGAGCGGAGGGATCGGAGGAGGGATCGGCGGAGGACACTGAGCGGAGGGATCGGTGGAGGACACTGAGCGGAGGGATCGGTGGAGGACACTGAGAGGAGGGATCGGAGGAGGACACTGAGCGGAGGGATCGGTGGAGGACACTGAGCGGAGGGATCGGAGGAGGACACTGAGCGGAGGGATCGGAGGAGGACACTGAGCGGAGGGATCGGAGGAGGACACTGAGCGGAGGGATCGGAGGAGGACACTGAGCGGAGGGATCGGAGGAGGACACTGAGAGGAGGGATCGGAGGAGGACACTGAGAGGAGGGATCGGAGGAGGACACTGAGAGGAGGGATCGGAGGAGGACACTGAGAGGAGGGATCGGAGGAGGGATCGGCGGAGGACACTGAGCGGAGGGATCGGTGGAGGACACTGAGTGGAGGGATCGGTGGAGGACACTGAGTGGAGGGATCGTGGAGGACACTGAGCGGAGGGATCGGTGGAGGACACTGAGCGGAGGGATCGGTGGAGGACACTGAGCGGAGGGATCGGTGGAGGACACTGAGCGGAGGAGGACACTGAGCGGAGGGATCGGAGGAGGACACTGAGCGGAGGGATCGGAGGAGGACACTGAGCGGAGGGATCGGAGGAGGACACTGAGCGGAGGGATCGGAGGAGGACACTGAGAGGAGGGATCGGAGGAGGACACTGAGAGGAGGGATCGGAGGAGGGATCGGCGGAGGACACTGAGCGGAGGGATCGGTGGAGGACACTGAGTGGAGGGATCGGTGGAGGACACTGAGTGGAGGGATCGGTGGAGGACACTGAGTGGAGGGATCGGTGGAGGACACTGAGTGGAGGGATCGGTGGAGGACACTGAGCGGAGGGATCGGTGGAGGACACTGAGCGGAGGGATCGGTGGAGGACACTGAGCGGAGGAGGACACTGAGCGGAGGGATCGGAGGAGGACACTTAGCGGAGGGATCGGAGGAGGACACTTAGCGGAGGGATCGGTGGAGGACACTTAGCGGAGGGATCGGTGGAGGACACTGAGAGGAGGGATCGGAGGAGGACACTGAGAGGAGGGATCGGAGGAGGACACTGAGAGGAGGGATCGGAGGAGGACACTGAGAGGAGGGATCGGAGGAGGGATCGGCGGAGGACACTGAGCGGAGGGATCGGTGGAGGACACTGAGCGGAGGGATCGGTGGAGGACACTGAGCGGAGGGATCGGTGGAGGACACTGAGCGGAGGGATCGGTGGAGGACACTGAGCGGAGGGATCGGTGGAGGACACTGAGCGGAGGGATCGGTGGAGGACACTGAGCGGAGGAGGACACTGAGCGGAGGAGGACACTGAGCGGAGGGATCGGAGGAGGACACTGAGCGGAGGGATCGGAGGAGGACACTGAGCGGAGGGATCGGAGGAGGACACTGAGAGGAGGGATCGGAGGAGGACACTGAGAGGAGGGATCGGTGGAGGACACTGAGCGGAGGGATCGGTGGAGGACACTGAGCGGAGGGATCGGTGGAGGACACTGAGCGGAGGAGGACACTGAGCGGAGGGATCGGAGGAGGACACTTAGCGGAGGGATCGGAGGAGGACACTTAGCGGAGGGATCGGTGGAGGACACTTAGCGGAGGGATCGGTGGAGGACACTGAGAGGAGGGATCGGAGGAGGACACTGAGAGGAGGGATCGGAGGAGGACACTGAGAGGAGGGATCGGAGGAGGACACTGAGAGGAGGGATCGGAGGAGGACACTGAGAGGAGGGATCGGTGGAGGACACTGAGTGGAGGGATCGGTGGAGGACACTGAGCGGAGGGATCGGTGGAGGACACTGAGCGGAGGGATCGGTGGAGGACACTGAGCGGAGGAGGACACTGAGCGGAGGGATCGGAGGAGGACACTTAGCGGAGGGATCGGAGGAGGACACTTAGCGGAGGGATCGGTGGAGGACACTTAGCGGAGGGATCGGTGGAGGACACTGAGAGGAGGGATCGGAGGAGGACACTGAGAGGAGGGATCGGAGGAGGACACTGAGAGGAGGGATCGGAGGAGGACACTGAGAGGAGGGATCGGAGGAGGGATCGGCGGAGGACACTGAGCGGAGGGATCGGTGGAGGACACTGAGCGGAGGGATCGGTGGAGGACACTGAGCGGAGGGATCGGTGGAGGACACTGAGCGGAGGGATCGGTGGAGGACACTGAGCGGAGGGATCGGTGGAGGACACTGAGCGGAGGGATCGGTGGAGGACACTGAGCGGAGGAGGACACTGAGCGGAGGAGGACACTGAGCGGAGGGATCGGAGGAGGACACTGAGCGGAGGGATCGGAGGAGGACACTGAGCGGAGGGATCGGAGGAGGACACTGAGCGGAGGGATCGGAGGAGGACACTGAGAGGAGGGATCGGAGGAGGACACTGAGAGGAGGGATCGGAGGAGGACACTGAGAGGAGGGATCGGAGGAGGGATCGGTGGAGGACACCGAGTGGAGGGATCGGTGGAGGACACCGAGTGGAGGGATCGGTGGAGGACACCGAGTGGAGGGATCGGTGGAGGACACCGAGTGGAGGGATCGGAGGAGGACACCGAGTGGAGGGATCGGAGGAGGACACCGAGTGGAGGGATCGGAGGAGGACACCGAGTGGAGGGATCGGAGGAGGACACTGAGCGGAGGGAGCGGAGGAGGACACTGAGCGGAGGGATCGGAGGAGGACACTGAGCGGAGGGATCGGAGGAGGACACTGAGCGGAGGGATCGGAGGAGGACACTGAGCGGAGGGATCGGTGGAGGACACTGAGCGGAGGGATCGGCGGAGGGATCGGAGGAGGACACTGAGCGGAGGGATCGGCGGAGGACACTGAGTGGAGGGATCGGTGGAGGACACTGAGTGGAGGGATCGGCGGAGGGATCGGAGGAGGACACTGAGCGGAGGGATCGGAGGAGGACACTGAGCGGAGGGATCGGAGGAGGACACTGAGCGGAGGGATCGGAGGAGGACACTGAGCGGAGGGATCGGCGGAGGACACTGAGCGGAGGGATCGGAGGAGGACACTGAGCGGAGGGATCGGAGGAGGACACTGAGCGGAGGGATCGGCGGAGGGATCGGCGGAGGACACTGAGTGGAGGGATCGGAGGAGGACACTGAGTGGAGGGATCGGAGGAGGACACTGAGTGGAGGGATCGGTGGAGGACACTGAGTGGAGGGATCGGAGGAGGACACTGAGTGGAGGGATCGGAGGAGGACACTGAGTGGAGGGATCGGAGGAGGACACTGAGTGGAGGGATCGGAGGAGGACACTGAGTGGAGGGATCGGAGGAGGACACTGAGCGGAGGGATCGGAGGAGGACACTGAGTGGAGGGATCGGTGGAGGACACTGAGTGGAGGGATCGGCGGAGGACACTGAGTGGAGGGATCGGCGGAGGACACTGAGTGGAGGGATCGGCGGAGGACACTGAGTGGAGGGATCGGCGGAGGACACTGAGTGGAGGGATCGGCGGAGGGATCGGAGGAGGACACTGAGTGGAGGGATCGGTGGAGGACACTGAGTGGAGGGATCGGTGGAGGACACTGAGTGGAGGGATCGGCGGAGGACACTGAGTGGAGGGATCGGTGGAGGACACTGAGTGGAGGGATCGGCGGAGGGATCGGAGGAGGACACTGAGCGGAGGGATCGGAGGAGGACACTGAGCGGAGGGATCGGAGGAGGACACTGAGCGGAGGGATCGGAGGAGGACACTGAGCGGAGGGATCGGCGGAGGGATCGGCGGAGGACACTGAGTGGAGGGATCGGAGGAGGACACTGAGTGGAGGGATCGGTGGAGGACACTGAGTGGAGGGATCGGAGGAGGACACTGAGTGGAGGGATCGGAGGAGGACACTGAGTGGAGGGATCGGAGGAGGACACTGAGTGGAGGGATCGGAGGAGGACACTGAGTGGAGGGATCGGAGGAGGACACTGAGTGGAGGGATCGGCGGAGGACACTGAGTGGAGGGATCGGCGGAGGGATCGGTGGAGGACACTGAGTGGAGGGATCGGAGGAGGACACAGAGGAGGGATCGGAGGAGGACACTGAGTGGAGGGATCGGTGGAGGACACTGAGTGGAGGGATCGGTGGAGGGATTGGAGGAGGACACTGAGCGGAGGGATCGGCGGAGGGATCGGTGGAGGACACTGAGTGGAGGGATCGGAGGAGGACACTGAGTGAAGGGATCGGAGGAGGACACTGAGTGGAGGGATCGGCGGAGGGATCGGAGGAGGGATTGGAGGAGGACACTGAGCGGAGGGATCGGCGGAGGGATCGGTGGAGGACACTGAGTGGAGGGATCGGAGGAGGACACTGAGTGGAGGGATCGGCGGAGGGATCGGAGGAGGACACTGAGTGGAGGGATCGGTGGAGGACACTGAGTGGAGGGATCGGTGGAGGGATTGGAGGAGGACACTGAGCGGAGGGATCGGCGGAGGGATCGGTGGAGGACACTGAGTGGAGGGATCGGAGGAGGACACTGAGTGGAGGGATCGGAGGACACTGAGTGGAGGGATCGGCGGAGGGATCGGAGGAGGACACTGAGTGGAGGGATCGGTGGAGGACACTGAGTGGAGGGATCGGTGGAGGACACTGAGTGGAGGGATCGGTGGAGGACACTGAGTGGAGGGATCGGCGGAGGACACTGAGTGGAGGGATCGGCGGAGGACACTGAGTGGAGGGATCGGCGGAGGACACTGAGTGGAGGGATCGGCGGAGGACACTGAGTGGAGGGATCGGCGGAGGACACTGAGTGGAGGGATCGGCGGAGGGATCGGAGGAGGACACTGAGTGGAGGGATCGGTGGAGGACACTGAGTGGAGGGATCGGTGGAGGACACTGAGTGGAGGGATCGGCGGAGGACACTGAGTGGAGGGATCGGCGGAGGACACTGAGTGGAGGGATCGGCGGAGGACACTGAGTGGAGGGATCGGTGGAGGACACTGAGTGGAGGGATCGGCGGAGGGATCGGAGGAGGACACTGAGCGGAGGGATCGGAGGAGGACACTGAGCGGAGGGATCGGAGGAGGACACTGAGCGGAGGGATCGGCGGAGGACACTGAGCGGAGGGATCGGCGGAGGGATCGGTGGAGGACACTGAGTGGAGGGATCGGAGGAGGACACTGAGTGGAGGGATCGGTGGAGGACACTGAGTGGAGGGATCGGTGGAGGACACTGAGTGGAGGGATCGGTGGAGGACACTGAGTGGAGGGATCGGCGGAGGACACTGAGTGGAGGGATCGGCGGAGGACACTGAGTGGAGGGATCGGCGGAGGACACTGAGTGGAGGGATCGGCGGAGGACACTGAGTGGAGGGATCGGCGGAGGGATCGGAGGAGGACACTGAGTGGAGGGATCGGTGGAGGACACTGAGTGGAGGGATCGGTGGAGGACACTGAGTGGAGGGATCGGCGGAGGACACTGAGTGGAGGGATCGGCGGAGGACACTGAGTGGAGGGATCGGTGGAGGACACTGAGTGGAGGGATCGGCGGAGGGATCGGAGGAGGACACTGAGCGGAGGGATCGGAGGAGGACACTGAGCGGAGGGATCGGAGGAGGACACTGAGCGGAGGGATCGGCGGAGGACACTGAGCGGAGGGATCGGCGGAGGGATCGGTGGAGGACACTGAGTGGAGGGATCGGAGGAGGACACTGAGCGGAGGGATCGGAGGAGGACACTGAGCGGAGGGATCGGAGGAGGACACTGAGCGGAGGGATCGGAGGAGGACACTGAGCGGAGGGATCGGAGGAGGACACTGAGCGGAGGGATCGGAGGAGGACACTGAGCGGAGGGATCGGCGGAGGACACTGAGCGGAGGGATCGGCGGAGGACACTGAGCGGAGGGATCGGCGGAGGGATCGGTGGAGGACACTGAGCGGAGGAGGACACTGAGTGGAGGGATCGGTGGAGGACACTGAGTGGAGGGATCGGAGGAGGACACTGAGTGGAGGGATCGGAGGAGGACACTGAGCGGAGGGATCGGAGGAGGACACTGAGCGGAGGGATCGGAGGAGGACACTGAGCGGAGGGATCGGAGGAGGACACTGAGCGGAGGAGGACACTGAGTGGAGGGATCGGTGGAGGACACTGAGTGGAGGGATCGGAGGAGGACACTGAGCGGAGGGATCGGAGGAGGACACTGAGCGGAGGGATCGGAGGAGGACACTGAGCGGAGGGATCGGAGGAGGACACTGAGCGGAGGGATCGCAGGAGGACACTGAGCGGAGGGATCGGAGGAGGACACTGAGCGGAGGGATCGGAGGAGGACACTGAGCGGAGGGATCGGAGGAGGACACTGAGCGGAGGGATCGGAGGAGGACACTGAGCGGAGGGATCGGAGGAGGACACTGAGCGGAGGGATCGGCGGAGGACACTGAGTGGAGGGATCGGCGGAGGGATCGGAGGAGGACACTGAGTGGAGGGATCGGCGGAGGACACTGAGTGGAGGGATCGGCGGAGGACACTGAGTGGAGGGATCGGAGGAGGACACTGAGTGGAGGGATCGGCGGAGGACACTGAGTGGAGGGATCGGCGGAGGACACTGAGTGGAGGGATCGGCGGAGGACACTGAGTGGAGGGATCGGAGGAGGACACTGAGTGGAGGGATCGGAGGAGGACACTGAGTGGAGGGATCGGAGGAGGACACTGAGTGGAGGGATCGGAGGAGGACACTGAGTGGAGGGATCGGAGGAGGACACTGAGTGGAGGGATCGGAGGAGGACACTGAGTGGAGGGATCGGAGGAGGACACTGAGTGGAGGGATCGGAGGAGGGATCGGAGGAGGACACTGAGTGGAGGGATCGGCGGAGGGATCGGAGGAGGACACTGAGTGGAGGGATCGGCGGAGGGATCGGCGGAGGACACTGAGTGGAGGGATCGGTGGAGGACACTGAGTGGAGGGATCGGAGGAGGACACTGAGTGGAGGGATCGGAGGAGGACACTGAGTGGAGGGATCGGTGGAGGACACTGAGTGGAGGGATCGGCGGAGGGATCGGTGGAGGACAGAGTGGAGGGATCGGCGGAGGGATCGGTGGAGGACACTGAGTGGAGGGATCGGCGGAGGGATCGGAGGAGGACACTGAGTGGAGGGATCGGTGGAGGACACTGAGTGGAGGGATCGGAGGAGGACACTGAGTGGAGGGATCGGAGGAGGACACTGAGTGGAGGGATCGGAGGAGGACACTGAGTGGAGGGATCGGCGGAGGGATTGGAGGAGGACACTGAGCGGAGGGATCGGCGGAGGGCACTGAGTGGAGGGATCGGCGGAGGACACTGAGTGGAGGGATCGGCGGAGGACACTGAGTGGAGGGATCGGCGGAGGACACTGAGTGGAGGGATCGGCGGAGGACACTGAGTGGAGGGATCGGAGGAGGACACTGAGCGGAGGAGGACACTGAGCGGAGGGATCGGAGGAGGACACTGAGCGGAGGGATCGGAGGAGGACACTGAGCGGAGGGATCGGAGGAGGACACTGAGCGGAGGGATCGGAGGAGGACACTGAGCGGAGGGATCGGAGGACACTGAGCGGAGGGATCGGAGGAGGACGCTGAGCGGAGGGATCGGAGGAGGACGCTGAGCGGAGGGATCGGAGGAGGACGCTGAGCGGAGGGATCGGCGGAGGACGCTGAGCGGAGGGATCGGCGGAGGGATCGGCGGAGGACACTGAGCGGAGGGATCGGCGGAGGACGCTGAGCGGAGGGATCGGAGGAGGACGCTGAGCGGAGGGATCGGAGGAGGACGCTGAGCGGAGGGATCGGCGGAGGACACTGAGCGGAGGGATCGGCGGAGGGATCGGCGGAGGACACTGAGCGGAGGGATCGGCGGAGGACGCTGAGCGGAGGGATCGGAGGAGGACGCTGAGCGGAGGGATCGGCGGAGGACGCTGAGCGGAGGGATCGGCGGAGGACGCTGAGCGGAGGGATCGGCGGAGGACACTGAGCGGAGGGATCGGCGGAGGACACTGAGCGGAGGGATCGGCGGAGGACACTGAGCGGAGGGATCGGCGGAGGACACTGAGCGGAGGGATCGGCGGAGGACACTGAGTGGAGGGATCGGCGGAGGACACTGAGCGGAGGGATCGGAGGAGGACACTGAGCGGAGGGATCGGAGGAGGACACTGAGCGGAGGGATCGGAGGAGGACACTGAGCGGAGGGATCGGAGGAGGACACTGAGCGGAGGGATCGGAGGAGGACACTGAGCGGAGGGATCGGAGGAGGACGCTGAGCGGAGGGATCGGAGGAGGACGCTGAGCGGAGGGATCGGAGGAGGACGCTGAGCGGAGGGATCGGAGGAGGACGCTGAGCGGAGGGATCGGAGGAGGACGCTGAGCGGAGGGATCGGAGGAGGACGCTGAGCGGAGGGATCGGAGGAGGACGCTGAGCGGAGGGATCGGAGGAGGACGCTGAGCGGAGGGATCGGAGGAGGACACTGAGCAGAGGGATCGGAGGAGGACACTGAGCGGAGGGATCCGAGGAGGACACTGAGCGGAGGGATCGGCGGAGGACACTGAGCGGAGGGATCGGCGGAGGACACTGAGCGGAGGGATCGGAGGAGGACACTGAGTGGAGGGATCGGAGGAGGACACTGAGCGGAGGAGGACACTGAGTGGAGGGATCGGAGGAGGACACTGAGCGGAGGGATCGGAGGAGGACACTGAGCGGAGGGATCGGAGGAGGACACTGAGTGGAGGGATCGGTGGAGGACACTGAGTGGAGGGATCGGCGGAGGACACTGAGTGGAGGGATCGGCGGAGGGATCGGAGGAGGACACTGAGCGGAGGGATCGGAGGAGGACACTGAGCGGAGGGATCGGAGGAGGACACTGAGCGGAGGGATCGGAGGAGGACACTGAGCGGAGGGATCGGAGGAGGACACTGAGCGGAGGGATCGGAGGAGGACACTGAGCGGAGGGATCGGAGGAGGACACTGAGCGGAGGGATCGGAGGAGGACACTGAGCGGAGGGATCGGAGGAGGACACTGAGCGGAGGGATCGGAGGAGGACACTGAGCGGAGGGACCGGAGGAGGACACTGAGCGGAGGGATCGGCGGAGGGATCGGAGGAGGACACTGAGCGGAGGGATCGGCGGAGGGATCGGAGGAGGACACTGAGTGGAGGGATCGGCGGAGGGATCGGAGGAGGACACTGAGCGGAGGGATCGGAGGAGGACACTGAGCGGAGGGATCGGCGGAGGACATTGAGCGGAGGGATCGGCGGAGGACACTGAGCGGAGGGATCGGAGGAGGACACTGAGCGGAGGGATCGGAGGAGGACACTGAGCGGAGGGATCGGAGGAGGACACTGAGCGGAGGGATCGGAGGAGGACACTGAGCGGAGGGATCGGAGGAGGACACTGAGTCGGAGGGATCGGAGGAGGACACTGAGCGGAGGGATCGGAGGAGGACACTGAGCGGAGGGATCGGAGGAGGACACTGAGCGGAGGGATCGGAGGAGGACACTGAGCGGAGGGATCGGAGGAGGACACTGAGCGGAGGGATCGGAGGAGGACACTGAGCGGAGGGATCGGAGGAGGACACTGAGCGGAGGGATCGGCGGAGGACACTGAGCGGAGGGATCGGCGGAGGACACTGAGCGGAGGGATCGGCGGAGGGCACTGAGTGGAGGGATCGGCGGAGGACACTGAGTGGAGGGATCGGCGGAGGACACTGAGTGGAGGGATCGGAGGAGGACACTGAGTGGAGGGATCGGAGGAGGACACTGAGTGGAGGGATCGGAGGAGGACACTGAGTGGAGGGATCGGCGGAGGACACTGAGTGGAGGGATCGGCGGAGGACACTGAGTGGAGGGATCGGCGGAGGACACTGAGTGGAGGGATCGGCGGAGGACACTGAGTGGAGGGATCGGCGGAGGACACTGAGTGGAGGGATCGGCGGAGGACACTGAGTGGAGGGATCGGAGGAGGACACTGAGTGGAGGGATCGGAGGAGGACACTGAGTGGAGGGATCGGCGGAGGACACTGAGTGGAGGGATCGGAGGAGGACACTGAGTGGAGGGATCGGAGGAGGACACTGAGTGGAGGGATCGGCGGAGGACACTGAGTGGAGGGATCGGCGGAGGACACTGAGTGGAGGGATCGGCGGAGGACACTGAGTGGAGGGATCGGCGGAGGACACTGAGTGGAGGGATCGGCGGAGGATACTGAGTGGAGGGATCGGAGGAGGACACTGAGTGGAGGGATCGGAGGAGGACACTGAGTGGAGGGATCGGAGGAGGACACTGAGTGGAGGGATCGGAGGAGGACACTGAGTGGAGGGATCGGCGGAGGGATCGGAGGAGGACACTGAGTGGAGGGATCGGCGGAGGGATCGGAGGAGGACACTGAGTGGAGGGATCGGCGGAGGGATCGGCGGAGGACACTGAGTGGAGGGATCGGCGGAGGACACTGAGTGGAGGGATCGGTGGAGGACACTGAGTGGAGGGATCGGAGGAGGACACTGAGTGGAGGGATCGGAGGAGGACACTGAGTGGAGGGATCGGAGGAGGACACTGAGTGGAGGGATCGGCGGAGGGATCGGTGGAGGACACTGAGTGGAGGGATCGGAGGAGGACACTGAGTGGAGGGATCGGCGGAGGGATTGGAGGAGGACACTGAGCGGAGGGATCGGCGGAGGGCACTGAGTGGAGGGATCGGCGGAGGACACTGAGTGGAGGGATCGGCGGAGGACACTGAGTGGAGGGATCGGCGGAGGACACTGAGTGGAGGGATCGGCGGAGGACACTGAGTGGAGGGATCGGAGGAGGACACTGAGTGGAGGGATCGGAGGAGGACACTGAGCGGAGGAGGACACTGAGTGGAGGGATCGGAGGAGGACACTGAGCGGAGGGATCGGAGGAGGACACTGAGCGGAGGGATCGGAGGAGGACACTGAGCGGAGGGATCGGAGGAGGACACTGAGCGGAGGGATCGGAGGAGGACACTGAGCGGAGGGATCGGAGGAGGACACTGAGCGGAGGGATCGGCGGAGGACACTGAGCGGAGGGATCGGCGGAGGACACTGAGCGGAGGGATCGGAGGAGGACACTGAGCGGAGGGATCGGAGGAGGACACTGAGCGGAGGGATCGGAGGAGGACACTGAGCGGAGGGATCGGAGGAGGACACTGAGCGGAGGGATCGGAGGAGGACACTGAGCGGAGGGATCGGAGGAGGACACTGAGCGGAGGGATCGGCGGAGGACACTGAGCGGAGGGATCGGAGGAGGACGCTGAGCGGAGGGATCGGCGGAGGACGCTGAGCGGAGGGATCGGCGGAGGACGCTGAGTGGAGGGATCGGCGGAGGACACTGAGTGGAGGGATCGGCGGAGGACACTGAGTGGAGGGATCGGCGGAGGACACTGAGTGGAGGGATCGGCGGAGGACACTGAGTGGAGGGATCGGAGGAGGACACTGAGTGGAGGGATCGGCGGAGGACACTGAGTGGAGGGATCGGAGGAGGACACTGAGTGGAGGGATCGGCGGAGGACACTGAGTGGAGGGATCGGCGGAGGACACTGAGTGGAGGGATCGGCGGAGGACACTGAGTGGAGGGATCGGCGGAGGACACTGAGTGGAGGGATCGGCGGAGGACACTGAGCGGAGGGATCGGAGGAGGACACTGAGCGGAGGGATCGGAGGAGGACACTGAGCGGAGGGATCGGAGGAGGACACTGAGCGGAGGGATCGGCGGAGGACACTGAGCGGAGGGATCGGCGGAGGACGCTGAGTGGAGGGATCGGCGGAGGACACTGAGTGGAGGGATCGGCGGAGGACACTGAGTGGAGGGATCGGCGGAGGACACTGAGTGGAGGGATCGGCGGAGGACACTGAGTGGAGGGATCGGCGGAGGACGCTGAGTGGAGGGATCGGCGGAGGACGCTGAGTGGAGGGATCGGCGGAGGACACTGAGTGGAGGGATCGGCGGAGGACACTGAGTGGAGGGATCGGCGGAGGACACTGAGTGGAGGGATCGGAGGAGGACACTGAGTGGAGGGATCGGAGGAGGACACTGAGTGGAGGGATCGGCGGAGGACACTGAGTGGAGGGATCGGAGGAGGACACTGAGTGGAGGGATCGGCGGAGGACACTGAGTGGAGGGATCGGCGGAGGACACTGAGTGGAGGGATCGGCGGAGGACACTGAGTGGAGGGATCGGCGGAGGACACTGAGTGGAGGGATCGGCGGAGGACACTGAGTGGAGGGATCGGAGGAGGACACTGAGTGGAGGGATCGGAGGAGGACACTGAGTGGAGGGATCGGAGGAGGACACTGAGTGGAGGGATCGGAGGAGGACACTGAGTGGAGGGATCGGAGGAGGACACTGAGTGGAGGGATCGGCGGAGGACACTGAGTGGAGGGATCGGAGGAGGACACTGAGTGGAGGGATCGGCGGAGGACACTGAGTGGAGGGATCGGCGGAGGACACTGAGTGGAGGGATCGGCGGAGGACACTGAGTGGAGGGATCGGCGGAGGACACTGAGTGGAGGGATCGGAGGAGGACACTGAGTGGAGGGATCGGAGGAGGACACTGAGTGGAGGGATCGGAGGAGGACACTGAGTGGATGGATCGGTGGAGGACACTGAGTGGAGGGATCGGCGGAGGGATCGGTGGAGGACACTGAGTGGAGGGATCGGCGGAGGGATCGGTGGAGGACACTGAGTGGAGGGATCGGAGGAGGGATCGGAGGAGGACACTGAGTGGAGGGATCGGTGGAGGACACTGAGTGGAGGGATCGGAGGAGGACACTGAGTGGAGGGATCGGAGGAGGACACTGAGTGGAGGGATCGGCGGAGGGATCGGTGGAGGACACTGAGTGGAGGGATCGGCGGAGGGATCGGAGGAGGACACTGAGCGGAGGGATCGGCGGAGGACACTGAGCGGAGGGATCGGCGGAGGACACTGAGCGGAGGGATCGGCGGAGGACACTGAGCGGAGGGATCGGCGGAGGACACTGAGTGGAGGGATCGGCGGAGGACACTGAGTGGAGGGATCGGCGGAGGACACTGAGTGGAGGGATCGGCGGAGGACACTGAGTGGAGGGATCGGCGGAGGACACTGAGCGGAGGAGGACACTGAGCGGAGGGATCGGAGGAGGACACTGAGCGGAGGAGGACACTGAGCGGAGGGATCGGAGGAGGACACTGAGCGGAGGGATCGGAGGAGGACACTGAGCGGAGGGATCGGAGGAGGACACTGAGCGGAGGGATCGGAGGAGGACACTGAGCGGAGGGATCGGAGGAGGACACTGAGCGGAGGGATCGGAGGAGGACACTGAGTGGAGGGATCGGCGGAGGGATCGGTGGAGGACACTGAGTGGAGGGATCGGCGGAGGGATCGGTGGAGGACACTGAGCGGAGGGATCGGTGGAGGACACTGAGCGGAGGGATCGGAGGAGGACACTGAGCGGAGGGATCGGAGGAGGACACTGAGCGGAGGGATCGGAGGAGGACACTGAGCGGAGGGATCGGAGGAGGACACTGAGCGGAGGGATCGGAGGAGGACACTGAGTGGAGGGATCGGCGGAGGGATCGGTGGAGGACACTGAGTGGAGGGATCGGCGGAGGGATCGGTGGAGGACACTGAGTGGAGGGATCGGTGGAGGGATCGGAGGAGGACACTGAGCGGAGGCATCGGAGGAGGACACTGAGCGGAGGGATCGGAGGAGGACACTGAGCGGAGGGATCGGCGGAGGGATCGGAGGAGGACACTGAGCGGAGGGATCGGAGGAGGACACTGAGCGGAGGGATCGGAGGAGGACACTGAGCGGAGGGATCGGAGGAGGACACTGAGCGGAGGGATCGGAGGAGGACACTGAGCGGAGGGATTGGAGGTGGACACTGAGCGGAGGGATCGGAGGTGGACACTGAGCGGAGGGATCGGAGGAGGACACTGAGCGGAGGGATCGGCGGAGGGATCGGAGGAGGACACTGAGTGGAGGGATCGGAGGAGGACACTGAGCGGAGGGATCGGAGGAGGACACTGAGCGGAGGGATCGGCGGAGGACACTGAGTGGAGGGATCGGCGGAGGGATCGGAGGAGGACACTGAGTGGAGGGATCGGTGGAGGACACTGAGTGGAGGGATCGGCGGAGGGATCGGAGGAGGACACTGAGCGGAGGGATCGGTGGAGGACACTGAGCGGAGGGATCGGCGGAGGACACTGAGTGGAGGGATCGGCGGAGGGATCGGAGGAGGACACTGAGCGGAGGGATCGGAGGAGGACACTGAGCGGAGGGATCGGAGGAGGACACTGAGCGGAGGGATCGGAGGAGGACACTGAGCGGAGGGATCGGAGGAGGACACTGAGCGGAGGGATCGGCGGAGGGATCGGAGGAGGACACTGAGCGGAGGGATCGGAGGAGGACACTGAGCGGAGGGATCGGAGGAGGACACTGAGCGGAGGGATCGGAGGAGGACACTGAGCGGAGGGATTGGAGGTGGACACTGAGCGGAGGGATCGGAGGTGGACACTGAGCGGAGGGATCGGAGGAGGACACTGAGCGGAGGGATCGGAGGAGGACACTGAGCGGAGGGATCGGAGGAGGACACTGAGCGGAGGGATCGGAGGAGGACACTGAGCGGAGGGATCGGAGGAGGACACTGAGCGGAGGGATCGGAGGAGGACACTGAGCGGAGGGATCGGAGGACACTGAGCGGAGGGATCGGAGGAGGACACTGAGCGGAGGGATCGGCGGAGGACATTGAGCGGAGGGATCGGCGGAGGACACTGAGCGGAGGGATCGGAGGAGGACACTGAGCGGAGGGATCGGAGGAGGACACTGAGCGGAGGGATCGGAGGAGGACACTGAGCGGAGGGATCGGCGGAGGACATTGAGCGGAGGGATCGGAGGAGGACACTGAGCGGAGGGATCGGAGGAGGACACTGAGCGGAGGGATCGGAGGAGGACACTGAGCGGAGGGATCGGAGGAGGACACTGAGCGGAGGGATCGGAGGAGGACACTGAGCGGAGGGATCGGCGGAGGACACTGAGTGGAGGGATCGGCGGAGGACACTGAGTGGAGGGATCGGCGGAGGGATCGGAGGAGGACACTGAGTGGAGGGATCGGCGGAGGGCACTGAGTGGAGGGATCGGAGGAGGACACTGAGTGGAGGGATCGGAGGAGGACACTGAGTGGAGGGATCGGAGGAGGACACTGAGTGGAGGGATCGGAGGAGGACACTGAGTGGAGGGATCGGAGGAGGACACTGAGTGGAGGGATCGGAGGAGGACACTGAGTGGAGGGATCGGAGGAGGACACTGAGTGGAGGGATCGGAGGAGGACACTGAGTGGAGGGATCGGAGGAGGACACTGAGTGGAGGGATCGGAGGAGGACACTGAGTGGAGGGATCGGAGGAGGACACTGAGCGGAGGGATCGGCGGAGGACACTGAGCGGAGGGATCGGCGGAGGACACTGAGCGGAGGGATCGGAGGAGGACACTGAGCGGAGGGATCGGAGGAGGACACTGAGCGGAGGGATCGGAGGAGGACACTGAGCGGAGGGATCGGAGGAGGACACTGAGCGGAGGGATCGGAGGAGGACACTGAGCGGAGGGATCGGAGGAGGACACTGAGCGGAGGGATCGGAGGAGGACACTGAGTGGAGGGATCGGAGGAGGACACTGAGTGGAGGGATCGGCGGAGGACACTGAGTGGAGGGATCGGCGGAGGACACTGTGTGGAGGGATCGGAGGAGGACACTGAGTGGAGGGATCGGAGGAGGACACTGAGTGGAGGGATCGGCGGAGGACACTGAGTGGAGGGATCGGCGGAGGACACTGAGTGGAGGGATCGGCGGAGGACACTGAGTGGAGGGATCGGCGGAGGATACTGAGTGGAGGGATCGGAGGAGGACACTGAGTGGAGGGATCGGAGGAGGACACTGAGTGGAGGGATCGGCGGAGGATACTGAGTGGAGGGATCGGAGGAGGACACTGAGCGGAGGGATCGGAGGAGGACACTGAGTGGAGGGATCGGAGGAGGACACTGAGTGGAGGGATCGGAGGAGGACACTGAGTGGAGGGATCGGAGGAGGGATCGGAGGAGGACACTGAGTGGAGGGATCGGCGGAGGGATCGGAGGAGGACACTGAGTGGAGGGATCGGCGGAGGGATCGGCGGAGCACACTGAGTGGAGGGATCGGCGGAGGACACTGAGTGGAGGGATCGGCGGAGGACACTGAGTGGAGGGATCGGCGGAGGACACTGAGTGGAGGGATCGGAGGAGGGATCGGTGGAGGACACTGAGTGGAGGGATCGGTGGAGGACACTGAGTGGAGGGATCGGCGGAGGGATCGGTGGAGGACACTGAGTGGAGGGATCGGCGGAGGGATCGGTGGAGGACACTGAGTGGAGGGATCGGAGGAGGACACTGAGTGGAGGGATCGGAGGAGGACACTGAGTGGAGGGATCGGTGGAGGACACTGAGTGGAGGGATCGGAGGAGGACACTGAGTGGAGGGATCGGAGGAGGACACTGAGTGGAGGGATCGGCGGAGGACACTGAGTGGAGGGATCGGTGGAGGACACTGAGTGGAGGGATCGGCGGAGGGATCGGAGGAGGACACTGAGCGGAGGGATCGGAGGAGGACACTGAGCGGAGGGATCGGCGGAGGACACTGAGCGGAGGGATCGGCGGAGGGATCGGTGGAGGACACTGAGTGGAGGGATCGGAGGAGGACACTGAGTGGAGGGATCGGTGGAGGACACTGAGTGGAGGGATCGGTGGAGGACACTGAGTGGAGGGATCGGTGGAGGACACTGAGCGGAGGGATCGGAGGAGGACACTGAGCGGAGGGATCGGAGGAGGACACTGAGCGGAGGGATCGGAGGAGGACACTGAGCGGAGGGATCGGAGGAGGACACTGAGCGGAGGGATCGGAGGAGGACACTGAGCGGAGGGATCGGAGGAGGACACTGAGCGGAGGGATCGGAGGAGGACACTGAGTGGAGGGATCGGAGGAGGACACTGAGTGGAGGGATCGGCGGAGAACACTGAGTGGAGGGATCGGCGGAGGACACTGAGTGGAGGGATCGGAGGAGGACACTGAGTGGAGGGATCGGAGGAGGACACTGAGTGGAGGGATCGGCGGAGGACACTGAGTGGAGGGATCGGCGGAGGACACTGAGTGGAGGGATCGGCGGAGGACACTGAGTGGAGGGATCGGCGGAGGATACTGAGTGGAGGGATCGGAGGAGGACACTGAGTGGAGGGATCGGAGGAGGACACTGAGTGGAGGGATCGGCGGAGGATACTGAGTGGAGGGATCGGAGGAGGACACTGAGCGGAGGGATCGGAGGAGGACACTGAGTGGAGGGATCGGAGGAGGACACTGAGTGGAGGGATCGGAGGAGGGATCGGAGGAGGACACTGAGTGGAGGGATCGGCGGAGGGATCGGAGGAGGACACTGAGTGGAGGGATCGGCGGAGGGATCGGCGGAGGACACTGAGTGGAGGGATCGGCGGAGGACACTGAGTGGAGGGATCGGCGGAGGACACTGAGTGGAGGGATCGGCGGAGGACACTGAGTGGAGGGATCGGAGGAGGGATCGGTGGAGGACACTGAGTGGAGGGATCGGTGGAGGACACTGAGTGGAGGGATCGGCGGAGGGATCGGTGGAGGACACTGAGTGGAGGGATCGGCGGAGGGATCGGTGGAGGACACTGAGTGGAGGGATCGGTGGAGGACACTGAGTGGAGGGATCGGAGGAGGACACTGAGTGGAGGGATCGGAGGAGGACACTGAGTGGAGGGATCGGTGGAGGACACTGAGTGGAGGGATCGGAGGAGGACACTGAGTGGAGGGATCGGAGGAGGACACTGAGTGGAGGGATCGGCGGAGGACACTGAGTGGAGGGATCGGTGGAGGACACTGAGTGGAGGGATCGGCGGAGGGATCGGAGGAGGACACTGAGCGGAGGGATCGGAGGAGGACACTGAGCGGAGGGATCGGAGGAGGACACTGAGCGGAGGGATCGGAGGAGGACACTGAGCGGAGGGATCGGCGGAGGACACTGAGCGGAGGGATCGGCGGAGGGATCGGTGGAGGACACTGAGTGGAGGGATCGGAGGAGGACACTGAGTGGAGGGATCGGTGGAGGACACTGAGTGGAGGGATCGGTGGAGGACACTGAGTGGAGGGATCGGTGGAGGACACTGAGTGGAGGGATCGGCGGAGGACACTGAGTGGAGGGATCGGCGGAGGACACTGAGTGGAGGGATCGGCGGAGGACACTGAGTGGAGGGATCGGCGGAGGACACTGAGTGGAGGGATCGGCGGAGGACACTGAGTGGAGGGATCGGCGGAGGGATCGGAGGAGGACACTGAGTGGAGGGATCGGTGGAGGACACTGAGTGGAGGGATCGGTGGAGGACACTGAGTGGAGGGATCGGCGGAGGACACTGAGTGGAGGGATCGGCGGAGGACACTGAGTGGAGGGATCGGTGGAGGACACTGAGTGGAGGGATCGGCGGAGGGATCGGAGGAGGACACTGAGCGGAGGGATCGGAGGAGGACACTGAGCGGAGGGATCGGAGGAGGACACTGAGCGGAGGGATCGGCGGAGGACACTGAGCGGAGGGATCGGCGGAGGACACTGAGCGGAGGGATCGGCGGAGGGATCGGTGGAGGACACTGAGCGGAGGGATCGGAGGAGGACACTGAGCGGAGGGATCGGAGGAGGACACTGAGCGGAGGGATCGGAGTAGGACACTGAGCGGAGGGATCGGAGGAGGACACTGAGCGGAGGGATCGGAGGAGGACACTGAGCGGAGGGATCGGAGGAGGACACTGAGCGGAGGGATCGGAGGAGGACACTGAGCGGAGGGATCGGAGGAGGACACTGAGCGGAGGGATCGGCGGAGGACACTGAGTGGAGGGATCGGCGGAGGGATCGGAGGAGGACACTGAGTGGAGGGATCGGCGGAGGACACTGAGTGGAGGGATCGGAGGAGGACACTGAGTGGAGGGATCGGAGGAGGACACTGAGTGGAGGGATCGGAGGAGGACACTGAGTGGAGGGATCGGCGGAGGACACTGAGTGGAGGGATCGGCGGAGGACACTGAGTGGAGGGATCGGCGGAGGACACTGAGTGGAGGGATCGGCGGAGGACACTGAGTGGAGGGATCGGAGGAGGACACTGAGTGGAGGGATCGGAGGAGGACACTGAGTGGAGGGATCGGAGGAGGACACTGAGTGGAGGGATCGGAGGAGGACACTGAGTGGAGGGATCGGAGGAGGACACTGAGTGGAGGGATCGGAGGAGGGATCGGAGGAGGACACTGAGTGGAGGGATCGGCGGAGGGATCGGCGGAGGACACTGAGTGGAGGGATCGGTGGAGGACAGAGTGGAGGGATCGGCGGAGGGATCGGTGGAGGACACTGAGTGGAGGGATCGGCGGAGGGATCGGTGGAGGACACTGAGTGGAGGGATCGGAGGAGGGATCGGAGGAGGACACTGAGTGGAGGGATCGGTGGAGGACACTGAGTGGAGGGATCGGAGGAGGACACTGAGTGGAGGGATCGGAGGAGGACACTGAGTGGAGGGATCGGCGGAGGGATTGGAGGAGGACACTGAGCGGAGGGATCGGCGGAGGACACTGAGTGGAGGGATCGGCGGAGGACACTGAGTGGAGGGATCGGCGGAGGACACTGAGTGGAGGGATCGGCGGAGGACACTGAGTGGAGGGATCGGAGGAGGACACTGAGCGGAGGAGGACACTGAGCGGAGGGATCGGAGGAGGACACTGAGCGGAGGGATCGGAGGAGGACACTGAGCGGAGGGATCGGAGGAGGACACTGAGCGGAGGGATCGGAGGAGGACACTGAGCGGAGGGATCGGAGGAGGACACTGAGCGGAGGGATCGGAGGAGGACACTGAGCGGAGGGATCGGAGGAGGACGCTGAGCGGAGGGATCGGAGGAGGACGCTGAGCGGAGGGATCGGAGGAGGACGCTGAGCGGAGGGATCGGAGGAGGACGCTGAGCGGAGGGATCGGAGGAGGACGCTGAGCGGAGGGATCGGAGGAGGACACTGAGCGGAGGGATCGGAGGAGGACACTGAGCGGAGGGATCGGAGGAGGACACTGAGTGGAGGGATCGGAGGAGGACACTGAGTGGAGGGATCGGCGGAGGACACTGAGTGGAGGGATCGGCGGAGGACACTGAGTGGAGGGATCGGAGGAGGACACTGAGTGGAGGGATCGGAGGAGGACACTGAGTGGAGGGATCGGCGGAGGACACTGAGTGGAGGGATCGGCGGAGGACACTGAGTGGAGGGATCGGCGGAGGACACTGAGTGGAGGGATCGGCGGAGGATACTGAGTGGAGGGATCGGAGGAGGACACTGAGTGGAGGGATCGGAGGAGGACACTGAGTGGAGGGATCGGCGGAGGACACTGAGTGGAGGGATCGGAGGAGGACACTGAGCGGAGGGATCGGAGGAGGACACTGAGTGGAGGGATCGGAGGAGGACACTGAGTGGAGGGATCGGAGGAGGGATCGGAGGAGGACACTGAGTGGAGGGATCGGCGGAGGGATCGGAGGAGGACACTGAGTGGAGGGATCGGCGGAGGGATCGGCGGAGGACACTGAGTGGAGGGATCGGCGGAGGACACTGAGTGGAGGGATCGGCGGAGGACACTGAGTGGAGGGATCGGAGGAGGGATCGGTGGAGGACACTGAGTGGAGGGATCGGTGGAGGACACTGAGTGGAGGGATCGGCGGAGGGATCGGTGGAGGACACTGAGTGGAGGGATCGGCGGAGGGATCGGTGGAGGACACTGAGTGGAGGGATCGGTGGAGGACACTGAGTGGAGGGATCGGAGGAGGACACTGAGTGGAGGGATCGGAGGAGGACACTGAGTGGAGGGATCGGAGGAGGACACTGAGTGGAGGGATCGGTGGAGGACACTGAGTGGAGGGATCGGAGGAGGACACTGAGTGGAGGGATCGGAGGAGGACACTGAGTGGAGGGATCGGCGGAGGACACTGAGTGGAGGGATCGGTGGAGGACACTGAGTGGAGGGATCGGCGGAGGGATCGGAGGAGGACACTGAGCGGAGGGATCGGAGGAGGACACTGAGCGGAGGGATCGGAGGAGGACACTGAGCGGAGGGATCGGCGGAGGACACTGAGCGGAGGGATCGGCGGAGGGATCGGTGGAGGACACTGAGTGGAGGGATCGGAGGAGGACACTGAGTGGAGGGATCGGTGGAGGACACTGAGTGGAGGGATCGGTGGAGGACACTGAGTGGAGGGATCGGTGGAGGACACTGAGTGGAGGGATCGGCGGAGGACACTGAGTGGAGGGATCGGCGGAGGACACTGAGTGGAGGGATCGGCGGAGGACACTGAGTGGAGGGATCGGCGGAGGACACTGAGTGGAGGGATCGGCGGAGGACACTGAGTGGAGGGATCGGCGGAGGGATCGGAGGAGGACACTGAGTGGAGGGATCGGTGGAGGACACTGAGTGGAGGGATCGGTGGAGGACACTGAGTGGAGGGATCGGCGGAGGACACTGAGTGGAGGGATCGGCGGAGGACACTGAGTGGAGGGATCGGTGGAGGACACTGAGTGGAGGGATCGGCGGAGGGATCGGAGGAGGACACTGAGCGGAGGGATCGGAGGAGGACACTGAGCGGAGGGATCGGAGGAGGACACTGAGCGGAGGGATCGGCGGAGGACACTGAGCGGAGGGATCGGCGGAGGACACTGAGCGGAGGGATCGGCGGAGGGATCGGTGGAGGACACTGAGCGGAGGGATCGGAGGAGGACACTGAGCGGAGGGATCGGAGGAGGACACTGAGCGGAGGGATCGGAGTAGGACACTGAGCGGAGGGATCGGAGGAGGACACTGAGCGGAGGGATCGGAGGAGGACACTGAGCGGAGGGATCGGAGGAGGACACTGAGCGGAGGGATCGGAGGAGGACACTGAGCGGAGGGATCGGAGGAGGACACTGAGCGGAGGGATCGGCGGAGGACACTGAGTGGAGGGATCGGCGGAGGGATCGGAGGAGGACACTGAGTGGAGGGATCGGCGGAGGACACTGAGTGGAGGGATCGGAGGAGGACACTGAGTGGAGGGATCGGAGGAGGACACTGAGTGGAGGGATCGGAGGAGGACACTGAGTGGAGGGATCGGCGGAGGACACTGAGTGGAGGGATCGGCGGAGGACACTGAGTGGAGGGATCGGCGGAGGACACTGAGTGGAGGGATCGGCGGAGGACACTGAGTGGAGGGATCGGCGGAGGACACTGAGTGGAGGGATCGGAGGAGGACACTGAGTGGAGGGATCGGAGGAGGACACTGAGTGGAGGGATCGGAGGAGGACACTGAGTGGAGGGATCGGAGGAGGACACTGAGTGGAGGGATCGGAGGAGGGATCGGAGGAGGACACTGAGTGGAGGGATCGGCGGAGGGATCGGAGGAGGACACTGAGTGGAGGGATCGGCGGAGGGATCGGCGGAGGACACTGAGTGGAGGGATCGGTGGAGGACACTGAGTGGAGGGATCGGTGGAGGACACTGAGTGGAGGGATCGGCGGAGGGATCGGTGGAGGACAGAGTGGAGGGATCGGCGGAGGGATCGGTGGAGGACACTGAGTGGAGGGATCGGCGGAGGGATCGGTGGAGGACACTGAGTGGAGGGATCGGAGGAGGGATCGGAGGAGGACACTGAGTGGAGGGATCGGTGGAGGACACTGAGTGGAGGGATCGGAGGAGGACACTGAGTGGAGGGATCGGAGGAGGACACTGAGTGGAGGGATCGGCGGAGGGATTGGAGGAGGACACTGAGCGGAGGGATCGGCGGAGGACACTGAGTGGAGGGATCGGCGGAGGACACTGAGTGGAGGGATCGGCGGAGGACACTGAGTGGAGGGATCGGCGGAGGACACTGAGTGGAGGGATCGGAGGAGGACACTGAGCGGAGGAGGACACTGAGCGGAGGGATCGGAGGAGGACACTGAGCGGAGGGATCGGAGGAGGACACTGAGCGGAGGGATCGGAGGAGGACACTGAGCGGAGGGATCGGAGGAGGACACTGAGCGGAGGGATCGGAGGAGGACGCTGAGCGGAGGGATCGGAGGAGGACGCTGAGCGGAGGGATCGGAGGAGGACGCTGAGCGGAGGGATCGGAGGAGGACGCTGAGCGGAGGGATCGGAGGAGGACGCTGAGCGGAGGGATCGGAGGAGGACGCTGAGCGGAGGGATCGGCGGAGGACGCTGAGCGGAGGGATCGGCGGAGGACGCTGAGCGGAGGGATCGGCGGAGGACACTGAGCGGAGGGATCGGCGGAGGACACTGAGCGGAGGGATCGGCGGAGGACACTGAGCGGAGGGATCGGCGGAGGGATCGGCGGAGGACACTGAGTGGAGGGATCGGCGGAGGACACTGAGTGGAGGGATCGGCGGAGGACACTGAGTGGAGGGATCGGCGGAGGACACTGAGTGGAGGGATCGGCGGAGGACACTGAGTGGAGGGATCGGCGGAGGACACTGAGTGGAGGGATCGGCGGAGGACACTGAGCGGAGGGATCGGCGGAGGACACTGAGCGGAGGGATCGGTGGAGGACACTGAGCGGAGGGATCGGTGGAGGACACTGAGCGGAGGGATCGGAGGAGGACACTGAGCGGAGGGATCGGAGGAGGACACTGAGCGGAGGGATCGGAGGAGGACACTGAGCGGAGGGATCGGAGGACACTGAGCGGAGGGATCGGAGGAGGACACTGAGCGGAGGGATCGGAGGAGGACACTGAGCGGAGGGATCGGAGGAGGACGCTGAGCGGAGGGATCGGAGGAGGACGCTGAGCGGAGGGATCGGAGGAGGACGCTGAGCGGAGGGATCGGAGGAGGACGCTGAGCGGAGGGATCGGAGGAGGACGCTGAGCGGAGGGATCGGAGGAGGACGCTGAGCGGAGGGATCGGAGGAGGACACTGAGCAGAGGGATCGGAGGAGGACACTGAGCAGAGGGATCGGCGGAGGACACTGAGCGGAGGGATCGGCGGAGGACACTGAGCGGAGGGATCGGCGGAGGACACTGAGTGGAGGGATCGGAGGAGGACACTGAGCGGAGGAGGACACTGAGTGGAGGGATCGGAGGAGGACACTGAGCGGAGGGATCGGCGGAGGACACTGAGCGGAGGGATCGGCGGAGGACACTGAGCGGAGGGATCGGCGGAGGACACTGAGCGGAGGGATCGGCGGAGGGATCGGCGGAGGACACTGAGTGGAGGGATCGGCGGAGGACACTGAGTGGAGGGATCGGCGGAGGACACTGAGTGGAGGGATCGGCGGAGGACACTGAGTGGAGGGATCGGCGGAGGACACTGAGTGGAGGGATCGGCGGAGGACACTGAGCGGAGGGATCGGAGGAGGACACTGAGCGGAGGGATCGGAGGAGGACACTGAGCGGAGGGATCGGAGGAGGACACTGAGCGGAGGGATCGGAGGAGGACACTGAGCGGAGGGATCGGAGGAGGACACTGAGCGGAGGGATCGGAGGAGGACACTGAGCGGAGGGATCGGCGGAGGACACTGAGTGGAGGGATCGGCAGAGGGATCGGAGGAGGACACTGAGTGGAGGGATCGGCGGAGGACACTGAGTGGAGGGATCGGAGGAGGACACTGAGTGGAGGGATCGGAGGAGGACACTGAGTGGAGGGATCGGAGGAGGACACTGAGTGGAGGGATCGGAGGAGGACACTGAGTGGAGGGATCGGAGGAGGACACTGAGTGGAGGGATCGGCGGAGGACACTGAGTGGAGGGATCGGCGGAGGACACTGAGTGGAGGGATCGGAGGAGGACACTGAGCGGAGGGATCGGAGGAGGACACTGAGCGGAGGGATCGGCGGAGGACACTGAGTGGAGGGATCGGCGGAGGGATCGGAGGAGGACACTGAGTGGAGGGATCGGTGGAGGACACTGAGTGGAGGGATCGGTGGAGGACACTGAGTGGAGGGATCGGCGGAGGACACTGAGTGGAGGGATCGGCGGAGGACACTGAGTGGAGGGATCGGTGGAGGACACTGAGTGGAGGGATCGGCGGAGGGATCGGAGGAGGACACTGAGCGGAGGGATCGGAGGAGGACACTGAGCGGAGGGATCGGAGGAGGACACTGAGCGGAGGGATCGGCGGAGGACACTGAGCGGAGGGATCGGCGGAGGACACTGAGCGGAGGGATCGGCGGAGGGATCGGTGGAGGACACTGAGCGGAGGGATCGGAGGAGGACACTGAGCGGAGGGATCGGAGGAGGACACTGAGCGGAGGGATCGGAGTAGGACACTGAGCGGAGGGATCGGAGGAGGACACTGAGCGGAGGGATCGGAGGAGGACACTGAGCGGAGGGATCGGAGGAGGACACTGAGCGGAGGGATCGGAGGAGGACACTGAGCGGAGGGATCGGAGGAGGACACTGAGCGGAGGGATCGGCGGAGGACACTGAGTGGAGGGATCGGCGGAGGGATCGGAGGAGGACACTGAGTGGAGGGATCGGCGGAGGACACTGAGTGGAGGGATCGGAGGAGGACACTGAGTGGAGGGATCGGAGGAGGACACTGAGTGGAGGGATCGGAGGAGGACACTGAGTGGAGGGATCGGCGGAGGACACTGAGTGGAGGGATCGGCGGAGGACACTGAGTGGAGGGATCGGCGGAGGACACTGAGTGGAGGGATCGGCGGAGGACACTGAGTGGAGGGATCGGCGGAGGACACTGAGTGGAGGGATCGGAGGAGGACACTGAGTGGAGGGATCGGAGGAGGACACTGAGTGGAGGGATCGGAGGAGGACACTGAGTGGAGGGATCGGAGGAGGACACTGAGTGGAGGGATCGGAGGAGGGATCGGAGGAGGACACTGAGTGGAGGGATCGGCGGAGGGATCGGAGGAGGACACTGAGTGGAGGGATCGGCGGAGGGATCGGCGGAGGACACTGAGTGGAGGGATCGGTGGAGGACACTGAGTGGAGGGATCGGTGGAGGACACTGAGTGGAGGGATCGGCGGAGGGATCGGTGGAGGACAGAGTGGAGGGATCGGCGGAGGGATCGGTGGAGGACACTGAGTGGAGGGATCGGCGGAGGGATCGGTGGAGGACACTGAGTGGAGGGATCGGAGGAGGGATCGGAGGAGGACACTGAGTGGAGGGATCGGTGGAGGACACTGAGTGGAGGGATCGGAGGAGGACACTGAGTGGAGGGATCGGAGGAGGACACTGAGTGGAGGGATCGGCGGAGGGATTGGAGGAGGACACTGAGCGGAGGGATCGGCGGAGGACACTGAGTGGAGGGATCGGCGGAGGACACTGAGTGGAGGGATCGGCGGAGGACACTGAGTGGAGGGATCGGCGGAGGACACTGAGTGGAGGGATCGGAGGAGGACACTGAGCGGAGGAGGACACTGAGCGGAGGGATCGGAGGAGGACACTGAGCGGAGGGATCGGAGGAGGACACTGAGCGGAGGGATCGGAGGAGGACACTGAGCGGAGGGATCGGAGGAGGACACTGAGCGGAGGGATCGGAGGAGGACGCTGAGCGGAGGGATCGGAGGAGGACGCTGAGCGGAGGGATCGGAGGAGGACGCTGAGCGGAGGGATCGGAGGAGGACGCTGAGCGGAGGGATCGGAGGAGGACGCTGAGCGGAGGGATCGGAGGAGGACGCTGAGCGGAGGGATCGGCGGAGGACGCTGAGCGGAGGGATCGGCGGAGGACGCTGAGCGGAGGGATCGGCGGAGGACACTGAGCGGAGGGATCGGCGGAGGACACTGAGCGGAGGGATCGGCGGAGGACACTGAGCGGAGGGATCGGCGGAGGGATCGGCGGAGGACACTGAGTGGAGGGATCGGCGGAGGACACTGAGTGGAGGGATCGGCGGAGGACACTGAGTGGAGGGATCGGCGGAGGACACTGAGTGGAGGGATCGGCGGAGGACACTGAGTGGAGGGATCGGCGGAGGACACTGAGTGGAGGGATCGGAGGAGGACACTGAGTGGAGGGATCGGCGGAGGACACTGAGTGGAGGGATCGGCGGAGGACACTGAGTGGAGGGATCGGCGGAGGACACTGAGTGGAGGGATCGGAGGAGGACACTGAGCGGAGGGATCGGAGGAGGACACTGAGCGGAGGGATCGGCGGAGGACACTGAGTGGAGGGATCGGCGGAGGGATCGGAGGAGGACACTGAGTGGAGGGATCGGTGGAGGACACTGAGTGGAGGGATCGGTGGAGGACACTGAGTGGAGGGATCGGCGGAGGACACTGAGTGGAGGGATCGGCGGAGGACACTGAGTGGAGGGATCGGTGGAGGACACTGAGTGGAGGGATCGGCGGAGGGATCGGAGGAGGACACTGAGCGGAGGGATCGGAGGAGGACACTGAGCGGAGGGATCGGAGGAGGACACTGAGCGGAGGGATCGGCGGAGGACACTGAGCGGAGGGATCGGCGGAGGACACTGAGCGGAGGGATCGGCGGAGGGATCGGTGGAGGACACTGAGCGGAGGGATCGGAGGAGGACACTGAGCGGAGGGATCGGAGGAGGACACTGAGCGGAGGGATCGGAGTAGGACACTGAGCGGAGGGATCGGAGGAGGACACTGAGCGGAGGGATCGGAGGAGGACACTGAGCGGAGGGATCGGAGGAGGACACTGAGCGGAGGGATCGGAGGAGGACACTGAGCGGAGGGATCGGAGGAGGACACTGAGCGGAGGGATCGGCGGAGGACACTGAGTGGAGGGATCGGCGGAGGGATCGGAGGAGGACACTGAGTGGAGGGATCGGCGGAGGACACTGAGTGGAGGGATCGGAGGAGGACACTGAGTGGAGGGATCGGAGGAGGACACTGAGTGGAGGGATCGGAGGAGGACACTGAGTGGAGGGATCGGCGGAGGACACTGAGTGGAGGGATCGGCGGAGGACACTGAGTGGAGGGATCGGCGGAGGACACTGAGTGGAGGGATCGGCGGAGGACACTGAGTGGAGGGATCGGCGGAGGACACTGAGTGGAGGGATCGGAGGAGGACACTGAGTGGAGGGATCGGAGGAGGACACTGAGTGGAGGGATCGGAGGAGGACACTGAGTGGAGGGATCGGAGGAGGACACTGAGTGGAGGGATCGGAGGAGGGATCGGAGGAGGACACTGAGTGGAGGGATCGGCGGAGGGATCGGAGGAGGACACTGAGTGGAGGGATCGGCGGAGGGATCGGCGGAGGACACTGAGTGGAGGGATCGGTGGAGGACACTGAGTGGAGGGATCGGTGGAGGACACTGAGTGGAGGGATCGGCGGAGGGATCGGTGGAGGACAGAGTGGAGGGATCGGCGGAGGGATCGGTGGAGGACACTGAGTGGAGGGATCGGCGGAGGGATCGGTGGAGGACACTGAGTGGAGGGATCGGAGGAGGGATCGGAGGAGGACACTGAGTGGAGGGATCGGTGGAGGACACTGAGTGGAGGGATCGGAGGAGGACACTGAGTGGAGGGATCGGAAGAGGACACTGAGTGGAGGGATCGGCGGAGGGATTGGAGGAGGACACTGAGCGGAGGGATCGGCGGAGGACACTGAGTGGAGGGATCGGCGGAGGACACTGAGTGGAGGGATCGGCGGAGGACACTGAGTGGAGGGATCGGCGGAGGACACTGAGTGGAGGGATCGGAGGAGGACACTGAGCGGAGGAGGACACTGAGCGGAGGGATCGGAGGAGGACACTGAGCGGAGGGATCGGAGGAGGACACTGAGCGGAGGGATCGGAGGAGGACACTGAGCGGAGGGATCGGAGGAGGACACTGAGCGGAGGGATCGGAGGAGGACGCTGAGCGGAGGGATCGGAGGAGGACGCTGAGCGGAGGGATCGGAGGAGGACGCTGAGCGGAGGGATCGGAGGAGGACGCTGAGCGGAGGGATCGGAGGAGGACGCTGAGCGGAGGGATCGGAGGAGGACGCTGAGCGGAGGGATCGGCGGAGGACGCTGAGCGGAGGGATCGGCGGAGGACGCTGAGCGGAGGGATCGGCGGAGGACACTGAGCGGAGGGATCGGCGGAGGACACTGAGCGGAGGGATCGGCGGAGGACACTGAGCGGAGGGATCGGCGGAGGGATCGGCGGAGGACACTGAGTGGAGGGATCGGCGGAGGACACTGAGTGGAGGGATCGGCGGAGGACACTGAGTGGAGGGATCGGCGGAGGACACTGAGTGGAGGGATCGGCGGAGGACACTGAGTGGAGGGATCGGCGGAGGACACTGAGCGGAGGGATCGGCGGAGGACACTGAGCGGAGGGATCGGCGGAGGACACTGAGCGGAGGGATCGGTGGAGGACACTGAGCGGAGGGATCGGTGGAGGACACTGAGCGGAGGGATCGGAGGAGGACACTGAGCGGAGGGATCGGAGGAGGACACTGAGCGGAGGGATCGGAGGAGGACACTGAGCGGAGGGATCGGAGGAGGACACTGAGCGGAGGGATCGGAGGAGGACACTGAGCGGAGGGATCGGAGGAGGACACTGAGCGGAGGGATCGGAGGAGGACGCTGAGCGGAGGGATCGGAGGAGGACGCTGAGCGGAGGGATCGGAGGAGGACGCTGAGCGGAGGGATCGGAGGAGGACGCTGAGCGGAGGGATCGGAGGAGGACGCTGAGCGGAGGGATCGGAGGAGGACGCTGAGCGGAGGGATCGGAGGAGGACACTGAGCAGAGGGATCGGAGGAGGACACTGAGCAGAGGGATCGGCGGAGGACACTGAGCGGAGGGATCGGCGGAGGACACTGAGCGGAGGGATCGGCGGAGGACACTGAGTGGAGGGATCGGAGGAGGACACTGAGCGGAGGAGGACACTGAGTGGAGGGATCGGAGGAGGACACTGAGCGGAGGGATCGGCGGAGGACACTGAGCGGAGGGATCGGCGGAGGACACTGAGCGGAGGGATCGGCGGAGGACACTGAGCGGAGGGATCGGCGGAGGGATCGGCGGAGGACACTGAGTGGAGGGATCGGCGGAGGACACTGAGTGGAGGGATCGGCGGAGGACACTGAGTGGAGGGATCGGCGGAGGACACTGAGTGGAGGGATCGGCGGAGGACACTGAGTGGAGGGATCGGCGGAGGACACTGAGCGGAGGGATCGGAGGAGGACACTGAGCGGAGGGATCGGAGGAGGACACTGAGCGGAGGGATCGGAGGAGGACACTGAGCGGAGGGATCGGAGGAGGACACTGAGCGGAGGGATCGGAGGAGGACACTGAGCGGAGGGATCGGAGGAGGACACTGAGCGGAGGGATCGGCGGAGGACACTGAGTGGAGGGATCGGCAGAGGGATCGGAGGAGGACACTGAGTGGAGGGATCGGCGGAGGACACTGAGTGGAGGGATCGGAGGAGGACACTGAGTGGAGGGATCGGAGGAGGACACTGAGTGGAGGGATCGGAGGAGGACACTGAGTGGAGGGATCGGAGGAGGACACTGAGTGGAGGGATCGGCGGAGGACACTGAGTGGAGGGATCGGCGGAGGACACTGAGTGGAGGGATCGGCGGAGGACACTGAGTGGAGGGATCGGAGGAGGACACTGAGCGGAGGGATCGGAGGAGGACACTGAGCGGAGGGATCGGAGGAGGACACTGAGCGGAGGGATCGGAGGAGGACACTGAGCGGAGGGATCGGAGGAGGACACTGAGCGGAGGGATCGGAGGAGGACGCTGAGCGGAGGGATCGGAGGAGGACGCTGAGCGGAGGGATCGGAGGAGGACGCTGAGCGGAGGGATCGGAGGAGGACGCTGAGCGGAGGGATCGGAGGAGGACGCTGAGCGGAGGGATCGGAGGAGGACGCTGAGCGGAGGGATCGGAGGAGGACACTGAGCGGAGGGATCGGCGGAGGACACTGAGCGGAGGGATCGGCGGAGGACACTGAGCGGAGGGATCGGCGGAGGACACTGAGTGGAGGGATCGGAGGAGGACACTGAGCGGAGGAGGACACTGAGTGGAGGGATCGGAGGAGGACACTGAGCGGAGGGATCGGCGGAGGACACTGAGCGGAGGGATCGGCGGAGGACACTGAGCGGAGGGATCGGCGGAGGACACTGAGCGGAGGGATCGGCGGAGGACACTGAGCGGAGGGATCGGCGGAGGGATCGGCGGAGGACACTGAGTGGAGGGATCGGCGGAGGACACTGAGTGGAGGGATCGGCGGAGGACACTGAGTGGAGGGATCGGCGGAGGACACTGAGTGGAGGGATCGGCGGAGGACACTGAGTGGAGGGATCGGCGGAGGACACTGAGCGGAGGGATCGGAGGAGGACACTGAGCGGAGGGATCGGAGGAGGACACTGAGCGGAGGGATCGGAGGAGGACACTGAGCGGAGGGATCGGAGGAGGACACTGAGCGGAGGGATCGGAGGAGGACACTGAGCGGAGGGATCGGAGGAGGACACTGAGCGGAGGGATCGGCGGAGGACACTGAGTGGAGGGATCGGCAGAGGGATCGGAGGAGGACACTGAGTGGAGGGATCGGCGGAGGACACTGAGTGGAGGGATCGGAGGAGGACACTGAGTGGAGGGATCGGAGGAGGACACTGAGTGGAGGGATCGGAGGAGGACACTGAGTGGAGGGATCGGCGGAGGACACTGAGTGGAGGGATCGGCGGAGGACACTGAGTGGAGGGATCGGCGGAGGACACTGAGTGGAGGGATCGGAGGAGGACACTGAGTGGAGGGATCGGCGGAGGACACTGAGTGGAGGGATCGGCGGAGGACACTGAGTGGAGGGATCGGCGGAGGACACTGAGTGGAGGGATCGGAGGAGGACACTGAGTGGAGGGATCGGAGGAGGACACTGAGTGGAGGGATCGGAGGAGGACACTGAGTGGAGGGATCGGAGGAGGGATCGGAGGAGGACACTGAGTGGAGGGATCGGCGGAGGGATCGGAGGAGGACACTGAGTGGAGGGATCGGCGGAGGGATCGGCGGAGGACACTGAGTGGAGGGATCGGTGGAGGACACTGAGTGGAGGGATCGGTGGAGGACACTGAGTGGAGGGATCGGTGGAGGACACTGAGTGGAGGGATCGGCGGAGGGATCGGTGGAGGACAGAGTGGAGGGATCGGCGGAGGGATCGGTGGAGGACACTGAGTGGAGGGATCGGCGGAGGGATCGGTGGAGGACACTGAGTGGAGGGATCGGAGGAGGGATCGGAGGAGGACACTGAGTGGAGGGATCGGTGGAGGACACTGAGTGGAGGGATCGGAGGAGGACACTGAGTGGAGGGATCGGAGGAGGACACTGAGTGGAGGGATCGGAGGAGGACACTGAGTGGAGGGATCGGCGGAGGGATCGGCGGAGGACACTGAGCGGAGGGATCGGCGGAGGACACTGAGCGGAGGGATCGGCGGAGGACACTGAGCGGAGGGATCGGCGGAGGGATCGGCGGAGGACACTGAGTGGAGGGATCGGCGGAGGACACTGAGTGGAGGGATCGGCGGAGGACACTGAGTGGAGGGATCGGCGGAGGACACTGAGTGGAGGGATCGGCGGAGGACACTGAGTGGAGGGATCGGCGGAGGACACTGAGTGGAGGGATCGGCGGAGGACACTGAGTGGAGGGATCGGCGGAGGACACTGAGTGGAGGGATCGGCGGAGGACACTGAGCGGAGGGATCGGAGGAGGACACTGAGCGGAGGGATCGGAGGAGGACACTGAGCGGAGGGATCGGCGGAGGGATCGGAGGAGGACACTGAGCGGAGGGATCGGAGGAGGACACTGAGCGGAGGGATCGGAGGAGGACACTGAGCGGAGGGATCGGAGGAGGACACTGAGCGGAGGGATCGGAGGAGGACACTGAGCGGAGGGATCGGAGGAGGACACTGAGCGGAGGGATCGGAGGAGGACACTGAGCGGAGGGATCGGAGGAGGACGCTGAGCGGAGGGATCGGAGGAGGACACTGAGCGGAGGGATCGGCGGAGGACACTGAGTGGAGGGATCGGCGGAGGACACTGAGCGGAGGGATCGGCGGAGGACACTGAGCGGAGGGATCGGAGGAGGACACTGAGCGGAGGGATCGGAGGAGGACACTGAGCGGAGGGATCGGAGGAGGACACTGAGCGGAGGGATCGGAGGAGGACACTGAGCGGAGGGATCGGAGGAGGACACTGAGCGGAGGGATCGGAGGAGGACACTGAGCGGAGGGATCGGAGGAGGACACTGAGCGGAGGGATCGGAGGAGGACACTGAGCGGAGGGATCGGAGGAGGACACTGAGCGGAGGGATCGGAGGAGGACACTGAGCGGAGGGATCGGAGGAGGACACTGAGCGGAGGGATCGGAGGAGGACACTGAGCGGAGGGATCGGAGGAGGACACTGAGCGGAGGGATCGGAGGAGGACACTGAGCGGAGGGATCGGCGGAGGACACTGAGTGGAGGGATCGGCGGAGGGATCGGAGGAGGACACTGAGTGGAGGGATCGGAGGAGGACACTGAGTGGAGGGATCGGAGGAGGACACTGAGTGGAGGGATCGGAGGAGGACACTGAGTGGAGGGATCGGCGGAGGGATCGGCGGAGGACACTGAGCGGAGGGATCGGCGGAGGACACTGAGCGGAGGGATCGGCGGAGGACACTGAGTGGAGGGATCGGAGGAGGACACTGAGTGGAGGGATCGGCGGAGGACACTGAGTGGAGGGATCGGCGGAGGACACTGAGTGGAGGGATCGGCGGAGGACACTGAGTGGAGGGATCGGCGGAGGACACTGAGTGGAGGGATCGGCGGAGGACACTGAGTGGAGGGATCGGCGGAGGACACTGAGTGGAGGGATCGGCGGAGGACACTGAGTGGAGGGATCGGAGGAGGACACTGAGTGGAGGGATCGGAGGAGGACACTGAGTGGAGGGATCGGAGGAGGACACTGAGTGGAGGGATCGGAGGAGGGATCGGAGGAGGACACTGAGTGGAGGGATCGGCGGAGGGATCGGAGGAGGACACTGAGTGGAGGGATCGGCGGAGGGATCGGCGGAGGACACTGAGTGGAGGGATCGGTGGAGGACACTGAGTGGAGGGATCGGTGGAGGACACTGAGTGGAGGGATCGGTGGAGGACACTGAGTGGAGGGATCGGCGGAGGGATCGGTGGAGGACAGAGTGGAGGGATCGGCGGAGGGATCGGTGGAGGACACTGAGTGGAGGGATCGGCGGAGGGATCGGTGGAGGACACTGAGTGGAGGGATCGGAGGAGGGATCGGAGGAGGACACTGAGCGGAGGGATCGGAGGAGGACACTGAGCGGAGGGATCGGAGGAGGACACTGAGCGGAGGGATCGGAGGAGGACACTGAGCGGAGGGATCGGAGGAGGACACTGAGCGGAGGGATCGGAGGAGGACACTGAGCGGAGGGATCGGAGGAGGACACTGAGCGGAGGGATCGGAGGAGGACACTGAGTGGAGGGATCGGCGGAGGACACTGAGTGGAGGGATCGGCGGAGGACACTGAGTGGAGGGATCGGCGGAGGACACTGAGTGGAGGGATCGGCGGAGGACACTGAGTGGAGGGATCGGCGGAGGACACTGAGTGGAGGGATCGGTGGAGGACACTGAGTGGAGGGATCGGAGGAGGACACTGAGTGGAGGGATCGGAGGAGGACACTGAGTGGAGGGATCGGAGGAGGACACTGAGTGGAGGGATCGGCGGAGGGATCGGCGGAGGACACTGAGCGGAGGGATCGGCGGAGGACACTGAGCGGAGGGATCGGCGGAGGACACTGAGTGGAGGGATCGGCGGAGGACACTGAGCGGAGGGATCGGCGGAGGACACTGAGCGGAGGGATCGGCGGAGGACACTGAGCGGAGGGATCGGCGGAGGACACTGAGCGGAGGGATCGGAGGAGGACACTGAGCGGAGGGATCGGAGGAGGACGCTGAGCGGAGGGATCGGAGGAGGACGCTGAGCGGAGGGATCGGAGGAGGACGCTGAGCGGAGGGATCGGAGGAGGACGCTGAGCGGAGGGATCGGAGGAGGACGCTGAGCGGAGGGATCGGAGGAGGACGCTGAGCGGAGGGATCGGAGGAGGACGCTGAGCGGAGGGATCGGAGGAGGACGCTGAGCGGAGGGATCGGAGGAGGACGCTGAGCGGAGGGATCGGCGGAGGACGCTGAGCGGAGGGATCGGCGGAGGACGCTGAGCGGAGGGATCGGCGGAGGACGCTGAGCGGAGGGATCGGCGGAGGACACTGAGCGGAGGGATCGGCGGAGGACACTGAGCGGAGGGATCGGCGGAGGACACTGAGCGGAGGGATCGGCGGAGGGATCGGCGGAGGGATCGGCGGAGGACACTGAGTGGAGGGATCGGAGGAGGACACTGAGTGGAGGGATCGGCGGAGGACACTGAGTGGAGGGATCGGCGGAGGGATCGGAGGAGGACACTGAGCGGAGGGATCGGAGGAGGACACTGAGCGGAGGGATCGGAGGAGGACACTGAGCGGAGGGATCGGAGGAGGACACTGAGCGGAGGGATCGGAGGAGGACACTGAGCGGAGGGATCGGAGGAGGACACTGAGCGGAGGGATCGGAGGAGGACACTGAGCGGAGGGATCGGAGGAGGACACTGAGCGGAGGGATCGGAGGAGGACACTGAGCGGAGGGATCGGAGGAGGACACTGAGTGGAGGGATCGGAGGAGGACACTGAGTGGAGGGATCGGCGGAGGGATCGGAGGAGGACACTGAGTGGAGGGATCGGCGGAGGGATCGGAGGAGGACACTGAGTGGAGGGATCGGCGGAGGGATCGGAGGAGGACACTGAGCGGAGGGATCGGAGGAGGACACTGAGCGGAGGGATCGGCGGAGGACATTGAGCGGAGGGATCGGCGGAGGACACTGAGCGGAGGGATCGGAGGAGGACACTGAGCGGAGGGATCGGAGGAGGACACTGAGCGGAGGGATCGGAGGAGGACACTGAGCGGAGGGATCGGCGGAGGACATTGAGCGGAGGGATCGGAGGAGGACACTGAGCGGAGGGATCGGAGGAGGACACTGAGCGGAGGGATCGGAGGAGGACACTGAGCGGAGGGATCGGAGGAGGACACTGAGCGGAGGGATCGGAGGACACTGAGCGGAGGGATCGGCGGAGGACACTGAGTGGAGGGATCGGCGGAGGGATCGGAGGAGGACACTGAGTGGAGGGATCGGCGGAGGGCACTGAGTGGAGGGATCGGCGGAGGACACTGAGTGGAGGGATCGGAGGAGGACACTGAGTGGAGGGATCGGAGGAGGACACTGAGTGGAGGGATCGGAGGAGGACACTGAGTGGAGGGATCGGCGGAGGACACTGAGTGGAGGGATCGGCGGAGGACACTGAGTGGAGGGATCGGCGGAGGACGCTGAGCGGAGGGATCGGAGGAGGACGCTGAGCGGAGGGATCGGAGGAGGACGCTGAGCGGAGGGATCGGAGGAGGACGCTGAGCGGAGGGATCGGAGGAGGACGCTGAGCGGAGGGATCGGAGGAGGACGCTGAGCGGAGGGATCGGAGGAGGACGCTGAGCGGAGGGATCGGAGGAGGACGCTGAGCGGAGGGATCGGAGGAGGACGCTGAGCGGAGGGATCGGAGGAGGACGCTGAGCGGAGGGATCGGCGGAGGACGCTGAGCGGAGGGATCGGCGGAGGACGCTGAGCGGAGGGATCGGCGGAGGACGCTGAGCGGAGGGATCGGCGGAGGACACTGAGCGGAGGGATCGGCGGAGGACACTGAGCGGAGGGATCGGCGGAGGGATCGGCGGAGGGATCGGCGGAGGACACTGAGTGGAGGGATCGGAGGAGGACACTGAGTGGAGGGATCGGCGGAGGACACTGAGTGGAGGGATCGGCGGAGGGATCGGAGGAGGACACTGAGCGGAGGGATCGGAGGAGGACACTGAGCGGAGGGATCGGAGGAGGACACTGAGCGGAGGGATCGGAGGAGGACACTGAGCGGAGGGATCGGAGGAGGACACTGAGCGGAGGGATCGGAGGAGGACACTGAGCGGAGGGATCGGAGGAGGACACTGAGCGGAGGGATCGGAGGAGGACACTGAGCGGAGGGATCGGAGGAGGACACTGAGCGGAGGGATCGGAGGAGGACACTGAGTGGAGGGATCGGAGGAGGACACTGAGTGGAGGGATCGGCGGAGGGATCGGAGGAGGACACTGAGTGGAGGGATCGGCGGAGGGATCGGAGGAGGACACTGAGTGGAGGGATCGGCGGAGGGATCGGAGGAGGACACTGAGCGGAGGGATCGGAGGAGGACACTGAGCGGAGGGATCGGCGGAGGACATTGAGCGGAGGGATCGGCGGAGGACACTGAGCGGAGGGATCGGAGGAGGACACTGAGCGGAGGGATCGGAGGAGGACACTGAGCGGAGGGATCGGAGGAGGACACTGAGCGGAGGGATCGGCGGAGGACATTGAGCGGAGGGATCGGAGGAGGACACTGAGCGGAGGGATCGGAGGAGGACACTGAGCGGAGGGATCGGAGGAGGACACTGAGCGGAGGGATCGGAGGAGGACACTGAGCGGAGGGATCGGAGGACACTGAGCGGAGGGATCGGCGGAGGACACTGAGTGGAGGGATCGGCGGAGGGATCGGAGGAGGACACTGAGTGGAGGGATCGGCGGAGGGCACTGAGTGGAGGGATCGGCGGAGGACACTGAGTGGAGGGATCGGAGGAGGACACTGAGTGGAGGGATCGGAGGAGGACACTGAGTGGAGGGATCGGAGGAGGACACTGAGTGGAGGGATCGGCGGAGGACACTGAGTGGAGGGATCGGCGGAGGACACTGAGTGGAGGGATCGGCGGAGGACACTGAGTGGAGGGATCGGCGGAGGACACTGAGTGGAGGGATCGGCGGAGGACACTGAGTGGAGGGATCGGAGGAGGACACTGAGTGGAGGGATCGGAGGAGGACACTGAGTGGAGGGATCGGCGGAGGACACTGAGTGGAGGGATCGGCGGAGGACACTGAGTGGAGGGATCGGCGGAGGACACTGAGTGGAGGGATCGGCGGAGGACACTGAGTGGAGGGATCGGCGGAGGACACTGAGTGGAGGGATCGGCGGAGGATACTGAGTGGAGGGATCGGAGGAGGACACTGAGTGGAGGGATCGGAGGAGGACACTGAGTGGAGGGATCGGAGGAGGACACTGAGTGGAGGGATCGGCGGAGGGATCGGAGGAGGACACTGAGTGGAGGGATCGGCGGAGGGATCGGAGGAGGACACTGAGTGGAGGGATCGGCGGAGGGATCGGCGGAGGACACTGAGTGGAGGGATCGGCGGAGGACACTGAGTGGGAGGGATCGGCGGACACTGAGTGGAGGGATCGGCGGAGGACACTGAGTGGAGGGATCGGAGGAGGACACTGAGTGGAGGGATCGGAGGAGGGATCGGTGGAGGACACTGAGTGGAGGGATCGGCGGAGGGATCGGTGGAGGACACTGAGTGGAGGGATCGGCGGAGGGATCGGTGGAGGACACTGAGTGGAGGGATCGGCGGAGGGATCGGTGGAGGACACTGAGTGGAGGGATCGGAGGAGGACACTGAGTGGAGGGATCGGTGGAGGACACTGAGTGGAGGGATCGGAGGAGGACACTGAGTGGAGGGATCGGAGGAGGACACTGAGTGGAGGGATCGGCGGAGGGATCGGTGGAGGACACTGAGTGGAGGGATCGGAGGAGGACACTGAGTGGAGGGATCGGCGGAGGGATTGGAGGAGGACACTGAGCGGAGGGATCGGCGGAGGGCACTGAGTGGAGGGATCGGCGGAGGACACTGAGTGGAGGGATCGGCGGAGGACACTGAGTGGAGGGATCGGCGGAGGACACTGAGTGGAGGGATCGGCGGAGGACACTGAGTGGAGGGATCGGAGGAGGACACTGAGCGGAGGGATCGGAGGAGGACACTGAGCGGAGGGATCGGAGGAGGACACTGAGCGGAGGAGGACACTGAGTGGAGGGATCGGAGGAGGACACTGAGTGGAGGGATCGGCGGAGGACACTGAGTGGAGGGATCGGCGGAGGACACTGAGTGGAGGGATCGGCGGAGGACACTGAGTGGAGGGATCGGCGGAGGACACTGAGTGGAGGGATCGGAGGAGGACACTGAGTGGAGGGATCGGAGGAGGACACTGAGTGGAGGGATCGGAGGAGGACACTGAGTGGAGGGATCGGAGGAGGGATCGGAGGAGGACACTGAGTGGAGGGATCGGCGGAGGGATCGGAGGAGGACACTGAGTGGAGGGATCGGCGGAGGGATCGGCGGAGGACACTGAGTGGAGGGATCGGTGGAGGACACTGAGTGGAGGGATCGGTGGAGGACACTGAGTGGAGGGATCGGTGGAGGACACTGAGTGGAGGGATCGGCGGAGGGATCGGTGGAGGACAGAGTGGAGGGATCGGCGGAGGGATCGGTGGAGGACACTGAGTGGAGGGATCGGCGGAGGGATCGGTGGAGGACACTGAGTGGAGGGATCGGAGGAGGGATCGGAGGAGGACACTGAGTGGAGGGATCGGTGGAGGACACTGAGTGGAGGGATCGGAGGAGGACACTGAGTGGAGGGATCGGAGGAGGACACTGAGTGGAGGGATCGGAGGAGGACACTGAGTGGAGGGATCGGCGGAGGGATCGGCGGAGGACACTGAGCGGAGGGATCGGCGGAGGACACTGAGCGGAGGGATCGGCGGAGGACACTGAGCGGAGGGATCGGCGGAGGGATCGGCGGAGGACACTGAGTGGAGGGATCGGCGGAGGACACTGAGTGGAGGGATCGGCGGAGGACACTGAGTGGAGGGATCGGAGGAGGACACTGAGTGGAGGGATCGGAGGAGGACACTGAGTGGAGGGATCGGAGGAGGACACTGAGTGGAGGGATCGGAGGAGGACACTGAGTGGAGGGATCGGCGGAGGACACTGAGTGGAGGGATCGGCGGAGGACACTGAGTGGAGGGATCGGCGGAGGACACTGAGTGGAGGGATCGGCGGAGGACACTGAGTGGAGGGATCGGCGGAGGACACTGAGTGGAGGGATCGGAGGAGGACACTGAGTGGAGGGATCGGAGGAGGACACTGAGTGGAGGGATCGGCGGAGGACACTGAGTGGAGGGATCGGCGGAGGACACTGAGCGGAGGGATCGGAGGAGGACACTGAGTGGAGGGATCGGCGGAGGACACTGAGTGGAGGGATCGGCGGAGGACACTGAGTGGAGGGATCGGCGGAGGATACTGAGTGGAGGGATCGGAGGAGGACACTGAGTGGAGGGATCGGAGGAGGACACTGAGTGGAGGGATCGGAGGAGGACACTGAGTGGAGGGATCGGCGGAGGGATCGGAGGAGGACACTGAGTGGAGGGATCGGCGGAGGGATCGGAGGAGGACACTGAGTGGAGGGATCGGCGGAGGGATCGGCGGAGGACACTGAGTGGAGGGATCGGCGGAGGACACTGAGTGGGAGGGATCGGCGGACACTGAGTGGAGGGATCGGCGGAGGACACTGAGTGGAGGGATCGGAGGAGGACACTGAGTGGAGGGATCGGAGGAGGGATCGGTGGAGGACACTGAGTGGAGGGATCGGCGGAGGGATCGGTGGAGGACACTGAGTGGAGGGATCGGCGGAGGGATCGGTGGAGGACACTGAGTGGAGGGATCGGCGGAGGGATCGGTGGAGGACACTGAGTGGAGGGATCGGAGGAGGACACTGAGTGGAGGGATCGGTGGAGGACACTGAGTGGAGGGATCGGAGGAGGACACTGAGTGGAGGGATCGGAGGAGGACACTGAGTGGAGGGATCGGCGGAGGGATCGGTGGAGGACACTGAGTGGAGGGATCGGAGGAGGACACTGAGTGGAGGGATCGGCGGAGGGATTGGAGGAGGACACTGAGCGGAGGGATCGGCGGAGGGCACTGAGTGGAGGGATCGGCGGAGGACACTGAGTGGAGGGATCGGCGGAGGACACTGAGTGGAGGGATCGGCGGAGGACACTGAGTGGAGGGATCGGCGGAGGACACTGAGTGGAGGGATCGGAGGAGGACACTGAGCGGAGGGATCGGAGGAGGACACTGAGCGGAGGGATCGGAGGAGGACACTGAGCGGAGGAGGACACTGAGTGGAGGGATCGGAGGAGGACACTGAGTGGAGGGATCGGAGGAGGACACTGAGCGGAGGGATCGGAGGAGGACACTGAGCGGAGGGATCGGAGGACACTGAGCGGAGGGATCGGAGGAGGACACTGAGCGGAGGGATCGGAGGAGGACACTGAGCGGAGGGATCGGAGGAGGACACTGAGCGGAGGGATCGGAGGAGGACACTGAGCGGAGGGATCGGAGGAGGACACTGAGCGGAGGGATCGGCGGAGGACACTGAGCGGAGGGATCGGCGGAGGACACTGAGCGGAGGGATCGGCGGAGGACACTGAGCGGAGGGATCGGCGGAGGACACTGAGCGGAGGGATCGGCGGAGGACGCTGAGCGGAGGGATCGGAGGAGGACGCTGAGCGGAGGGATCGGAGGAGGACGCTGAGCGGAGGGATCGGAGGAGGACGCTGAGCGGAGGGATCGGCGGAGGACGCTGAGCGGAGGGATCGGCGGAGGACGCTGAGCGGAGGGATCGGCGGAGGACGCTGAGCGGAGGGATCGGCGGAGGACGCTGAGCGGAGGGATCGGCGGAGGACACTGAGCGGAGGGATCGGCGGAGGACACTGAGCGGAGGGATCGGCGGAGGACACTGAGCGGAGGGATCGGCGGAGGGATCGGCGGAGGACACTGAGTGGAGGGATCGGCGGAGGACACTGAGTGGAGGGATCGGCGGAGGACACTGAGTGGAGGGATCGGCGGAGGACACTGAGCGGATGGATCGGCGGAGGACACTGAGCGGAGGGATCGGCGGAGGACACTGAGCGGAGGGATCGGCGGAGGACACTGAGCGGAGGGATCGGAGGAGGACACTGAGCGGAGGAGGACACTGAGTGGAGGGATCGGAGGAGGACACTGAGCGGAGGGATCGGAGGAGGACGCTGAGCGGAGGGATCGGCGGAGGACACTGAGCGGAGGGATCGGCGGAGGACACTGAGCGGAGGGATCGGCGGAGGACACTGAGCGGAGGGATCGGCGGAGGACACTGAGCGGAGGGATCGGCGGAGGGATCGGCGGAGGACACTGAGCGGAGGGATCGGCGGAGGACACTGAGCGGAGGGATCGGCGGAGGACACTGAGCGGAGGGATCGGCGGAGGACACTGAGCGGAGGGATCGGCGGAGGACACTGAGCGGAGGGATCGGCGGAGGACACTGAGCGGAGGGATCGGCGGAGGACACTGAGCGGAGGGATCGGTGGAGGACACTGAGCGGAGGGATCGGAGGAGGACACTGAGCGGAGGGATCGGAGGAGGACACTGAGCGGAGGGATCGGAGGAGGACACTGAGCGGAGGGATCGGAGGAGGACGCTGAGCGGAGGGATCGGAGGAGGACACTGAGCGGAGGGATCGGAGGAGGACGCTGAGCGGAGGGATCGGAGGAGGACGCTGAGCGGAGGGATCGGAGGAGGACGCTGAGCGGAGGGATCGGAGGAGGACACTGAGCGGAGGGATCGGAGGAGGACACTGAGCGGAGGGATCGGCGGAGGACACTGAGCGGAGGGATCGGCGGAGGACACTGAGAGGAGGGATCGGAGGAGGACACTGAGCGGAGGGATCGGAGGAGGACACTGAGCGGAGGGATCGGTGGAGGACACTGAGCGGAGGGATCGGAGGAGGACACTGAGCGGAGGGATCGGAGGAGGACACTGAGCGGAGGGATCGGTGGAGGACACTGAGCGGAGGGATCGGAGGAGGACGCTGAGCGGAGGGATCGGAGGAGGACGCTGAGCGGAGGGATCGGAGGAGGACGCTGAGCGGAGGGATCGGAGGAGGACGCTGAGCAGAGGGATCGGAGGAGGACGCTGAGCGGAGGGATCGGCGGAGGACACTGAGCGGAGGGATCGGCGGAGGACACTGAGAGGAGGGATCGGAGGAGGACACTGAGCGGAGGGATCGGAGGAGGACACTGAGCGGAGGGATCGGTGGAGGACACTGAGCGGAGGGATCGGAGGAGGACACTGAGCGGAGGGATCGGAGGAGGACACTGAGTGGAGGGATCGGTGGAGGACACTGAGTGGAGGGATCGGAGGAGGACACTGAGTGGAGGGATCGGCGGAGGACACTGAGTGGAGGGATCGGCGGAGGGATCGGAGGAGGACACTGAGCGGAGGGATCGGAGGAGGACACTGAGCGGAGGGATCGGAGGAGGACACTGAGCGGAGGGATCGGAGGAGGACACTGAGCGGAGGGATCGGAGGAGGACACTGAGCGGAGGGATCGGAGGAGGACACTGAGCGGAGGGATCGGCGGAGGACACTGAGCGGAGGGATCGGCGGAGGACACTGAGCGGAGGGATCGGCGGAGGACACTGAGCGGAGGGATCGGCGGAGGACACTGAGCGGAGGGATCGGCGGAGGGATCGGCGGAGGACACTGAGTGGAGGGATCGGCGGAGGACACTGAGTGGAGGGATCGGCGGAGGACACTGAGCGGAGGGATCGGCGGAGGACACTGAGCGGAGGGATCGGCGGAGGACACTGAGCGGAGGGATCGGCGGAGGACACTGAGCGGAGGGATCGGCGGAGGACACTGAGCGGAGGGATCGGCGGAGGACACTGAGCGGAGGGATCGGCGGAGGACACTGAGCGGAGGGATCGGCGGAGGACACTGAGCGGAGGGATCGGCGGAGGACACTGAGCGGAGGGATCGGTGGAGGACACTGAGCGGAGGGATCGGAGGAGGACACTGAGCGGAGGGATCGGAGAAGGACACTGAGCGGAGGGATCGGAGGAGGACACTGAGCGGAGGGATCGGAGGAGGACACTGAGCGGAGGGATCGGAGGAGGACACTGAGCGGAGGGATCGGTGGAGGACACTGAGTGGAGGGATCGGAGGAGGACACTGAGTGGAGGGATCGGCGGAGGACACTGAGTGGAGGGATCGGCGGAGGGATCGGAGGAGGACACTGAGCGGAGGGATCGGAGGAGGACACTGAGCGGAGGGATCGGAGGAGGACACTGAGCGGAGGGATCGGAGGAGGACACTGAGTGGAGGGATCGGTGGAGGACACTGAGCGGAGGGATCGGAGGAGGACACTGAGTGGAGGGATCGGTGGAGGACACTGAGTGGAGGGATCGGAGGAGGACACTGAGTGGAGGGATCGGCGGAGGACACTGAGTGGAGGGATCGGCGGAGGGATCGGAGGAGGACACTGAGCGGAGGGATCGGAGGAGGACACTGAGCGGAGGGATCGGAGGAGGACACTGAGCGGAGGGATCGGAGGAGGACACTGAGCGGAGGGATCGGCGGAGGACACTGAGCGGAGGGATCGGCGGAGGACACTGAGCGGAGGGATCGGCGGAGGACACTGAGCGGAGGGATCGGCGGAGGACACTGAGCGGAGGGATCGGCGGAGGGATCGGCGGAGGACACTGAGAGGAGGGATCGGAGGAGGACACTGAGCGGAGGGATCGGTGGAGGACACTGAGCGGAGGGATCGGAGGAGGACACTGAGCGGAGGGATCGGAGGAGGACACTGAGTGGAGGGATCGGTGGAGGACACTGAGTGGAGGGATCGGAGGAGGACACTGAGTGGAGGGATCGGCGGAGGACACTGAGTGGAGGGATCGGCGGAGGGATCGGAGGAGGACACTGAGCGGAGGGATCGGAGGAGGACACTGAGCGGAGGGATCGGAGGAGGACACTGAGCGGAGGGATCGGAGGAGGACACTGAGCGGAGGGATCGGAGGAGGACACTGAGCGGAGGGATCGGAGGAGGACACTGAGCGGAGGGATCGGCGGAGGACACTGAGCGGAGGGATCGGCGGAGGACACTGAGCGGAGGGATCGGCGGAGGACACTGAGCGGAGGGATCGGCGGAGGACACTGAGCGGAGGGATCGGCGGAGGGATCGGCGGAGGACACTGAGTGGAGGGATCGGCGGAGGACACTGAGTGGAGGGATCGGCGGAGGACACTGAGTGGAGGGATCGGCGGAGGACACTGAGCGGAGGGATCGGCGGAGGACACTGAGCGGAGGGATCGGCGGAGGACACTGAGCGGAGGGATCGGCGGAGGACACTGAGCGGAGGGATCGGCGGAGGACACTGAGCGGAGGGATCGGCGGAGGACACTGAGCGGAGGGATCGGCGGAGGACACTGAGCGGAGGGATCGGTGGAGGACACTGAGCGGAGGGATCGGAGGAGGACACTGAGCGGAGGGATCGGAGAAGGACACTGAGCGGAGGGATCGGAGGAGGACACTGAGCGGAGGGATCGGAGGAGGACACTGAGCGGAGGGATCGGAGGAGGACACTGAGTGGAGGGATCGGTGGAGGACACTGAGTGGAGGGATCGGAGGAGGACACTGAGTGGAGGGATCGGCGGAGGACACTGAGTGGAGGGATCGGCGGAGGGATCGGAGGAGGACACTGAGCGGAGGGATCGGAGGAGGACACTGAGCGGAGGGATCGGAGGAGGACACTGAGCGGAGGGATCGGAGGAGGACACTGAGTGGAGGGATCGGTGGAGGACACTGAGCGGAGGGATCGGAGGAGGACACTGAGTGGAGGGATCGGTGGAGGACACTGAGTGGAGGGATCGGAGGAGGACACTGAGTGGAGGGATCGGCGGAGGACACTGAGTGGAGGGATCGGCGGAGGGATCGGAGGAGGACACTGAGCGGAGGGATCGGAGGAGGACACTGAGCGGAGGGATCGGAGGAGGACACTGAGCGGAGGGATCGGAGGAGGACACTGAGCGGAGGGATCGGCGGAGGACACTGAGCGGAGGGATCGGCGGAGGACACTGAGCGGAGGGATCGGCGGAGGACACTGAGCGGAGGGATCGGCGGAGGACACTGAGCGGAGGGATCGGCGGAGGGATCGGCGGAGGACACTGAGTGGAGGGATCGGCGGAGGACACTGAGTGGAGGGATCGGCGGAGGACACTGAGCGGATGGATCGGCGGAGGACACTGAGCGGAGGGATCGGCGGAGGACACTGAGCGGAGGGATCGGCGGAGGACACTGAGCGGAGGGATCGGCGGAGGACACTGAGCGGAGGACACTGAGCGGAGGGATCGGTGGAGGACACTGAGCGGAGGGATCGGAGGAGGACACTGAGCGGAGGGATCGGAGGAGGACACTGAGCGGAGGGATCGGAGGAGGACACTGAGCGGAGGGATCGGAGGAGGACACTGAGCGGAGGGATCGGAGGACACTGAGCGGAGGGATCGGAGGAGGACACTGAGCGGAGGGATCGGAGGAGGACACTGAGCGGAGGGATCGGAGGAGGACACTGAGCGGAGGGATCGGAGGAGGACACTGAGCGGAGGGATCGGAGGAGGACACTGAGCGGAGGGATCGGAGGAGGACACTGAGCGGAGGGATCGGAGGAGGAGCTGAGCGGAGGGATCGGAGGAGGACGCTGAGCGGAGGGATCGGAGGAGGACGCTGAGCGGAGGGATCGGAGGAGGACGCTGAGCGGAGGGATCGGAGGAGGACGCTGAGCGGAGGGATCGGAGGAGGACACTGAGCGGAGGGATCGGAGGAGGACACTGAGCGGAGGGATCGGCGGAGGACACTGAGCGGAGGGATCGGCGGAGGACACTGAGCGGAGGGATCGGCGGAGGACACTGAGCGGAGGGATCGGCGGAGGACACTGAGCGGAGGGATCGGCGGAGGGATCGGCGGAGGACACTGAGTGGAGGGATCGGCGGAGGACACTGAGTGGAGGGATCGGCGGAGGACACTGAGTGGAGGGATCGGCGGAGGACACTGAGCGGAGGGATCGGCGGAGGACACTGAGCGGAGGGATCGGCGGAGGACACTGAGCGGAGGGATCGGCGGAGGACACTGAGCGGAGGGATCGGCGGAGGACACTGAGCGGAGGGATCGGCGGAGGACACTGAGCGGAGGGATCGGCGGAGGACACTGAGCGGAGGGATCGGAGGAGGACACTGAGCGGAGGGATCGGAGGAGGACACTGAGCGGAGGGATCGGAGGAGGACACTGAGCGGAGGGATCGGAGGAGGACGCTGAGCGGAGGGATCGGAGGAGGACGCTGAGCGGAGGGATCGGAGGAGGACGCTGAGCGGAGGGATCGGAGGAGGACGCTGAGCGGAGGGATCGGAGGAGGACGCTGAGCGGAGGGATCGGAGGAGGACGCTGAGCGGAGGGATCGGAGGAGGACACTGAGCAGAGGGATCGGAGGAGGACACTGAGCGGAGGGATCGGCGGAGGACACTGAGCGGAGGGATCGGCGGAGGACACTGAGTGGAGGGATCGGAGGAGGACACTGAGCGGAGGAGGACACTGAGTGGAGGGATCGGAGGAGGACACTGAGCGGAGGGATCGGAGGAGGACACTGAGCGGAGGGATCGGAGGAGGACACTGAGTGGAGGGATCGGTGGAGGACACTGAGTGGAGGGATCGGAGGAGGACACTGAGTGGAGGGATCGGCGGAGGACACTGAGTGGAGGGATCGGCGGAGGGATCGGAGGAGGACACTGAGCGGAGGGATCGGAGGAGGACACTGAGCGGAGGGATCGGAGGAGGACACTGAGCGGAGGGATCGGAGGAGGACACTGAGCGGAGGGATCGGAGGAGGACACTGAGCGGAGGGATCGGAGGAGGACACTGAGCGGAGGGATCGGAGGAGGACACTGAGCGGAGGGATCGGAGGAGGACACTGAGCGGAGGGATCGGAGGAGGACACTGAGCGGAGGGATCGGCGGAGGGATCGGAGGAGGACACTGAGTGGAGGGATCGGCGGAGGGATCGGAGGAGGACACTGAGTGGAGGGATCGGCGGAGGGATCGGAGGAGGACACTGAGTGGAGGGATCGGCGGAGGGATCGGAGGAGGACACTGAGCGGAGGGATCGGAGGAGGACACTGAGCGGAGGGATCGGCGGAGGACATTGAGCGGAGGGATCGGCGGAGGACACTGAGCGGAGGGATCGGAGGAGGACACTGAGCGGAGGGATCGGAGGAGGACACTGAGCGGAGGGATCGGCGGAGGACACTGAGCGGAGGGATCGGAGGAGGACACTGAGCGGAGGGATCGGAGGAGGACACTGAGCGGAGGGATCGGAGGAGGACACTGAGCGGAGGGATCGGAGGAGGACACTGAGCGGAGGGATCGGAGGAGGACACTGAGCGGAGGGATCGGCGGAGGACACTGAGTGGAGGGATCGGCGGAGGGATCGGAGGAGGACACTGAGCGGAGGGATCGGAGGAGGACACTGAGCGGAGGGATCGGAGGAGGACACTGAGCGGAAGGATCGGCGGAGGACACTGAGTGGAGGGATCGGCGGAGGGATCGGAGGAGGACACTGAGTGGAGGGATCGGCGGAGGGCACTGAGTGGAGGGATCGGCGGAGGACACTGAGTGGAGGGATCGGAGGAGGACACTGAGTGGAGGGATCGGAGGAGGACACTGAGTGGAGGGATCGGAGGAGGACACTGAGTGGAGGGATCGGCGGAGGACACTGAGTGGAGGGATCGGCGGAGGACACTGAGTGGAGGGATCGGCGGAGGACACTGAGTGGAGGGATCGGCGGAGGACACTGAGTGGAGGGATCGGCGGAGGACACTGAGTGGAGGGATCGGCGGAGGACACTGAGTGGAGGGATCGGCGGAGGACACTGAGTGGAGGGATCGGAGGAGGACACTGAGTGGAGGGATCGGAGGAGGACACTGAGTGGAGGGATCGGAGGAGGACACTGAGTGGAGGGATCGGCGGAGGACACTGAGTGGAGGGATCGGCGGAGGACACTGAGTGGAGGGATCGGCGGAGGACACTGAGTGGAGGGATCGGCGGAGGACACTGAGTGGAGGGATCGGCGGAGGACACTGAGTGGAGGGATCGGCGGAGGATACTGAGTGGAGGGATCGGAGGAGGACACTGAGTGGAGGGATCGGAGGAGGACACTGAGTGGAGGGATCGGAGGAGGACACTGAGTGGAGGGATCGGAGGAGGACACTGAGTGGAGGGATCGGCGGAGGGATCGGAGGAGGACACTGAGTGGAGGGATCGGCGGAGGGATCGGAGGAGGACACTGAGTGGAGGGATCGGCGGAGGGATCGGCGGAGGACACTGAGTGGAGGGATCGGCGGAGGACACTGAGTGGAGGGATCGGCGGAGGACACTGAGTGGAGGGATCGGCGGAGGACACTGAGTGGAGGGATCGGAGGAGGGATCGGTGGAGGACACTGAGTGGAGGGATCGGTGGAGGACACTGAGTGGAGGGATCGGCGGAGGGATCGGTGGAGGACACTGAGTGGAGGGATCGGCGGAGGGATCGGTGGAGGACACTGAGTGGAGGGATCGGCGGAGGGATCGGTGGAGGACACTGAGTGGAGGGATCGGAGGAGGACACTGAGTGGAGGGATCGGTGGAGGACACTGAGTGGAGGGATCGGAGGAGGACACTGAGTGGAGGGATCGGAGGAGGACACTGAGTGGAGGGATCGGAGGAGGACACTGAGTGGAGGGATCAGAGGAGGACACTGAGTGGAGGGATCGGCGGAGGGATCGGTGGAGGACACTGAGTGGAGGGATCGGAGGAGGACACTGAGTGGAGGGATCGGCGGAGGGATTGGAGGAGGACACTGAGCGGAGGGATCGGCGGAGGGCACTGAGTGGAGGGATCGGCGGAGGACACTGAGTGGAGGGATCGGCGGAGGACACTGAGTGGAGGGATCGGCGGAGGACACTGAGTGGAGGGATCGGAGGAGGACACTGAGTGGAGGGATCGGAGGAGGACACTGAGCGGAGGAGGACACTGAGTGGAGGGATCGGAGGAGGACACTGAGTGGAGGGATCGGAGGAGGACACTGAGCGGAGGGATCGGAGGAGGACACTGAGCGGAGGGATCGGAGGAGGACACTGAGCGGAGGGATCGGAGGAGGACACTGAGCGGAGGGATCGGAGGAGGACACTGAGCGGAGGGATCGGAGGAGGACACTGAGCGGAGGGATCGGAGGAGGACACTGAGCGGAGGGATCGGAGGAGGACACTGAGCGGAGGGATCGGAGGAGGACACTGAGCGGAGGGATCGGAGGAGGACACTGAGCGGAGGGATCGGAGGAGGACACTGAGCGGAGGGATCGGAGGAGGACACTGAGCGGAGGGATCGGAGGAGGACACTGAGCGGAGGGATCGGAGGAGGACACTGAGCGGAGGGATCGGAGGAGGACACTGAGCGGAGGGATCGGAGGAGGACACTGAGCGGAGGGATCGGAGGAGGACACTGAGCGGAGGGATCGGCGGAGGACACTGAGTGGAGGGATCGGCGGAGGGATCGGAGGAGGACACTGAGCGGAGGGATCGGAGGAGGACACTGAGTGGAGGGATCGGCGGAGGACACTGAGTGGAGGGATCGGAGGAGGACACTGAGCGGAGGGATCGGAGGAGGACACTGAGTGGAGGGATCGGCGGAGGACACTGAGTGGAGGGATCGGAGGAGGACACTGAGTGGAGGGATCGGCGGAGGACACTGAGTGGAGGGATCGGCGGAGGACACTGAGTGGAGGGATCGGAGGAGGACACTGAGTGGAGGGATCGGCGGAGGACACTGAGTGGAGGGATCGGCGGAGGACACTGAGTGGAGGGATCGGCGGAGGACACTGAGCGGAGGGATCGGCGGAGGACACTGAGCGGAGGGATCGGCGGAGGACACTGAGCGGAGGGATCGGAGGAGGACACTGAGCGGAGGGATCGGAGGAGGACACTGAGCGGAGGGATCGGAGGAGGACACTGAGCGGAGGGATCGGAGGAGGACACTGAGCGGAGGGATCGGAGGAGGACACTGAGCGGAGGGATCGGAGGAGGACACTGAGCGGAGGGATCGGAGGAGGACACTGAGCGGAGGGATCGGAGGAGGACACTGAGCGGAGGGATCGGAGGAGGACACTGAGCGGAGGGATCGGAGGAGGACACTGAGCGGAGGGATCGGAGGAGGACACTGAGCGGAGGGATCGGAGGAGGACACTGAGCGGAGGGATCGGAGGAGGACACTGAGCGGAGGGATCGGAGGAGGACACTGAGCGGAGGGATCGGAGGAGGACACTGAGAGGAGGGATCGGAGGAGGACACTGAGCGGAGGGATCGGAGGAGGACACTGAGCGGAGGGATCGGCGGAGGACACTGAGCGGAGGGATCGGCGGAGGACACTGAGCGGAGGGATCGGCGGAGGACACTGAGCGGAGGGATCGGCGGAGGACACTGAGCGGAGGGATCGGCGGAGGACACTGAGCGGAGGGATCGGCGGAGGACACTGAGCGGAGGGATCGGCGGAGGACACTGAGCGGAGGGATCGGAGGAGGACACTGAGCGGAGGGATCGGAGGAGGACACTGAGCGGAGGGATCGGAGGAGGACACTGAGTGGAGGGATCGGAGGAGGACACTGAGCGGAGGGATCGGAGGAGGACACTGAGCGGAGGGATCGGAGGAGGACACTGAGCGGAGGGATCGGAGGAGGACACTGAGAGGAGGGATCGGAGGAGGACACTGAGCGGAGGGATCGGAGGAGGACACTGAGCGGAGGGATCGGCGGAGGACACTGAGCGGAGGGATCGGCGGAGGACACTGAGCGGAGGGATCGGCGGAGGACACTGAGTGGAGGGATCGGCGGAGGGATCGGAGGAGGACACTGAGCGGAGGGATCGGAGGAGGACACTGAGCGGAGGGATCGGAGGAGGACACTGAGCGGAGGGATCGGAGGAGGACACTGAGCGGAGGGATCGGAGGAGGACACTGAGCGGAGGGATCGGAGGAGGACACTGAGCGGAGGGATCGGAGGAGGACACTGAGCGGAGGGATCGGAGGAGGACACTGAGCGGAGGGATCGGAGGAGGACACTGAGCGGAGGGATCGGAGGAGGACACTGAGCGGAGGGATCGGCGGAGGACACTGAGTGGAGGGATCGGCGGAGGGATCGGAGGAGGACACTGAGTGGAGGGATCGGCGGAGGACACTGAGTGGAGGGATCGGCGGAGGACACTGAGTGGAGGGATCGGCGGAGGACACTGAGTGGAGGGATCGGAGGAGGACACTGAGTGGAGGGATCGGCGGAGGACACTGAGTGGAGGGATCGGCGGAGGACACTGAGTGGAGGGATCGGAGGAGGACACTGAGTGGAGGGATCGGCGGAGGACACTGAGTGGAGGGATCGGCGGAGGACACTGAGTGGAGGGATCGGCGGAGGACACTGAGTGGAGGGATCGGCGGAGGACACTGAGTGGAGGGATCGGCGGAGGACACTGAGTGGAGGGATCGGAGGAGGACACTGAGTGGAGGGATCGGAGGAGGACACTGAGTGGAGGGATCGGAGGAGGACACTGAGTGGAGGGATCGGAGGAGGACACTGAGTGGAGGGATCGGCGGAGGGATCGGAGGAGGACACTGAGTGGAGGGATCGGCGGAGGGATCGGAGGAGGACACTGAGTGGAGGGATCGGCGGAGGGATCGGCGGAGGACACTGAGTGGAGGGATCGGCGGAGGACACTGAGTGGAGGGATCGGCGGAGGACACTGAGTGGAGGGATCGGCGGAGGACACTGAGTGGAGGGATCGGCGGAGGACACTGAGTGGAGGGATCGGCGGAGGACACTGAGTGGAGGGATCGGCGGAGGACACTGAGTGGAGGGATCGGCGGAGGACACTGAGTGGAGGGATCGGTGGAGGACACTGAGCGGAGGAGGACACTGAGCGGAGGGATCGGAGGAGGACACTGAGCGGAGGGATCGGAGGAGGACACTGAGCGGAGGGATCGGAGGAGGACACTGAGCGGAGGGATCGGAGGAGGACACTGAGCGGAGGGATCGGAGGAGGACACTGAGCGGAGGGATCGGAGGAGGACACTGAGCGGAGGGATCGGCGGAGGGATCGGAGGAGGACACTGAGTGGAGGGATCGGCGGAGGGATCGGAGGAGGACACTGGAGCGGAGGGATCGGAGGAGGACACTGAGCGGAGGGATCGGAGGAGGACACTGAGCGGAGGGATCGGAGGAGGACACTGAGCGGAGGGATCGGAGGAGGACACTGAGCGGAGGGATCGGAGGAGGACACTGAGCGGAGGGATCGGAGGAGGACACTGAGCGGAGGGATCGGAGGAGGACACTGAGCGGAGGGATCGGAGGAGGACACTAAGTGGAGGGATCGGCGGAGGGATCGGAGGAGGACACTGAGCGGAGGGATCGCAGGAGGACACTGAGTGGAGGGATCGGCGGAGGACACTGAGCGGAGGGATCGGAGGAGGACACTGAGCGGAGGGATCGGAGGAGGACACTGAGCGGAGGGATCGGAGGAGGACACTGAGCGGAGGGATCGGAGGAGGACACTGAGCGGAGGGATCGGAGGAGGACACTGAGCGGAGGGATCGGAGGACACTGAGCGGAGGGATCGGAGGAGGACACTGAGCGGAGGGATCGGAGGAGGACACTGAGCGGAGGGATCGGAGGAGGACACTGAGCGGAGGGATCGGAGGAGGACACTGAGCGGAGGGATCGGCGGAGGACACTGAGCGGAGGGATCGGCGGAGGACACTGAGCGGAGGGATCGGCGGAGGACACTGAGTGGAGGGATCGGCGGAGGGATCGGAGGAGGACACTGAGTGGAGGGATCGGCGGAGGACACTGAGTGGAGGGATCGGCGGAGGACACTGAGTGGAGGGATCGGAGGAGGACACTGAGTGGAGGGATCGGAGGAGGACACTGAGTGGAGGGATCGGAGGAGGACACTGAGTGGAGGGATCGGAGGAGGACACTGAGTGGAGGGATCGGCGGAGGACACTGAGTGGAGGGATCGGCGGAGGACACTGAGTGGAGGGATCGGCGGAGGACACTGAGTGGAGGGATCGGCGGAGGACACTGAGTGGAGGGATCGGCGGAGGACACTGAGTGGAGGGATCGGCGGAGGACACTGAGTGGAGGGATCGGCGGAGGACACTGAGTGGAGGGATCGGAGGAGGACACTGAGCGGAGGGATCGGAGGAGGACACTGAGCGGAGGGATCGGAGGAGGACACTGAGCGGAGGGATCGGAGGAGGACACTGAGCGGAGGGATCGGAGGAGGACACTGAGCGGAGGGATCGGAGGAGGACACTGAGCGGAGGGATCGGAGGAGGACACTGAGCGGAGGGATCGGCGGAGGACACTGAGTGGAGGGATCGGCGGAGGGATCGGCGGAGGGATCGGAGGAGGACACTGAGCGGAGGGATCGGAGGAGGACACTGAGCGGAGGGATCGGAGGAGGACACTGAGCGGAAGGATCGGCGGAGGACACTGAGTGGAGGGATCGGCGGAGGGATCGGAGGAGGACACTGAGTGGAGGGATCGGCGGAGGGCACTGAGTGGAGGGATCGGCGGAGGACACTGAGTGGAGGGATCGGAGGAGGACACTGAGTGGAGGGATCGGAGGAGGACACTGAGTGGAGGGATCGGAGGAGGACACTGAGTGGAGGGATCGGAGGAGGACACTGAGTGGAGGGATCGGAGGAGGACACTGAGTGGAGGGATCGGCGGAGGACACTGAGTGGAGGGATCGGCGGAGGACACTGAGTGGAGGGATCGGCGGAGGACACTGAGTGGAGGGATCGGCGGAGGACACTGAGTGGAGGGATCGGCGGAGGACACTGAGTGGAGGGATCGGAGGAGGACACTGAGTGGAGGGATCGGAGGAGGACACTGAGTGGAGGGATCGGAGGAGGACACTGAGTGGAGGGATCGGCGGAGGACACTGAGTGGAGGGATCGGCGGAGGACACTGAGTGGAGGGATCGGCGGAGGACACTGAGTGGAGGGATCGGCGGAGGACACTGAGTGGAGGGATCGGCGGAGGACACTGAGTGGAGGGATCGGCGGAGGATACTGAGTGGAGGGATCGGAGGAGGACACTGAGTGGAGGGATCGGAGGAGGACACTGAGTGGAGGGATCGGAGGAGGACACTGAGTGGAGGGATCGGAGGAGGACACTGAGTGGAGGGATCGGCGGAGGGATCGGAGGAGGACACTGAGTGGAGGGATCGGCGGAGGGATCGGCGGAGGACACTGAGTGGAGGGATCGGCGGAGGACACTGAGTGGAGGGATCGGCGGAGGACACTGAGTGGAGGGATCGGCGGAGGACACTGAGTGGAGGGATCGGAGGAGGGATCGGTGGAGGACACTGAGTGGAGGGATCGGTGGAGGACACTGAGTGGAGGGATCGGCGGAGGGATCGGTGGAGGACACTGAGTGGAGGGATCGGCGGAGGGATCGGTGGAGGACACTGAGTGGAGGGATCGGCGGAGGGATCGGTGGAGGACACTGAGTGGAGGGATCGGAGGAGGACACTGAGTGGAGGGATCGGTGGAGGACACTGAGTGGAGGGATCGGAGGAGGACACTGAGTGGAGGGATCGGAGGAGGACACTGAGTGGAGGGATCGGAGGAGGACACTGAGTGGAGGGATCGGAGGAGGACACTGAGTGGAGGGATCGGCGGAGGGATCGGTGGAGGACACTGAGTGGAGGGATCGGAGGAGGACACTGAGTGGAGGGATCGGCGGAGGGATTGGAGGAGGACACTGAGCGGAGGGATCGGCGGAGGGCACTGAGTGGAGGGATCGGCGGAGGACACTGAGTGGAGGGATCGGCGGAGGACACTGAGTGGAGGGATCGGCGGAGGACACTGAGTGGAGGGATCGGCGGAGGACACTGAGTGGAGGGATCGGAGGAGGACACTGAGCGGAGGAGGACACTGAGTGGAGGGATCGGAGGAGGACACTGAGTGGAGGGATCGGAGGAGGACACTGAGCGGAGGGATCGGAGGAGGACACTGAGCGGAGGGATCGGAGGAGGACACTGAGCGGAGGGATCGGAGGAGGACACTGAGCGGAGGGATCGGAGGAGGACACTGAGCGGAGGGATCGGAGGAGGACACTGAGCGGAGGGATCGGAGGAGGACACTGAGCGGAGGGATCGGAGGAGGACACTGAGCGGAGGGATCGGAGGAGGACACTGAGCGGAGGGATCGGAGGAGGACACTGAGCGGAGGGATCGGAGGAGGACACTGAGCGGAGGGATCGGAGGAGGACACTGAGCGGAGGGATCGGAGGAGGACACTGAGCGGAGGGATCGGAGGAGGACACTGAGCGGAGGGATCGGAGGAGGACACTGAGCGGAGGGATCGGAGGAGGACACTGAGCGGAGGGATCGGAGGAGGACACTGAGCGGAGGGATCGGAGGAGGACACTGAGCGGAGGGATCGGCGGAGGACACTGAGTGGAGGGATCGGCGGAGGGATCGGAGGAGGACACTGAGCGGAGGGATCGGAGGAGGACACTGAGTGGAGGGATCGGCGGAGGACACTGAGTGGAGGGATCGGAGGAGGACACTGAGCGGAGGGATCGGAGGAGGACACTGAGTGGAGGGATCGGCGGAGGACACTGAGTGGAGGGATCGGAGGAGGACACTGAGTGGAGGGATCGGCGGAGGACACTGAGTGGAGGGATCGGCGGAGGACACTGAGTGGAGGGATCGGAGGAGGACACTGAGTGGAGGGATCGGCGGAGGACACTGAGTGGAGGGATCGGCGGAGGACACTGAGTGGAGGGATCGGCGGAGGACACTGAGCGGAGGGATCGGCGGAGGGATCGGAGGAGGACACTGAGCGGAGGGATCGGAGGAGGACACTGAGCGGAGGGATCGGAGGAGGACACTGAGCGGAGGGATCGGAGGAGGACACTGAGCGGAGGGATCGGAGGAGGACACTGAGCGGAGGGATCGGAGGAGGACACTGAGCGGAGGGATCGGAGGAGGACACTGAGCGGAGGGATCGGAGGAGGACACTGAGCGGAGGGATCGGAGGAGGACACTGAGCGGAGGGATCGGCGGAGGACACTGAGTGGAGGGATCGGCGGAGGGATCGGAGGAGGACACTGAGTGGAGGGATCGGCGGAGGACACTGAGTGGAGGGATCGGCGGAGGACACTGAGTGGAGGGATCGGAGGAGGACACTGAGTGGAGGGATCGGCGGAGGACACTGAGTGGAGGGATCGGCGGAGGACACTGAGTGGAGGGATCGGAGGAGGACACTGAGTGGAGGGATCGGCGGAGGACACTGAGTGGAGGGATCGGCGGAGGACACTGAGTGGAGGGATCGGCGGAGGACACTGAGTGGAGGGATCGGCGGAGGACACTGAGTGGAGGGATCGGCGGAGGACACTGAGTGGAGGGATCGGAGGAGGACACTGAGTGGAGGGATCGGAGGAGGACACTGAGTGGAGGGATCGGAGGAGGACACTGAGTGGAGGGATCGGAGGAGGACACTGAGTGGAGGGATCGGCGGAGGGATCGGAGGAGGACACTGAGTGGAGGGATCGGCGGAGGGATCGGAGGAGGACACTGAGTGGAGGGATCGGCGGAGGGATCGGCGGAGGACACTGAGTGGAGGGATCGGCGGAGGACACTGAGTGGAGGGATCGGCGGAGGACACTGAGTGGAGGGATCGGCGGAGGACACTGAGTGGAGGGATCGGCGGAGGACACTGAGTGGAGGGATCGGCGGAGGACACTGAGTGGAGGGATCGGCGGAGGACACTGAGTGGAGGGATCGGCGGAGGACACTGAGTGGAGGAGGACACTGAGCGGAGGGATCGGAGGAGGACACTGAGCGGAGGGATCGGAGGAGGACACTGAGCGGAGGGATCGGAGGAGGACACTGAGCGGAGGGATCGGAGGAGGACACTGAGCGGAGGGATCGGAGGAGGACACTGAGCGGAGGGATCGGAGGAGGACACTGAGCGGAGGGATCGGCGGAGGGATCGGAGGAGGACACTGAGTGGAGGGATCGGCGGAGGGATCGGAGGAGGACACTGGAGCGGAGGGATCGGAGGAGGACACTGAGCGGAGGGATCGGAGGAGGACACTGAGCGGAGGGATCGGAGGAGGACACTGAGCGGAGGGATCGGAGGAGGACACTGAGCGGAGGGATCGGAGGAGGACACTGAGCGGAGGGATCGGAGGAGGACACTGAGCGGAGGGATCGGAGGAGGACACTAAGTGGAGGGATCGGCGGAGGGATCGGAGGAGGACACTGAGCGGAGGGATCGCAGGAGGACACTGAGTGGAGGGATCGGCGGAGGACACTGAGCGGAGGGATCGGAGGAGGACACTGAGCGGAGGGATCGGAGGAGGACACTGAGCGGAGGGATCGGAGGAGGACACTGAGCGGAGGGATCGGAGGAGGACACTGAGCGGAGGGATCGGAGGAGGACACTGAGCGGAGGGATCGGAGGAGGACACTGAGCGGAGGGATCGGAGGAGGACACTGAGCGGAGGGATCGGAGGAGGACACTGAGCGGAGGGATCGGAGGAGGACACTGAGCGGAGGGATCGGAGGAGGACACTGAGCGGAGGGATCGGCGGAGGACACTGAGCGGAGGGATCGGCGGAGGACACTGAGCGGAGGGATCGGCGGAGGACACTGAGTGGAGGGATCGGCGGAGGGATCGGAGGAGGACACTGAGTGGAGGGATCGGCGGAGGACACTGAGTGGAGGGATCGGCGGAGGACACTGAGTGGAGGGATCGGAGGAGGACACTGAGTGGAGGGATCGGAGGAGGACACTGAGTGGAGGGATCGGAGGAGGACACTGAGTGGAGGGATCGGAGGAGGACACTGAGTGGAGGGATCGGCGGAGGACACTGAGTGGAGGGATCGGAGGAGGACACTGAGTGGAGGGATCGGCGGAGGACACTGAGTGGAGGGATCGGCGGAGGACACTGAGTGGAGGGATCGGCGGAGGACACTGAGTGGAGGGATCGGAGGAGGACACTGAGTGGAGGGATCGGAGGAGGACACTGAGCGGAGGGATCGGAGGAGGACACTGAGCGGAGGGATCGGAGGAGGACACTGAGCGGAGGGATCGGAGGAGGACACTGAGCGGAGGGATCGGAGGAGGACACTGAGCGGAGGGATCGGAGGAGGACACTGAGCGGAGGGATCGGAGGAGGACACTGAGCGGAGGGATCGGCGGAGGGATCGGAGGAGGACACTGAGTGGAGGGATCGGCGGAGGGATCGGAGGAGGACACTGGAGCGGAGGGATCGGAGGAGGACACTGAGCGGAGGGATCGGAGGAGGACACTGAGCGGAGGGATCGGAGGAGGACACTGAGCGGAGGGATCGGAGGAGGACACTGAGCGGAGGGATCGGAGGAGGACACTGAGTGGATGGATCGGTGGAGGACACTGAGTGGAGGGATCGGCGGAGGGATCGGTGGAGGACACTGAGTGGAGGGATCGGCGGAGGGATCGGTGGAGGACACTGAGTGGAGGGATCGGAGGAGGGATCGGAGGAGGACACTGAGTGGAGGGATCGGTGGAGGACACTGAGTGGAGGGATCGGAGGAGGACACTGAGTGGAGGGATCGGAGGAGGACACTGAGTGGAGGGATCGGCGGAGGGATCGGTGGAGGACACTGAGTGGAGGGATCGGCGGAGGGATTGGAGGAGGACACTGAGCGGAGGGATCGGCGGAGGGCACTGAGTGGAGGGATCGGCGGAGGACACTGAGTGGAGGGATCGGCGGAGGACACTGAGTGGAGGGATCGGCGGAGGACACTGAGTGGAGGGATCGGCGGAGGACACTGAGTGGAGGGATCGGCGGAGGACACTGAGTGGAGGGATCGGAGGAGGACACTGAGCGGAGGGATCGGAGGAGGACACTGAGCGGAGGAGGACACTGAGCGGAGGGATCGGAGGAGGACACTGAGCGGAGGGATCGGTGGAGGACACTGAGCGGAGGGATCGGAGGAGGACACTGAGCGGAGGGATCGGAGGAGGACACTGAGCGGAGGGATCGGAGGTGGACACTGAGCGGAGGGATCGGAGGAGGACACTGAGCGGAGGGATCGGAGGAGGACACTGAGCGGAGGGATCGGAGGAGGACACTGAGCGGAGGGATCGGAGGAGGACACTGAGTGGAGGGATCGGCGGAGGGATCGGTGGAGGACACTGAGTGGAGGGATCGGCGGAGGGATCGGTGGAGGACACTGAGCGGAGGGATCGGTGGAGGACACTGAGCGGAGGGATCGGAGGAGGACACTGAGCGGAGGGATCGGAGGAGGACACTGAGCGGAGGGATCGGAGGACGACACTGAGCGGAGGGATCGGAGGAGGACACTGAGCGGAGGGATCGGAGGAGGACACTGAGCGGAGGGATCGGAGGAGGACACTGAGTGGAGGGATCGGCGGAGGGATCGGTGGAGGACACTGAGTGGAGGGATCGGCGGAGGGATCGGTGGAGGACACTGAGTGGAGGGATCGGTGGAGGACACTGAGCGGAGGGATCGGAGGAGGACACTGAGTGGAGGGATCGGAGGAGGACACTGAGCGGAGGGATCGGAGGAGGACACTGAGCGGAGGGATCGGAGGAGGACACTGAGCGGAGGGATCGGAGGAGGGATCGGAGGAGGACACTGAGTGGAGGGATCGGAGGAGGGATCGGAGGAGGACACAAAGTGGAGGGATCGGAGGAGGGATCGGAGGAGGACACTGAGTGGAGGGATCGGCGGAGGGATCGGAGGAGGACACTGAGCGGAGGGATCGGCGGAGGGATCGGAGGAGGACACTGAGCGGAGGGATCGGAGGAGGACACTGAGCGGAGGGATCGGCGGAGGACACTGAGTGGAGGGATCGGCGGAGGGATCGGAGGAGGACACTGAGTGGAGGGATCGGTGGAGGACACTGAGCGGAGGGATCGGAGGAGGACACTGAGCGGAGGGATCGGAGGAGGACACTGAGTGGAGGGATCGGCGGAGGGATCGGAGGAGGACACTGAGCGGAGGGATCGGAGGAGGACACTGAGCGGAGGGATCGGAGGAGGACACTGAGTGGAGGGATCGGCGGAGGGATCGGTGGAGGACACTGAGTGGAGGGATCGGCGGAGGGATCGGTGGAGGACACTGAGTGGAGGGATCGGTGGAGGACACTGAGCGGAGGGATCGGTGGAGGACACTGAGCGGAGGGATCGGAGGAGGACACTGAGTGGAGGGATCGGCGGAGGGATCGGAGGAGGACACTGAGCGGAGGGATCGGAGGAGGACACTGAGCGGAGGGATCGGCGGAGGGATCGGAGGAGGACACTGAGTGGAGGGATCGGCGGAGGGATCGGAGGAGGACACTGAGCGGAGGGATCGGAGGAGGACACTGAGCGGAGGGATCGGCGGAGGACACTGAGTGGAGGGATCGGCGGAGGGATCGGAGGAGGACACTGAGTGGAGGGATCAGTGGAGGACACTGAGCGGAGGGATCGGAGGAGGACACTGAGTGGAGGGATGGACGGAGGGATCGGAGGAGGACACTGAGCGGAGGGATCGGTGGAGGACACTGAGCGGAGGGATCGGCGGAGGACACTGAGTGGAGGGATCGGCGGAGGGATCGGAGGAGGACACTGAGCGGAGGGATCAGAGGAGGACACTGAGCGGAGGGATCGGCGGAGGGATCGGAGGAGGACACTGAGCGGAGGGATCGGAGGAGGACACTGAGCGGAGGGATCGGAGGAGGACACTGAGCGGAGGGATCGGAGGAGGACACTGAGCGGAGGGATCGGAGGAGGACACTGAGCGGAGGGATCGGAGGAGGACACTGAGCGGAGGGATCGGAGGAGGACACTGAGCGGAGGGATCGGAGGAGGACACTGAGCGGAGGGATCGGAGGAGGACACTGAGCGGAGGGATCGGAGGAGGACACTGAGCGGAGGGATCGGAGGAGGACACTGAGCGGAGGGATCGGAGGAGGACACTGAGCGGAGGGATCGGAGGAGGACACTGAGCGGAGGGATCGGAGGAGGACACTGAGCGGAGGGATCGGAGGTGGACACTGAGCGGAGGGATCGGAGGAGGACACTGAGCGGAGGGATCGGAGGAGGACACTGAGCGGAGGGATCGGAGGAGGACACTGAGCGGAGGGATCGGAGGAGGACACTGAGCGGAGGGATCGGAGGAGGACACTGAGCGGAGGGATCGGAGGAGGACACTGAGCGGAGGGATCGGAGGAGGACACTGAGCGGAGGGATCGGAGGAGGACACTGAGCGGAGGGATCGGAGGAGGACACTGAGCGGAGGGATCGGAGGAGGACACTGAGCGGAGGGATCGGAGGAGGACACTGAGCGGAGGGATCGGAGGAGGACACTGAGCGGAGGGATCGGCGGAGGACATTGAGCGGAGGGATCGGCGGAGGACACTGAGCGGAGGGATCGGAGGAGGACACTGAGCGGAGGGATCGGAGGAGGACACTGAGCGGAGGGATCGGAGGAGGACACTGAGCGGAGGGATCGGAGGAGGACACTGAGCGGAGGGATCGGAGGAGGACACTGAGCGGCGGGATCGGAGGAGGACACTGAGCGGCGGGATCGGAGGAGGACACTGAGCGGAGGGATCGGAGGACACTGAGCGGAGGGATCGGAGGAGGACACTGAGCGGAGGGATCGGAGGAGGACACTGAGCGGAGGGATCGGCGGAGGACACTGAGTGGAGGGATCGGCGGAGGGATCGGAGGAGGACACTGAGTGGAGGGATCGGCGGAGGGCACTGAGTGGAGGGATCGGCGGAGGACACTGAGTGGAGGGATCGGAGGAGGACACTGAGTGGAGGGATCGGAGGAGGACACTGAGTGGAGGGATCGGAGGAGGACACTGAGTGGAGGGATCGGAGGAGGACACTGAGTGGAGGGATCGGAGGAGGACACTGAGTGGAGGGATCGGAGGAGGACACTGAGTGGAGGGATCGGAGGAGGACACTGAGTGGAGGGATCGGAGGAGGACACTGAGTGGAGGGATCGGAGGAGGACACTGAGTGGAGGGATCGGAGGAGGACACTGAGCGGAGGGATCGGCGGAGGACACTGAGCGGAGGGATCGGCGGAGGACACTGAGCGGAGGGATCGGAGGAGGACACTGAGCGGAGGGATCGGAGGAGGACACTGAGCGGAGGGATCGGAGGAGGACACTGAGCGGAGGGATCGGAGGAGGACACTGAGCGGAGGGATCGGAGGAGGACACTGAGCGGAGGGATCGGAGGAGGACACTGAGCGGAGGGATCGGAGGAGGACACTGAGTGGAGGGATCGGAGGAGGACACTGAGTGGAGGGATCGGCGGAGGACACTGAGTGGAGGGATCGGCGGAGGACACTGAGTGGAGGGATCGGCGGAGGACACTGAGTGGAGGGATCGGCGGAGGATACTGAGTGGAGGGATCGGAGGAGGACACTGAGTGGAGGGATCGGAGGAGGACACTGAGTGGAGGGATCGGAGGAGGGATCGGAGGAGGACACTGAGTGGAGGGATCGGCGGAGGGATCGGAGGAGGACACTGAGTGGAGGGATCGGCGGAGGGATCGGCGGAGGACACTGAGTGGAGGGATCGGCGGAGGACACTGAGTGGAGGGATCGGCGGAGGACACTGAGTGGAGGGATCGGCGGAGGACACTGAGTGGAGGGATCGGTGGAGGACACTGAGTGGAGGGATCGGTGGAGGACACTGAGTGGAGGGATCGGCGGAGGGATCGGTGGAGGACACTGAGTGGAGGGATCGGCGGAGGGATCGGTGGAGGACACTGAGTGGAGGGATCGGAGGAGGACACTGAGTGGAGGGATCGGTGGAGGACACTGAGTGGAGGGATCGGAGGAGGACACTGAGTGGAGGGATCGGAGGAGGACACTGAGTGGAGGGATCGGCGGAGGGATCGGTGGAGGACACTGAGTGGAGGGATCGGAGGAGGACACTGAGTGGAGGGATCGGCGGAGGGATTGGAGGAGGACACTGAGCGGAGGGATCGGCGGAGGGCACTGAGTGGAGGGATCGGCGGAGGACACTGAGTGGAGGGATCGGCAGAGGACACTGAGTGGAGCGATCGGCGGAGGACACTGAGTGGAGCGATCGGCGGAGGACACAGAGTGGAGGGATCGGCGGAGGACACTGAGTGGAGGGATCGGAGGAGGACACTGAGCGGAGGAGGACACTGAGTGGAGGGATCGGAGGAGGACACTGAGTGGAGGGATCGGAGGAGGACACTGAGCGGAGGAGGACACTGAGTGGAGGGATCGGAGGAGGACACTGAGTGGAGGGATCGGAGGAGGACACTGAGTGGAGGGATCGGAGGAGGACACTGAGCGGAGGAGGACACTGAGTGGAGGGATCGGAGGAGGACACTGAGTGGAGGGATCGGAGGAGGACACTGAGCGGAGGAGGACACTGAGTGGAGGGATCGGAGGAGGACACTGAGCGGAGGGATCGGAGGAGGACACTGAGTGGAGGGATCGGAGGAGGACACTGAGCGGAGGAGGACACTGAGTGGAGGGATCGGAGGAGGACACTGAGCGGAGGAGGACACTGAGCGGAGGGATCGGAGGAGGACACTGAGCGGAGGAGGACACTGAGCGGAGGAGGACACTGAGCGGAGGGATCGGAGGAGGACACTGAGCGGAGGGATCGGAGGAGGACACTGAGCGGAGGAGGACACTGAGCGGAGGGATCGGAGGAGGACACTGAGCGGAGGGATCGGAGGAGGACACTGAGCGGAGGGATCGGAGGAGGACACTGAGCGGAGGGATCGGAGGAGGACACTGAGCGGAGGGATCGGAGGAGGACACTGAGCGGAGGGATCGGAGGACACTGAGCGGAGGGATCGGAGGAGGACACTGAGCGGAGGGATCGGAGGAGGACACTGAGCGGAGGGATCGGAGGAGGACACTGAGCGGAGGGATCGGAGGAGGACACTGAGCGGAGGGATCGGAGGAGGACACTGAGCGGAGGGATCGGAGGAGGACACTGAGCGGAGGGATCGGAGGAGGACACTGAGCGGAGGGATCGGAGGAGGACACTGAGCGGAGGGATCGGAGGAGGACACTGAGCGGAGGGATCGGAGGAGGACACTGAGCGGAGGGATCGGCGGAGGACACTGAGCGGAGGGATCGGAGGAGGACACTGAGCGGAGGGATCGGCGGAGGACACTGAGAGGAGGGATCGGCGGAGGACACTGAGCGGAGGGATCGGAGGAGGACACTGAGCGGAGGGATCGGCGGAGGACACTGAGTGGAGGGATCGGCGGAGGACACTGAGTGGAGGGATCGGCGGAGGACACTGAGTGGAGGGATCGGCGGAGGACACTGAGTGGAGGGATCGGCGGAGGACACTGAGTGGAGGGATCGGCAGAGGACACTGAGTGGAGGGATCGGCAGAGGACACTGAGTGGAGGGATCGGCAGAGGACACTGAGTGGAGGGATCGGCAGAGGACACTGAGTGGAGGGATCGGCAGAGGACACTGAGTGGAGGGATCGGCGGAGGACACTGAGTGGAGGGATCGGAGGAGGACACTGAGTGGAGGGATCGGAGGAGGACACTGAGTGGAGGGATCGGTGGAGGACACTGAGTGGAGGGATCGGTGGAGGGATCGGCGGAGGGATCGGTGGAGGACACTGAGTGGAGGGATCGGAGGAGGGATCGGAGGAGGACACTGAGTGGAGGGATCGGTGGAGGACACTGAGTGGAGGGATCGGAGGAGGACACTGAGTGGAGGGATCGGCGGAGGGATCGGTGGAGGACACTGAGTGGAGGGATCGGAGGAGGACACTGAGTGGAGGGATCGGTGGAGGGATTGGAGGAGGACACTGAGCGGAGGGATCGGCGGAGGACACTGAGTGGAGGGATCTGCGGAGGGATCGGTGGAGGACACTGAGTGGAGGGATCGGAGGAGGGATCGGAGGAGGACACTGAGTGGAGGGATCGGCGGAGGGATCGGTGGAAGACACTGAGTGGAGGGATCGGAGGAGGGATCGGAGGAGGACACTGAGTGGAGGGATCGGTGGAGGACACTGAGTGGAGGGATCGGAGGAGGACACTGAGTGGAGGGATCGGCGGAGGGATCGGTGGAGGACACTGAGTGGAGGGATCGGAGGAGGACACTGAGTGGAGGGATCGGAGGAGGACACTGAGTGGAGGGATCGGCGGAGGACACTGAGTGGAGGGATCGGCGGAAGGACACTGAGTGGAGGGATCGGCGGAAGGACACTGAGTGGAGGGATCGGCGGAAGGACACTGAGTGGAGGGATCGGCGGAGGACACTGAGTGGAGGGATCGGCGGAGGACACTGAGTGGAGGGATCGGAGGAGGACACTGAGTGGAGGGATCGGCGGAGGGATCGGTGGAGGGATTGGAGGACACTGAGTGGAGGGATCGGCGGAGGGATCGGCGGAGGACACTGAGTGGAGGGATCGGCGGAGGACACTGAGTGGAGGGATCGGCGGAGGACACTGAGTGGAGGGATCGGCGGAGGACACTGAGTGGAGGGATCGGCGGAGGACACTGAGTGGAGGGATCGGCGGAGGACACTGAGTGGAGGGATCGGTGGAGGGATCGGTGGAGGGATCGGAGGAGGACACTGAGTGGAGGGATCGGCGGAGGACACTGAGTGGAGGGATCGGCGGAGGGATCGGTGGAGGGATTGGAGGACACTGAGCGGAGGGATCGGCGGAGGGATCGGTGGAGGACACTGAGTGGAGGGATCGGCGGAGGACACTGAGTGGAGGGATCGGCGGAGGACACTGAGTGGAGGGATCGGCGGAGGACACTGAGTGGAGGGATCGGCGGAGGACACTGAGTGGAGGGATCGGCGGAGGACACTGAGTGGAGGGATCGGCGGAGGACACTGAGTGGAGGGATCGGAGGAGGACACTGAGTGGAGGGATCGGAGGAGGACACTGAGTGGAGGGATCGGCGGAGGGATCGGTGGAGGACACTGAGTGGAGGGATCGGAGGAGGACACTGAGTGGAGGGATCGGCGGAGGACACTGAGTGGAGGGATCGGAGGAGGACACTGAGTGGAGGGATCGGAGGAGGACACTGAGTGGAGGGATCGGAGGAGGACACTGAGCGGAGGGATCGGTGGAGGACACTGAGCGGAGGGATCGGAGGAGGACACTGAGCGGAGGGATCGGAGGACACTGAGTGGAGGGATCGGCGGAGGGATCGGCGGAGGACACTGAGTGGAGGGATCGGCGGAGGACACTGAGTGGAGGGATCGGCGGAGGACACTGAGTGGAGGGATCGGCGGAGGACACTGAGTGGAGGGATCGGCGGAGGACACTGAGTGGAGGGATCGGCGGAGGACACTGAGTGGAGGGATCGACGGAGGACACTGAGTGGAGGGATCGGCGGAGGACACTGAGTGGAGGGATCGGCGGAGGACACTGAGTGGAGGGATCGGCGGAGGACACTGAGTGGAGGGATCGACGGAGGACACTGAGTGGAGGGATCGGCGGAGGACACTGAGTGGAGGGATCGGCGGAGGACACTGAGTGGAGGGATCGGCGGAGGACACTGAGTGGAGGGATCGGAGGAGGACACTGAGTGGAGGGATCGGAGGAGGACACTGAGTGGAGGGATCGGCGGAGGGATCGGTGGAGGACACTGAGTGGAGGGATCGGAGGAGGACACTGAGTGGAGGGATCGGCGGAGGACACTGAGTGGAGGGATCGGCGGAGGACACTGAGTGGAGGGATCGGAGGAGGACACTGAGCGGAGGGATCGGAGGAGGACACTGAGCGGAGGGATCGGAGGAGGACACTGAGCGGAGGGATCGGAGGAGGACACTGAGCGGAGGGATCGGAGGAGGACACTGAGCGGAGGGATCGGAGGAGGGATCGGAGGAGGACACTGAGTGGAGGGATCGGCGGAGGACACTGAGTGGAGGGATCGGCGGAGGACACTGAGTGGAGGGATCGGCGGAGGACACTGAGTGGAGGGATCGGCGGAGGACACTGAGTGGAGGGATCGGCGGAGGACACTGAGTGGAGGGATCGGCGGAGGACACTGAGTGGAGGGATCGGAGGAGGACACTGAGTGGAGGGATCGGAGGAGGACACTGAGTGGAGGGATCGGAGGAGGACACTGAGTGGAGGGATCGGAGGAGGACACTGAGTGGAGGGATCGGCGGAGGGATCGGTGGAGGACACTGAGTGGAGGGATCGGTGGAGGGATCGGAGGAGGACACTGAGTGGAGGGATCGTGGAGGACACTGAGTGGAGGGATCGGTGGAGGGATCGGTGGAGGACACTGAGTGGAGGGATCGGCGGAGGGATCGGTGGAGGACACTGAGTGGAGGGATCGGAGGAGGACACTGAGTGGAGGGATCGGAGGAGGACACTGGGTGGAGGGATCGGTGGAGGGATTGGAGGAGGACACTGAGCGGAGGGATCGGAGGAGGACACTGAGTGGAGGGATCGGTGGAGGGATTGGAGGAGGACACTGAGTGGAGGGATCGGTGGAGGACACTGAGTGGAGGGATCGGAGGAGGACACTGAGTGGAGGGATCGGAGGAGGACACTGAGTGGAGGGATCGGCGGAGGGATCGGTGGAGGACACTGAGTGGAGGGATCGGAGGAGGACACTGAGTGGAGGGATCGGCGGAGGACACTGAGTGGAGGGATCGGCGGAGGACACTGAGTGGAGGGATCGGAGGAGGACACTGAGCGGAGGGATCGGAGGAGGACACTGAGCGGAGGGATCGGAGGAGGACACTGAGCGGAGGGATCGGCGGAGGACACTGAGTGGAGGGATCGGAGGAGGACACTGAGTGGAGGGATCGGAGGAGGACACTGAGCGGAGGGATCGGAGGAGGACACTGAGCGGAGGGATCGGAGGAGGACACTGAGCGGAGGGATCGGAGGAGGACACTGAGCGGAGGGATCGGAGGAGGACACTGAGCGGAGGGATCGGAGGAGGACACTGAGCGGAGGGATCGGAGGAGGACACTGAGCGGAGGGATCTGCGGAGGGATCGGAGGAGGACACTGAGTGGAGGGATCGGCGGAGGACACTGAGTGGAGGGATCGGCGGAGGACACTGAGTGGAGGGATCGGCGGAGGACACTGAGTGGAGGGATCGGCGGAGGACACTGAGTGGAGGGATCGGCGGAGGACACTGAGTGGAGGGATCGGCGGAGGACACTGAGCGGAGGGATCGGAGGAGGACACTGAGCGGAGGGATCGGAGGAGGACACTGAGCGGAGGGATCTGCGGAGGGATCGGAGGAGGACACTGAGTGGAGGGATCGGCGGAGGACACTGAGTGGAGGGATCGGCGGAGGACACTGAGTGGAGGGATCGGCGGAGGACACTGAGTGGAGGGATCGGCGGAGGACACTGAGTGGAGGGATCGGCGGAGGACACTGAGTGGAGGGATCGGCGGAGGACACTGAGTGGAGGGATCGGCGGAGGACACTGAGTGGAGGGATCGGAGGAGGACACTGAGTGGAGGGATCGGAGGAGGACACTGAGTGGAGGGATCGGAGGAGGACACTGAGTGGAGGGATCGGAGGAGGACACTGAGTGGAGGGATCGGAGGAGGACACTGAGTGGAGGGATCGGAGGAGGACACAGTAGAGGGATCGGCGGAGGACACTGAGTGGAGGGATCGGTGGAGGACACTGAGTGGAGGGATCGGTGGAGGGATCGGCGGAGGGATCGGTGGAGGACACTGAGTGGAGGGATCGGCGGAGGGATCGGTGGAGGACACTGAGTGGAGGGATCGGAGGAGGGATCGGAGGAGGACACTGAGTGGAGGGATCGGTGGAGGACACTGAGTGGAGGGATCGGAGGAGGACACTGAGTGGAGGGATCGGCGGAGGGATCGGTGGAGGACACTGAGTGGAGGGATCGGAGGAGGACACTGAGTGGAGGGATCGGAGGAGGACACTGAGTGGAGGGATCGGCGGAAGGACACTGAGTGGAGGGATCGGCGGAAGGACACTGAGTGGAGGGATCGGCGGAAGGACACTGAGTGGAGGGATCGGCGGAGGACACTGAGTGGAGGGATCGGCGGAGGACACTGAGTGGAGGGATCGGAGGAGGACACTGAGTGGAGGGATCGGCGGAGGGATCGGTGGAGGGATTGGAGGACACTGAGCGGAGGGATCGGCGGAGGGATCGGTGGAGGACACTGAGCGGAGGGATCGGCGGAGGACACTGAGCGGAGGGATCGGCGGAGGACACTGAGCGGAGGGATCGGCGGAGGACACTGAGCGGAGGGATCGGCGGAGGACACTGAGCGGAGGGATCGGCGGAGGACACTGAGCGGAGGGATCGGCGGAGGACACTGAGCGGAGGGATCGGCGGAGGACACTGAGCGGAGGGATCGGCGGAGGACACTGAGTGGAGGGATCGGCGGAGGACACTGAGTGGAGGGATCGGCGGAGGGATCGGAGGAGGACACTGAGTGGAGGGATCGGCGGAGGGATCGGTGGAGGGATTGAAGGACACTGAGCGGAGGGATCTGCGGAGGGATCGGCGGAGGACACTGAGTGGAGGGATCGGCGGAGGACACTGAGTGGAGGGATCGGCGGAGGACACTGAGTGGAGGGATCGGCGGAGGACACTGAGTGGAGGGATCGGCGGAGGACACTGAGTGGAGGGATCGGCGGAGGACACTGAGTGGAGGGATCGGCGGAGGACACTGAGTGGAGGGATCGGCGGAGGACACTGAGTGGAGGGATCGGAGGAGGACACTGAGTGGAGGGATCGGCGGAGGACACTGAGTGGAGGGATCGGCGGAGGACACTGAGTGGAGGGATCGGTGGAGGGATCGGCGGAGGGATCGGTGGAGGACACTGAGTGGAGGGATCGGCGGAGGGATCGGTGGAGGACACTGAGTGGAGGGATCGGAGGAGGGATCGGAGGAGGACACTGAGTGGAGGGATCGGTGGAGGACACTGAGTGGAGGGATCGGAGGAGGACACTGAGTGGAGGGATCGGCGGAGGGATCGGTGGAGGACACTGAGTGGAGGGATCGGAGGAGGACACTGAGTGGAGGGATCGGTGGAGGGATTGGAGGAGGACACTGAGCGGAGGGATCGGCGGAGGACACTGAGCGGAGGGATCTGCGGAGGGATCGGTGGAGGACACTGAGTGGAGGGATCGGAGGAGGACACTGAGTGGAGGGATCGGCGGAGGACACTGAGTGGAGGGATCGGCGGAAGGACACTGAGTGGAGGGATCGGCGGAAGGACACTGAGTGGAGGGATCGGCGGAGGACACTGAGTGGAGGGATCGGCGGAGGACACTGAGTGGAGGGATCGGCGGAGGACACTGAGTGGAGGGATCGGCGGAGGACACTGAGTGGAGGGATCGGCGGAGGACACTGAGTGGAGGGATCGGCGGAGGGATCGGTGGAGGGATTGGAGGACACTGAGCGGAGGGATCGGCGGAGGGATCGGCGGAGGACACTGAGTGGAGGGATCGGCGGAGGACACTGAGTGGAGGGATCGGCGGAGGACACTGAGTGGAGGGATCGGCGGAGGACACTGAGCGGAGGGATCGGCGGAGGACACTGAGCGGAGGGATCGGCGGAGGACACTGAGTGGAGGGATCGGAGGAGGACACTGAGCGGAGGAGGACACTGAGTGGAGGGATCGGAGGAGGACGCTGAGCGGAGGGATCGGCGGAGGACACTGAGCGGAGGGATCGGCGGAGGACACTGAGCGGAGGGATCGGCGGAGGACACTGAGCGGAGGGATCGGCGGAGGACACTGAGCGGAGGGATCGGCGGAGGGATCGGCGGAGGACACTGAGTGGAGGGATCGGCGGAGGACACTGAGTGGAGGGATCGGCGGAGGACACTGAGCGGAGGGATCGGAGGAGGACACTGAGCGGAGGGATCGGAGGAGGACACTGAGCGGAGGGATCGGAGGAGGACACTGAGCGGAGGGATCGGAGGAGGACACTGAGCGGAGGGATCGGAGGAGGACGCTGAGCGGAGGGATCGGAGGAGGACACTGAGCGGAGGGATCGGAGGAGGACGCTGAGCGGAGGGATCGGAGGAGGACGCTGAGCGGAGGGATCGGAGGAGGACACTGAGCGGAGGGATCGGAGGAGGACACTGAGCGGAGGGATCGGCGGAGGACACTGAGCGGAGGGATCGGCGGAGGACACTGAGTGGAGGGATCGGAGGAGGACACTGAGCGGAGGAGGACACTGAGTGGAGGGATCGGAGGAGGACACTGAGCGGAGGGATCGGAGGAGGACACTGAGCGGAGGGATCGGAGGAGGACACTGAGCGGAGGGATCGGAGGAGGACACTGAGTGGAGGGATCGGTGGAGGACACTGAGTGGAGGGATCGGAGGAGGACACTGAGTGGAGGGATCGGCGGAGGACACTGAGTGGAGGGATCGGCGGAGGGATCGGAGGAGGACACTGAGCGGAGGGATCGGAGGAGGACACTGAGCGGAGGGATCGGAGGAGGACACTGAGCGGAGGGATCGGAGGAGGACACTGAGCGGAGGGATCGGAGGAGGACACTGAGCGGAGGGATCGGCGGAGGACACTGAGCGGAGGGATCGGCGGAGGACACTGAGCGGAGGGATCGGCGGAGGACACTGAGCGGAGGGATCGGCGGAGGACACTGAGCGGAGGGATCGGCGGAGGGATCGGCGGAGGACACTGAGCGGAGGGATCGGCGGAGGACACTGAGCGGATGGATCGGCGGAGGACACTGAGCGGAGGGATCGGCGGAGGACACTGAGCGGAGGGATCGGCGGAGGACACTGAGCGGAGGGATCGGCGGAGGACACTGAGCGGAGGGATCGGCGGAGGACACTGAGCGGAGGGATCGGAGGAGGACACTGAGCGGAGGGATCGGAGGAGGACACTGAGCGGAGGGATCGGAGGAGGACACTGAGCGGAGGGATCGGAGGAGGACACTGAGCGGAGGGATCGGAGGAGGACACTGAGCGGAGGGATCGGAGGAGGACACTGAGCGGAGGGATCGGAGGAGGACACTGAGCGGAGGGATCGGAGGAGGACGCTGAGCGGAAGGATCGGAGGAGGACGCTGAGCGGAGGGATCGGAGGAGGACGCTGAGCGGAGGGATCGGAGGAGGACACTGAGCGGAGGGATCGGAGGAGGACACTGAGCGGAGGGATCGGCGGAGGACACTGAGCGGAGGGATCGGAGGAGGACACTGAGCGGAGGGATCGGCGGAGGACACTGAGCGGAGGGATCGGCGGAGGACACTGAGTGGAGGGATCGGAGGAGGACACTGAGCGGAGGAGGACACTGAGTGGAGGGATCGGAGGAGGACACTGAGCGGAGGGATCGGAGGAGGACGCTGAGCGGAGGGATCGGCGGAGGACACTGAGCGGAGGGATCGGCGGAGGACACTGAGCGGAGGGATCGGCGGAGGACACTGAGCGGAGGGATCGGCGGAGGACACTGAGCGGAGGGATCGGCGGAGGGATCGGCGGAGGACACTGAGTGGAGGGATCGGCGGAGGACACTGAGTGGAGGGATCGGCGGAGGACACTGAGTGGAGGGATCGGCGGAGGACACTGAGTGGAGGGATCGGCGGAGGACACTGAGCGGAGGGATCGGCGGAGGACACTGAGCGGAGGGATCGGCGGAGGACACTGAGCGGAGGGATCGGCGGAGGACACTGAGCGGAGGGATCGGAGGAGGACACTGAGCGGAGGGATCGGAGGAGGACACTGAGCGGAGGGATCGGAGGAGGACACTGAGCGGAGGGATCGGAGGAGGACACTGAGCGGAGGGATCGGAGGAGGACACTGAGCGGAGGGATCGGAGGAGGACACTGAGCGGAGGGATCGGAGGAGGACACTGAGCGGAGGGATCGGAGGAGGACACTGAGCGGAGGGATCGGAGGAGGACACTGAGCGGAGGGATCGGAGGAGGACACTGAGCGGAGGGATCGGAGGAGGACGCTGAGCGGAGGGATCGGAGGAGGACGCTGAGCGGAGGGATCGGAGGAGGACGCTGAGCGGAGGGATCGGAGGAGGACGCTGAGCGGAGGGATCGGAGGAGGACACTGAGCGGAGGGATCGGCGGAGGACACTGAGCGGAGGGATCGGCGGAGGACACTGAGTGGAGGGATCGGAGGAGGACACTGAGCGGAGGAGGACACTGAGTGGAGGGATCGGAGGAGGACACTGAGCGGAGGGATCGGAGGAGGACACTGAGCGGAGGGATCGGAGGAGGACACTGAGCGGAGGGATCGGAGGAGGACACTGAGTGGAGGGATCGGTGGAGGACACAGAGTGGAGGGATCGGAGGAGGACACTGAGTGGAGGGATCGGCGGAGGACACTGAGTGGAGGGATCGGCGGAGGGATCGGAGGAGGACACTGAGCGGAGGGATCGGAGGAGGACACTGAGCGGAGGGATCGGAGGAGGACACTGAGCGGAGGGATCGGAGGAGGACACTGAGCGGAGGGATCGGAGGAGGACACTGAGCGGAGGGATCGGAGGAGGACACTGAGCGGAGGGATCGGAGGAGGACACTGAGCGGAGGGATCGGAGGAGGACACTGAGTGGAGGGATCGGAGGAGGACACTGAGCGGAGGGATCGGCGGAGGGATCGGAGGAGGACACTGAGTGGAGGGATCGGCGGAGGGATCGGAGGAGGACACTGAGTGGAGGGATCGGCGGAGGGATCGGAGGAGGACACTGAGTGGAGGGATCGGAGGAGGACACTGAGCGGAGGGATCGGCGGAGGACATTGAGCGGAGGGATCGGCGGAGGACACTGAGCGGAGGGATCGGAGGAGGACACTGAGCGGAGGGATCGGAGGAGGACGCTGAGCGGAGGGATCGGAGGAGGACGCTGAGCGGAGGGATCGGAGGAGGACACTGAGCGGAGGGATCGGCGGAGGACACTGAGCGGAGGGATCGGCGGAGGACACTGAGTGGAGGGATCGGAGGAGGACACTGAGCGGAGGAGGACACTGAGTGGAGGGATCGGAGGAGGACACTGAGCGGAGGGATCGGAGGAGGACACTGAGCGGAGGGATCGGAGGAGGACACTGAGCGGAGGGATCGGAGGAGGACACTGAGTGGAGGGATCGGTGGAGGACACTGAGTGGAGGGATCGGAGGAGGACACTGAGTGGAGGGATCGGCGGAGGACACTGAGTGGAGGGATCGGCGGAGGGATCGGAGGAGGACACTGAGCGGAGGGATCGGAGGAGGACACTGAGCGGAGGGATCGGAGGAGGACACTGAGCGGAGGGATCGGAGGAGGACACTGAGCGGAGGGATCGGAGGAGGACACTGAGCGGAGGGATCGGAGGAGGACACTGAGCGGAGGGATCGGAGGAGGACACTGAGCGGAGGGATCGGAGGAGGACACTGAGTGGAGGGATCGGAGGAGGACACTGAGCGGAGGGATCGGCGGAGGGATCGGAGGAGGACACTGAGTGGAGGGATCGGCGGAGGGATCGGAGGAGGACACTGAGTGGAGGGATCGGCGGAGGGATCGGAGGAGGACACTGAGTGGAGGGATCGGAGGAGGACACTGAGCGGAGGGATCGGCGGAGGACATTGAGCGGAGGGATCGGCGGAGGACACTGAGCGGAGGGATCGGAGGAGGACACTGAGCGGAGGGATCGGAGGAGGACACTGAGCGGAGGGATCGGAGGAGGACACTGAGCGGAGGGATCGGAGGAGGACACTGAGCGGAGGGATCGGAGGAGGACACTGAGCGGAGGGATCGGAGGAGGACACTGAGCGGAGGGATCGGAGGAGGACACTGAGCGGAGGGATCGGAGGAGGACACTGAGCGGAGGGATCGGAGGAGGACACTGAGCGGAGGGATCGGAGGAGGACACTGAGCGGAAGGATCGGCGGAGGACACTGAGTGGAGGGATCGGCGGAGGGATCGGAGGAGGACACTGAGTGGAGGGATCGGCGGAGGGCACTGAGTGGAGGGATCGGCGGAGGACACTGAGTGGAGGGATCGGAGGAGGACACTGAGTGGAGGGATCGGAGGAGGACACTGAGTGGAGGGATCGGAGGAGGACACTGAGTGGAGGGATCGGAGGAGGACACTGAGTGGAGGGATCGGAGGAGGACACTGAGTGGAGGGATCGGCGGAGGACACTGAGTGGAGGGATCGGCGGAGGACACTGAGTGGAGGGATCGGCGGAGGACACTGAGTGGAGGGATCGGCGGAGGACACTGAGTGGAGGGATCGGCGGAGGACACTGAGTGGAGGGATCGGAGGAGGACACTGAGTGGAGGGATCGGAGGAGGACACTGAGTGGAGGGATCGGAGGAGGACACTGAGTGGAGGGATCGGCGGAGGACACTGAGTGGAGGGATCGGCGGAGGACACTGAGTGGAGGGATCGGCGGAGGACACTGAGTGGAGGGATCGGCGGAGGACACTGAGTGGAGGGATCGGCGGAGGACACTGAGTGGAGGGATCGGCGGAGGATACTGAGTGGAGGGATCGGAGGAGGACACTGAGTGGAGGGATCGGAGGAGGACACTGAGTGGAGGGATCGGAGGAGGACACTGAGTGGAGGGATCGGAGGAGGACACTGAGTGGAGGGATCGGCGGAGGGATCGGAGGAGGACACTGAGTGGAGGGATCGGCGGAGGGATCGGAGGAGGACACTGAGTGGAGGGATCGGCGGAGGGATCGGCGGAGGACACTGAGTGGAGGGATCGGCGGAGGACACTGAGCGGAGGGATCGGAGGAGGACACTGAGCGGAGGGATCGGAGGAGGACACTGAGTGGAGGGATCGGCGGAGGGATCGGAGGACGACACTGAGCGGAGGGATCGGAGGAGGACACTGAGCGGAGGGATCGGAGGAGGACACTGAGCGGAGGGATCGGAGGAGGACACTGAGTGGAGGGATCGGCGGAGGGATCGGTGGAGGACACTGAGTGGAGGGATCGGCGGAGGGATCGGTGGAGGACACTGAGCGGAGGGATCGGTGGAGGACACTGAGCGGAGGGATCGGTGGAGGACACTGAGCGGAGGGATCGGAGGAGGACACTGAGCGGAGGGATCGGAGGAGGACACTGAGCGGAGGGATCGGAGGAGGACACTGAGCGGAGGGATCGGAGGAGGACACTGAGTGGAGGGATCGGCGGAGGGATCGGAGGAGGACACTGAGCGGAGGGATCGGCGGAGGGATCGGAGGAGGACACTGAGCGGAGGGATCGGCGGAGGACACTGAGTGGAGGGATCGGCGGAGGGATCGGAGGAGGACACTGAGTGGAGGGATCGGTGGAGGACACTGAGCGGAGGGATCGGAGGAGGACACTGAGCGGAGGGATCGGAGGAGGACACTGAGTGGAGGGATCGGCGGAGGGATCGGAGGAGGACACTGAGCGGAGGGATCGGAGGAGGACACTGAGCGGAGGGATCGGAGGAGGACACTGAGTGGAGGGATCGGCGGAGGGATCGGTGGAGGACACTGAGTGGAGGGATCGGCGGAGGGATCGGTGGAGGACACTGAGTGGAGGGATCGGTGGAGGACACTGAGCGGAGGGATCGGAGGAGGACACTGAGTGGAGGGATCGGCGGAGGACACTGAGTGGAGGGATCGGCGGAGGGATCGGAGGACGACACTGAGCGGAGGGATCGGAGGAGGACACTGAGCGGAGGGAGCGGAGGAGGACACTGAGCGGAGGGATCGGAGGAGGACACTGAGTGGAGGGATCGGCGGAGGGATCGGTGGAGGACACTGAGTGGAGGGATCGGCGGAGGGATCGGTGGAGGACACTGAGCGGAGGGATCGGTGGAGGACACTGAGCGGAGGGATCGGTGGAGGACACTGAGCGGAGGGATCGGAGGAGGACACTGAGCGGAGGGATCGGAGGAGGACACTGAGCGGAGGGATCGGAGGAGGACACTGAGCGGAGGGATCGGAGGAGGACACTGAGTGGAGGGATCGGCGGAGGGATCGGAGGAGGACACTGAGCGGAGGGATCGGCGGAGGGATCGGAGGAGGACACTGAGCGGAGGGATCGGCGGAGGACACTGAGTGGAGGGATCGGCGGAGGGATCGGAGGAGGACACTGAGCGGAGGGATCGGAGGAGGACACTGAGCGGAGGGATCGGAGGAGGACACTGAGTGGAGGGATCGGCGGAGGGATCGGTGGAGGACACTGAGTGGAGGGATCGGCGGAGGGATCGGTGGAGGACACTGAGTGGAGGGATCGGTGGAGGACACTGAGCGGAGGGATCGGAGGACACTGAGTGGAGGGATCGGCGGAGGGATCGGAGGAGGACACTGAGCGGAGGGATCGGAGGAGGACACTGAGCGGAGGGATCGGAGGAGGACACTGAGCGGAGGGATCGGCGGAGGGATCGGAGGAGGACACTGAGTGGAGGGATCGGCGGAGGGATCGGAGGAGGACACTGAGCGGAGGGATCGGAGGAGGACACTGAGCGGAGGGATCGGCGGAGGACACTGAGTGGAGGGATCGGCGGAGGGATCGGAGGAGGACACTGAGTGGAGGGATCGGTGGAGGACACTGAGCGGAGGGATCGGAGGAGGACACTGAGTGGAGGGATCGGCGGAGGGATCGGAGGAGGACACTGAGCGGAGGGATCGGAGGAGGACACTGAGTGGAGGGATCGGCGGAGGGATCGGAGGAGGACACTGAGCGGAGGGATCGGTGGAGGACACTGAGCGGAGGGATCGGCGGAGGACACTGAGCGGAGGGATCGGCGGAGGGATCGGAGGAGGACACTGAGCGGAGGGATCAGAGGAGGACACTGAGCGGAGGGATCGGCGGAGGGATCGGAGGAGGACACTGAGCGGAGGGATCGGAGGAGGACACTGAGCGGAGGGATCGGAGGAGGACACTGAGCGGAGGGATCGGAGGAGGACACTGAGCGGAGGGATCGGAGGAGGACACTGAGCGGAGGGATCGGAGGAGGACACTGAGCGGAGGGATCGGAGGAGGACACTGAGCGGAGGGATCGGAGGAGGACACTGAGCGGAGGGATCGGAGGAGGACACTGAGCGGAGGGATCGGAGGAGGACACTGAGCGGAGGGATCGGAGGAGGACACTGAGCGGAGGGATCGGAGGAGGACACTGAGCGGAGGGATCGGAGGTGGACACTGAGCGGAGGGATCGGAGGTGGACACTGAGCGGAGGGATCGGAGGAGGACACTGAGCGGAGGGATCGGAGGAGGACACTGAGCGGAGGGATCGGAGGAGGACACTGAGCGGAGGGATCGGAGGAGGACACTGAGCGGAGGGATCGGAGGAGGACACTGAGCGGAGGGATCGGAGGAGGACACTGAGCGGAGGGATCGGAGGAGGACACTGAGCGGAGGGATCGGAGGAGGACACTGAGCGGAGGGATCGGAGGAGGACACTGAGCGGAGGGATCGGCGGAGGACATTGAGCGGAGGGATCGGCGGAGGACACTGAGCGGAGGGATCGGAGGAGGACACTGAGCGGAGGGATCGGAGGAGGACACTGAGCGGAGGGATCGGAGGAGGACACTGAGCGGAGGGATCGGAGGAGGACACTGAGCGGAGGGATCGGAGGAGGACACTGAGCGGCGGGATCGGAGGAGGACACTGAGCGGCGGGATCGGAGGAGGACACTGAGCGGAGGGATCGGAGGACACTGAGCGGAGGGATCGGAGGAGGACACTGAGCGGAGGGATCGGAGGAGGACACTGAGCGGAGGGATCGGCGGAGGACACTGAGTGGAGGGATCGGCGGAGGGATCGGAGGAGGACACTGAGTGGAGGGATCGGCGGAGGGCACTGAGTGGAGGGATCGGCGGAGGACACTGAGTGGAGGGATCGGAGGAGGACACTGAGTGGAGGGATCGGAGGAGGACACTGAGTGGAGGGATCGGAGGAGGACACTGAGTGGAGGGATCGGAGGAGGACACTGAGTGGAGGGATCGGAGGAGGACACTGAGTGGAGGGATCGGAGGAGGACACTGAGTGGAGGGATCGGCGGAGGACACTGAGTGGAGGGATCGGAGGAGGACACTGAGTGGAGGGATCGGAGGAGGACACTGAGTGGAGGGATCGGCGGAGGACACTGAGTGGAGGGATCGGCGGAGGACACTGAGTGGAGGGATCGGCGGAGGACACTGAGTGGAGGGATCGGAGGAGGACACTGAGTGGAGGGATCGGCGGAGGACACTGAGTGGAGGGATCGGCGGAGGACACTGAGTGGAGGGATCGGCGGAGGACACTGAGTGGAGGGATCGGCGGAGGATACTGAGTGGAGGGATCGGAGGAGGACACTGAGTGGAGGGATCGGAGGAGGACACTGAGTGGAGGGATCGGAGGAGGGATCGGAGGAGGACACTGAGTGGAGGGATCGGCGGAGGGATCGGAGGAGGACACTGAGTGGAGGGATCGGCGGAGGGATCGGCGGAGGACACTGAGTGGAGGGATCGGCGGAGGACACTGAGTGGAGGGATCGGCGGAGGACACTGAGTGGAGGGATCGGCGGAGGACACTGAGTGGAGGGATCGGTGGAGGACACTGAGTGGAGGGATCGGTGGAGGACACTGAGTGGAGGGATCGGTGGAGGACACTGAGTGGAGGGATCGGCGGAGGGATCGGTGGAGGACACTGAGTGGAGGGATCGGCGGAGGGATCGGTGGAGGACACTGAGTGGAGGGATCGGAGGAGGACACTGAGTGGAGGGATCGGTGGAGGACACTGAGTGGAGGGATCGGAGGAGGACACTGAGTGGAGGGATCGGAGGAGGACACTGAGTGGAGGGATCGGCGGAGGGATCGGTGGAGGACACTGAGTGGAGGGATCGGAGGAGGACACTGAGTGGAGGGATCGGCGGAGGGATTGGAGGAGGACACTGAGCGGAGGGATCGGCGGAGGGCACTGAGTGGAGGGATCGGCGGAGGACACTGAGTGGAGGGATCGGCGGAGGACACTGAGTGGAGGGATCGGCGGAGGACACTGAGTGGAGGGATCGGCGGAGGACACTGAGTGGAGGGATCGGCGGAGGACACTGAGTGGAGGGATCGGAGGAGGACACTGAGCGGAGGAGGACACTGAGTGGAGGGATCGGAGGAGGACACTGAGTGGAGGGATCGGAGGAGGACACTGAGTGGAGGGATCGGAGGAGGACACTGAGTGGAGGGATCGGAGGAGGACACTGAGTGGAGGGATCGGAGGAGGACACTGAGTGGAGGGATCGGCGGAGGACACTGAGTGGAGGGATCGGCGGAGGACACTGAGTGGAGGGATCGGAGGAGGACACTGAGCGGAGGGATCGGAGGAGGACACTGAGCGGAGGGATCGGAGGAGGACACTGAGCGGAGGGATCGGAGGAGGACACTGAGCGGAGGGATCGGAGGAGGACGCTGAGCGGAAGGATCGGAGGAGGACGCTGAGCGGAGGGATCGGAGGAGGACGCTGAGCGGAGGGATCGGAGGAGGACACTGAGCGGAGGGATCGGAGGAGGACACTGAGCGGAGGGATCGGCGGAGGACACTGAGCGGAGGGATCGGAGGAGGACACTGAGCGGAGGGATCGGCGGAGGACACTGAGCGGAGGGATCGGCGGAGGACACTGAGTGGAGGGATCGGAGGAGGACACTGAGCGGAGGAGGACACTGAGTGGAGGGATCGGAGGAGGACACTGAGCGGAGGGATCGGAGGAGGACGCTGAGCGGAGGGATCGGCGGAGGACACTGAGCGGAGGGATCGGCGGAGGACACTGAGCGGAGGGATCGGCGGAGGACACTGAGCGGAGGGATCGGCGGAGGACACTGAGCGGAGGGATCGGCGGAGGACACTGAGCGGAGGGATCGGCGGAGGGATCGGCGGAGGACACTGAGTGGAGGGATCGGCGGAGGACACTGAGTGGAGGGATCGGCGGAGGACACTGAGCGGAGGGATCGGCGGAGGACACTGAGCGGAGGGATCGGCGGAGGACACTGAGCGGAGGGATCGGCGGAGGACACTGAGCGGAGGGATCGGCGGAGGACACTGAGCGGAGGGATCGGAGGAGGACACTGAGCGGAGGGATCGGAGGAGGACACTGAGCGGAGGGATCGGAGGAGGACACTGAGCGGAGGGATCGGAGGAGGACACTGAGCGGAGGGATCGGAGGAGGACACTGAGCGGAGGGATCGGAGGAGGACACTGAGCGGAGGGATCGGAGGAGGACACTGAGCGGAGGGATCGGAGGAGGACACTGAGCGGAGGGATCGGAGGAGGACACTGAGCGGAGGGATCGGAGGAGGACGCTGAGCGGAGGGATCGGAGGAGGACGCTGAGCGGAGGGATCGGAGGAGGACGCTGAGCGGAGGGATCGGAGGAGGACGCTGAGCGGAGGGATCGGAGGAGGACACTGAGCAGAGGGATCGGAGGAGGACACTGAGCGGAGGGATCGGCGGAGGACACTGAGTGGAGGGATCGGAGGAGGACACTGAGCGGAGGAGGACACTGAGTGGAGGGATCGGAGGAGGACACTGAGCGGAGGGATCGGAGGAGGACACTGAGCGGAGGGATCGGAGGAGGACACTGAGCGGAGGGATCGGAGGAGGACACTGAGCGGAGGGATCGGAGGAGGACACTGAGTGGAGGGATCGGTGGAGGACACTGAGTGGAGGGATCGGAGGAGGACACTGAGTGGAGGGATCGGCGGAGGACACTGAGTGGAGGGATCGGCGGAGGGATCGGAGGAGGACACTGAGCGGAGGGATCGGAGGAGGACACTGAGCGGAGGGATCGGAGGAGGACACTGAGCGGAGGGATCGGAGGAGGACACTGAGCGGAGGGATCGGAGGAGGACACTGAGCGGAGGGATCGGAGGAGGACACTGAGCGGAGGGATCGGAGGAGGACACTGAGCGGAGGGATCGGAGGAGGACACTGAGTGGAGGGATCGGAGGAGGACACTGAGCGGAGGGATCGGCGGAGGGATCGGAGGAGGACACTGAGTGGAGGGATCGGCGGAGGGATCGGAGGAGGACACTGAGTGGAGGGATCGGAGGAGGACACTGAGCGGAGGGATCGGCGGAGGACATTGAGCGGAGGGATCGGCGGAGGACACTGAGCGGAGGGATCGGAGGAGGACACTGAGCGGAGGGATCGGAGGAGGACACTGAGCGGAGGGATCGGAGGAGGACACTGAGCGGAGGGATCGGAGGAGGACACTGAGCGGAGGGATCGGAGGAGGACACTGAGCGGAGGGATCGGAGGAGGACACTGAGCGGAGGGATCGGAGGAGGACACTGAGCGGAGGGATCGGAGGAGGACACTGAGCGGAGGGATCGGAGGAGGACACTGAGCGGAGGGATCGGAGGAGGACACTGAGCGGAGGGATCGGAGGAGGACACTGAGCGGAGGGATCGGAGGAGGACACTGAGCGGAAGGATCGGCGGAGGACACTGAGTGGAGGGATCGGCGGAGGGATCGGAGGAGGACACTGAGTGGAGGGATCGGCGGAGGGCACTGAGTGGAGGGATCGGCGGAGGACACTGAGTGGAGGGATCGGAGGAGGACACTGAGTGGAGGGATCGGAGGAGGACACTGAGTGGAGGGATCGGAGGAGGACACTGAGTGGAGGGATCGGAGGAGGACACTGAGTGGAGGGATCGGAGGAGGACACTGAGTGGAGGGATCGGCGGAGGACACTGAGTGGAGGGATCGGCGGAGGACACTGAGTGGAGGGATCGGCGGAGGACACTGAGTGGAGGGATCGGCGGAGGACACTGAGTGGAGGGATCGGCGGAGGACACTGAGTGGAGGGATCGGCGGAGGACACTGAGTGGAGGGATCGGCGGAGGACACTGAGTGGAGGGATCGGAGGAGGACACTGAGTGGAGGGATCGGAGGAGGACACTGAGTGGAGGGATCGGAGGAGGACACTGAGTGGAGGGATCGGCGGAGGACACTGAGTGGAGGGATCGGCGGAGGACACTGAGTGGAGGGATCGGCGGAGGACACTGAGTGGAGGGATCGGCGGAGGACACTGAGTGGAGGGATCGGCGGAGGACACTGAGTGGAGGGATCGGCGGAGGATACTGAGTGGAGGGATCGGAGGAGGACACTGAGTGGAGGGATCGGAGGAGGACACTGAGTGGAGGGATCGGCGGAGGGATCGGAGGAGGACACTGAGTGGAGGGATCGGCGGAGGGATCGGAGGAGGACACTGAGTGGAGGGATCGGCGGAGGGATCGGCGGAGGACACTGAGTGGAGGGATCGGCGGAGGACACTGAGCGGAGGGATCGGAGGAGGACACTGAGCGGAGGGATCGGAGGAGGACACTGAGCGGAGGGATCGGAGGAGGACACTGAGTGGAGGGATCGGCGGAGGGATCGGAGGACGACACTGAGCGGAGGGATCGGAGGAGGACACTGAGCGGAGGGATCGGAGGAGGACACTGAGCGGAGGGATCGGAGGAGGACACTGAGTGGAGGGATCGGCGGAGGGATCGGTGGAGGACACTGAGTGGAGGGATCGGCGGAGGGATCGGTGGAGGACACTGAGCGGAGGGATCGGTGGAGGACACTGAGCGGAGGGATCGGTGGAGGACACTGAGCGGAGGGATCGGAGGAGGACACTGAGCGGAGGGATCGGAGGAGGACACTGAGCGGAGGGATCGGAGGAGGACACTGAGCGGAGGGATCGGAGGAGGACACTGAGTGGAGGGATCGGCGGAGGGATCGGAGGAGGACACTGAGCGGAGGGATCGGCGGAGGGATCGGAGGAGGACACTGAGCGGAGGGATCGGCGGAGGACACTGAGTGGAGGGATCGGCGGAGGGATCGGAGGAGGACACTGAGTGGAGGGATCGGTGGAGGACACTGAGCGGAGGGATCGGAGGAGGACACTGAGCGGAGGGATCGGAGGAGGACACTGAGTGGAGGGATCGGCGGAGGGATCGGAGGAGGACACTGAGCGGAGGGATCGGAGGAGGACACTGAGCGGAGGGATCGGAGGAGGACACTGAGTGGAGGGATCGGCGGAGGGATCGGTGGAGGACACTGAGTGGAGGGATCGGCGGAGGGATCGGTGGAGGACACTGAGTGGAGGGATCGGTGGAGGACACTGAGCGGAGGGATCGGAGGAGGACACTGAGTGGAGGGATCGGCGGAGGACACTGAGTGGAGGGATCGGCGGAGGGATCGGAGGACGACACTGAGCGGAGGGATCGGAGGAGGACACTGAGCGGAGGGATCGGAGGAGGACACTGAGCGGAGGGATCGGAGGAGGACACTGAGTGGAGGGATCGGCGGAGGGATCGGTGGAGGACACTGAGTGGAGGGATCGGCGGAGGGATCGGTGGAGGACACTGAGCGGAGGGATCGGTGGAGGACACTGAGCGGAGGGATCGGTGGAGGACACTGAGCGGAGGGATCGGAGGAGGACACTGAGCGGAGGGATCGGAGGAGGACACTGAGCGGAGGGATCGGAGGAGGACACTGAGCGGAGGGATCGGAGGAGGACACTGAGTGGAGGGATCGGCGGAGGGATCGGAGGAGGACACTGAGCGGAGGGATCGGCGGAGGGATCGGAGGAGGACACTGAGCGGAGGGATCGGCGGAGGACACTGAGTGGAGGGATCGGCGGAGGGATCGGAGGAGGACACTGAGTGGAGGGATCGGTGGAGGACACTGAGCGGAGGGATCGGAGGAGGACACTGAGCGGAGGGATCGGAGGAGGACACTGAGTGGAGGGATCGGCGGAGGGATCGGAGGAGGACACTGAGCGGAGGGATCGGAGGAGGACACTGAGCGGAGGGATCGGAGGAGGACACTGAGTGGAGGGATCGGCGGAGGGATCGGTGGAGGACACTGAGTGGAGGGATCGGCGGAGGGATCGGTGGAGGACACTGAGTGGAGGGATCGGTGGAGGACACTGAGCGGAGGGATCGGAGGAGGACACTGAGTGGAGGGATCGGCGGAGGGATCGGAGGAGGACACTGAGCGGAGGGATCGGAGGAGGACACTGAGCGGAGGGATCGGAGGAGGACACTGAGCGGAGGGATCGGCGGAGGGATCGGAGGAGGACACTGAGTGGAGGGATCGGCGGAGGGATCGGAGGAGGACACTGAGCGGAGGGATCGGAGGAGGACACTGAGCGGAGGGATCGGCGGAGGACACTGAGTGGAGGGATCGGCGGAGGGATCGGAGGAGGACACTGAGTGGAGGGATCGGTGGAGGACACTGAGCGGAGGGATCGGAGGAGGACACTGAGTGGAGGGATCGGCGGAGGGATCGGAGGAGGACACTGAGCGGAGGGATCGGAGGAGGACACTGAGTGGAGGGATCGGCGGAGGGATCGGAGGAGGACACTGAGCGGAGGGATCGGTGGAGGACACTGAGCGGAGGGATCGGCGGAGGACACTGAGCGGAGGGATCGGCGGAGGGATCGGAGGAGGACACTGAGCGGAGGGATCAGAGGAGGACACTGAGCGGAGGGATCGGCGGAGGGATCGGAGGAGGACACTGAGCGGAGGGATCGGAGGAGGACACTGAGCGGAGGGATCGGAGGAGGACACTGAGCGGAGGGATCGGAGGAGGACACTGAGCGGAGGGATCGGAGGAGGACACTGAGCGGAGGGATCGGAGGAGGACACTGAGCGGAGGGATCGGAGGAGGACACTGAGCGGAGGGATCGGAGGAGGACACTGAGCGGAGGGATCGGAGGAGGACACTGAGCGGAGGGATCGGAGGAGGACACTGAGCGGAGGGATCGGAGGAGGACACTGAGCGGAGGGATCGGAGGAGGACACTGAGCGGAGGGATCGGAGGAGGACACTGAGCGGAGGGATCGGAGGAGGACACTGAGCGGAGGGATCGGAGGAGGACACTGAGCGGAGGGATCGGAGGAGGACACTGAGCGGAGGGATCGGAGGAGGACACTGAGCGGAGGGATCGGAGGAGGACACTGAGCGGAGGGATCGGAGGAGGACACTGAGCGGAGGGATCGGAGGTGGACACTGAGCGGAGGGATCGGAGGAGGACACTGAGCGGAGGGATCGGAGGAGGACACTGAGCGGAGGGATCGGAGGAGGACACTGAGCGGAGGGATCGGAGGAGGACACTGAGCGGAGGGATCGGAGGAGGACACTGAGCGGAGGGATCGGAGGAGGACACTGAGCGGAGGGATCGGAGGAGGACACTGAGCGGAGGGATCGGAGGAGGACACTGAGCGGAGGGATCGGAGGAGGACACTGAGCGGAGGGATCGGAGGAGGACACTGAGCGGAGGGATCGGAGGAGGACACTGAGCGGAGGGATCGGCGGAGGACATTGAGCGGAGGGATCGGCGGAGGACACTGAGCGGAGGGATCGGAGGAGGACACTGAGCGGAGGGATCGGAGGAGGACACTGAGCGGAGGGATCGGAGGAGGACACTGAGCGGAGGGATCGGAGGAGGACACTGAGCGGAGGGATCGGAGGAGGACACTGAGCGGCGGGATCGGAGGAGGACACTGAGCGGCGGGATCGGAGGAGGACACTGAGCGGAGGGATCGGAGGACACTGAGCGGAGGGATCGGAGGAGGACACTGAGCGGAGGGATCGGAGGAGGACACTGAGCGGAGGGATCGGCGGAGGACACTGAGTGGAGGGATCGGCGGAGGGATCGGAGGAGGACACTGAGTGGAGGGATCGGCGGAGGGCACTGAGTGGAGGGATCGGCGGAGGACACTGAGTGGAGGGATCGGAGGAGGACACTGAGTGGAGGGATCGGAGGAGGACACTGAGTGGAGGGATCGGAGGAGGACACTGAGTGGAGGGATCGGAGGAGGACACTGAGTGGAGGGATCGGAGGAGGACACTGAGTGGAGGGATCGGCGGAGGACACTGAGTGGAGGGATCGGAGGAGGACACTGAGTGGAGGGATCGGAGGAGGACACTGAGTGGAGGGATCGGCGGAGGACACTGAGTGGAGGGATCGGCGGAGGACACTGAGTGGAGGGATCGGCGGAGGACACTGAGTGGAGGGATCGGAGGAGGACACTGAGTGGAGGGATCGGCGGAGGACACTGAGTGGAGGGATCGGCGGAGGACACTGAGTGGAGGGATCGGCGGAGGACACTGAGTGGAGGGATCGGCGGAGGACACTGAGTGGAGGGATCGGAGGAGGACACTGAGTGGAGGGATCGGAGGAGGACACTGAGTGGAGGGATCGGAGGAGGGATCGGAGGAGGACACTGAGTGGAGGGATCGGCGGAGGGATCGGAGGAGGACACTGAGTGGAGGGATCGGCGGAGGGATCGGCGGAGGACACTGAGTGGAGGGATCGGCGGAGGACACTGAGTGGAGGGATCGGCGGAGGACACTGAGTGGAGGGATCGGCGGAGGACACTGAGTGGAGGGATCGGTGGAGGACACTGAGTGGAGGGATCGGTGGAGGACACTGAGTGGAGGGATCGGTGGAGGACACTGAGTGGAGGGATCGGCGGAGGGATCGGTGGAGGACACTGAGTGGAGGGATCGGCGGAGGGATCGGTGGAGGACACTGAGTGGAGGGATCGGAGGAGGACACTGAGTGGAGGGATCGGTGGAGGACACTGAGTGGAGGGATCGGAGGAGGACACTGAGTGGAGGGATCGGAGGAGGACACTGAGTGGAGGGATCGGCGGAGGGATCGGTGGAGGACACTGAGTGGAGGGATCGGAGGAGGACACTGAGTGGAGGGATCGGCGGAGGGATTGGAGGAGGACACTGAGCGGAGGGATCGGCGGAGGGCACTGAGCGGAGGGATCGGCGGAGGGCACTGAGTGGAGGGATCGGCGGAGGACACTGAGTGGAGGGATCGGCGGAGGACACTGAGTGGAGGGATCGGCGGAGGACACTGAGTGGAGGGATCGGCGGAGGACACTGAGTGGAGGGATCGGCGGAGGACACTGAGTGGAGGGATCGGAGGAGGACACTGAGCGGAGGAGGACACTGAGTGGAGGGATCGGAGGAGGACACTGAGTGGAGGGATCGGAGGAGGACACTGAGTGGAGGGATCGGAGGAGGACACTGAGTGGAGGGATCGGAGGAGGACACTGAGTGGAGGGATCGGCGGAGGACACTGAGTGGAGGGATCGGCGGAGGACACTGAGTGGAGGGATCGGCGGAGGACACTGAGCGGAGGGATCGGAGGAGGACACTGAGCGGAGGGATCGGAGGAGGACACTGAGCGGAGGGATCGGAGGAGGACACTGAGCGGAGGGATCGGAGGAGGACACTGAGCGGAGGGATCGGAGGAGGACACTGAGCGGAGGGATCGGAGGAGGACACTGAGCGGAGGGATCGGAGGAGGACACTGAGCGGAGGGATCGGAGGAGGACACTGAGCGGAGGGATCGGAGGAGGACACTGAGTGGAGGGATCGGCGGAGGACACTGAGTGGAGGGATCGGAGGAGGACACTGAGTGGAGGGATCGGAGGAGGACACTGAGTGGAGGGATCGGCGGAGGACACTGAGTGGAGGGATCGGCGGAGGACACTGAGTGGAGGGATCGGCGGAGGACACTGAGTGGAGGGATCGGCGGAGGATACTGAGTGGAGGGATCGGAGGAGGACACTGAGTGGAGGGATCGGAGGAGGACACTGAGTGGAGGGATCGGAGGAGGGATCGGAGGAGGACACTGAGTGGAGGGATCGGCGGAGGGATCGGAGGAGGACACTGAGTGGAGGGATCGGCGGAGGGATCGGCGGAGGACACTGAGTGGAGGGATCGGCGGAGGACACTGAGTGGAGGGATCGGCGGAGGACACTGAGTGGAGGGATCGGCGGAGGACACTGAGTGGAGGGATCGGTGGAGGACACTGAGTGGAGGGATCGGTGGAGGACACTGAGTGGAGGGATCGGTGGAGGACACTGAGTGGAGGGATCGGCGGAGGGATCGGTGGAGGACACTGAGTGGAGGGATCGGCGGAGGGATCGGTGGAGGACACTGAGTGGAGGGATCGGAGGAGGACACTGAGTGGAGGGATCGGTGGAGGACACTGAGTGGAGGGATCGGAGGAGGACACTGAGTGGAGGGATCGGAGGAGGACACTGAGTGGAGGGATCGGCGGAGGGATCGGTGGAGGACACTGAGTGGAGGGATCGGAGGAGGACACTGAGTGGAGGGATCGGCGGAGGGATTGGAGGAGGACACTGAGCGGAGGGATCGGCGGAGGGCACTGAGTGGAGGGATCGGCGGAGGACACTGAGTGGAGGGATCGGCGGAGGACACTGAGTGGAGGGATCGGCGGAGGACACTGAGTGGAGGGATCGGCGGAGGACACTGAGTGGAGGGATCGGCGGAGGACACTGAGTGGAGGGATCGGAGGAGGACACTGAGCGGAGGAGGACACTGAGTGGAGGGATCGGAGGAGGACACTGAGCGGAGGAGGACACTGAGCGGAGGGATCGGAGGAGGACACTGAGCGGAGGGATCGGAGGAGGACACTGAGCGGAGGGATCGGAGGAGGACACTGAGCGGAGGGATCGGAGGAGGACACTGAGCGGAGGGATCGGAGGAGGACACTGAGCGGAGGGATCGGAGGAGGACACTGAGCGGAGGGATCGGAGGAGGACACTGAGCGGAGGGATCGGAGGAGGACACTGAGCGGAGGGATCGGAGGAGGACACTGAGCGGAGGGATCGGAGGAGGACACTGAGCGGAGGGATCGGAGGAGGACACTGAGCGGAGGGATCGGAGGAGGACACTGAGCGGAGGGATCGGAGGAGGACACTGAGCGGAGGGATCGGAGGAGGACACTGAGCGGAGGGATCGGAGGAGGACACTGAGCGGAGGGATCGGAGGAGGACACTGAGCGGAGGGATCGGAGGAGGACACTGAGCGGAGGGATCGGAGGAGGACACTGAGCGGAGGGATCGGAGGAGGACACTGAGCGGAGGGATCGGAGGAGGACACTGAGCGGAGGGATCGGAGGAGGACACTGAGCGGAGGGATCGGAGGAGGACACTGAGCGGAGGGATCGGAGGAGGACACTGAGCGGAGGGATCGGAGGAGGACACTGAGCGGAGGGATCGGAGGAGGACACTGAGCGGAGGGATCGGAGGAGGACACTGAGCGGAGGGATCGGAGGAGGACACTGAGCGGAGGGATCGGCGGAGGACACTGAGTGGAGGGATCGGCGGAGGACACTGAGTGGAGGGATCGGCGGAGGACACTGAGTGGAGGGATCGGCAGAGGACACTGAGTGGAGGGATCGGCAGAGGACACTGAGTGGAGGGATCGGCAGAGGACACTGAGTGGAGGGATCGGCAGAGGACACTGAGTGGAGGGATCGGCAGAGGACACTGAGTGGAGGGATCGGCAGAGGACACTGAGTGGAGGGATCGGCAGAGGACACTGAGTGGAGGGATCGGCGGAGGACACTGAGTGGAGGGATCGGCGGAGGACACTGAGTGGAGGGATCGGAGGAGGACACTGAGTGGAGGGATCGGAGGAGGACACTGAGTGGAGGGATCGGCGGAGGACACTGAGTGGAGGGATCGGCGGAGGACACTGAGTGGAGGGATCGGTGGAGGGATCGGCGGAGGGATCGGTGGAGGACACTGAGTGGAGGGATCGGAGGAGGGATCGGAGGAGGACACTGAGTGGAGGGATCGGTGGAGGACACTGAGTGGAGGGATCGGAGGAGGACACTGAGTGGAGGGATCGGTGGAGGACACTGAGTGGAGGGATCGGTGGAGGGATCGGCGGAGGGATCGGTGGAGGACACTGAGTGGAGGGATCGGAGGAGGGATCGGAGGAGGACACTGAGTGGAGGGATCGGTGGAGGACACTGAGTGGAGGGATCGGAGGAGGACACTGAGTGGAGGGATCGGCGGAGGGATCGGTGGAGGACACTGAGTGGAGGGATCGGAGGAGGACACTGAGTGGAGGGATCGGTGGAGGGATTGGAGGAGGACACTGAGCGGAGGGATCGGCGGAGGACACTGAGTGGAGGGATCTGCGGAGGGATCGGTGGAGGACACTGAGTGGAGGGATCGGAGGAGGGATCGGAGGAGGACACTGAGTGGAGGGATCGGCGGAGGGATCGGTGGAAGACACTGAGTGGAGGGATCGGAGGAGGGATCGGAGGAGGACACTGAGTGGAGGGATCGGTGGAGGACACTGAGTGGAGGGATCGGAGGAGGACACTGAGTGGAGGGATCGGCGGAGGGATCGGAGGAGGACACTGAGTGGAGGGATCGGAGGAGGACACTGAGTGGAGGGATCGGCGGAGGACACTGAGTGGAGGGATCGGCGGAAGGACACTGAGTGGAGGGATCGGCGGAAGGACACTGAGTGGAGGGATCGGCGGAAGTACACTGAGTGGAGGGATCGGCGGAAGGACACTGAGTGGAGGGATCGGCGGAGGACACTGAGTGGAGGGATCGGCGGAGGACACTGAGTGGAGGGATCGGCGGAGGACACTGAGTGGAGGGATCGGTGGAGGGATCGGTGGAGGGATCGGAGGAGGACACTGAGTGGAGGGATCGGCGGAGGACACTGAGTGGAGGGATCGGCGGAGGGATCGGTGGAGGGATTGGAGGACACTGAGCGGAGGGATCGGCGGAGGGATCGGTGGAGGACACTGAGTGGAGGGATCGGCGGAGGACACTGAGTGGAGGGATCGGCGGAGGACACTGAGTGGAGGGATCGGCGGAGGACACTGAGTGGAGGGATCGGCGGAGGACACTGAGTGGAGGGATCGGCGGAGGACACTGAGTGGAGGGATCGGCGGAGGACACTGAGTGGAGGGATCGGCGGAGGACACTGAGTGGAGGGATCGGAGGAGGACACTGAGTGGAGGGATCGGAGGAGGACACTGAGTGGAGGGATCGGCGGAGGGATCGGTGGAGGACACTGAGTGGAGGGATCGGAGGAGGACACTGAGTGGAGGGATCGGCGGAGGACACTGAGTGGAGGGATCGGCGGAGGACACTGAGTGGAGGGATCGGCGGAGGACACTGAGTGGAGGGATCGGCGGAGGACACTGAGTGGAGGGATCGGAGGAGGACACTGAGTGGAGGGATCGGAGGAGGACACTGAGCGGAGGGATCGGTGGAGGACACTGAGCGGAGGGATCGGAGGAGGACACTGAGCGGAGGGATCGGAGGACACTGAGTGGAGGGATCGGCGGAGGGATCGGCGGAGGACACTGAGTGGAGGGATCGGCGGAGGACACTGAGTGGAGGGATCGGCGGAGGACACTGAGTGGAGGGATCGGCGGAGGACACTGAGTGGAGGGATCGGCGGAGGACACTGAGTGGAGGGATCGACGGAGGACACTGAGTGGAGGGATCGACGGAGGACACTGAGTGGAGGGATCGGCGGAGGACACTGAGTGGAGGGATCGGCGGAGGACACTGAGTGGAGGGATCGACGGAGGACACTGAGTGGAGGGATCGGCGGAGGACACTGAGTGGAGGGATCGGCGGAGGACACTGAGTGGAGGGATCGGCGGAGGACACTGAGTGGAGGGATCGGCGGAGGACACTGAGTGGAGGGATCGGCGGAGGACACTGAGTGGAGGGATCGGAGGAGGACACTGAGTGGAGGGATCGGAGGAGGACACTGAGTGGAGGGATCGGAGGAGGACACTGAGTGGAGGGATCGGCGGAGGGATCGGTGGAGGACACTGAGTGGAGGGATCGGAGGAGGACACTGAGTGGAGGGATCGGCGGAGGACACTGAGTGGAGGGATCGGCGGAGGACACTGAGTGGAGGGATCGGAGGAGGACACTGAGCGGAGGGATCGGAGGAGGACACTGAGCGGAGGGATCGGAGGAGGACACTGAGCGGAGGGATCGGAGGAGGACACTGAGCGGAGGGATCGGAGGAGGACACTGAGCGGAGGGATCGGAGGAGGACACTGAGCGGAGGGATCGGAGGAGGACACTGAGCGGAGGGATCGGAGGAGGACACTGAGCGGAGGGATCGGAGGAGGACACTGAGCGGAGGGATCGGAGGAGGGATCGGAGGAGGACACTGAGTGGAGGGATCGGAGGAGGACACTGAGTGGAGGGATCGGAGGAGGACACTGAGTGGAGGGATCGGAGGAGGACACTGAGTGGAGGGATCGGCGGAGGGATCGGTGGAGGACACTGAGTGGAGGGATCGGTGGAGGGATCGGAGGAGGACACTGAGTGGAGGGATCGTGGAGGACACTGAGTGGAGGGATCGGTGGAGGGATCGGTGGAGGACACTGAGTGGAGGGATCGGCGGAGGGATCGGTGGAGGACACTGAGTGGAGGGATCGGAGGAGGGATCGGAGGAGGACACTGAGTGGAGGGATCGGAGGAGGACACTGGGTGGAGGGATCGGTGGAGGGATTGGAGGAGGACACTGAGCGGAGGGATCGGAGGAGGACACTGAGTGGAGGGATCGGTGGAGGGATTGGAGGAGGACACTGAGTGGAGGGATCGGTGGAGGACACTGAGTGGAGGGATCGGAGGAGGACACTGAGTGGAGGGATCGGAGGAGGACACTGAGTGGAGGGATCGGCGGAGGGATCGGTGGAGGACACTGAGTGGAGGGATCGGAGGAGGACACTGAGTGGAGGGATCGGCGGAGGACACTGAGTGGAGGGATCGGCGGAGGACACTGAGTGGAGGGATCGGCGGAGGACACTGAGCGGAGGGATCGGAGGAGGACACTGAGCGGAGGGATCGGAGGAGGACACTGAGTGGAGGGATCGGCGGAGGACACTGAGTGGAGGGATCGGAGGAGGACACTGAGTGGAGGGATCGGAGGAGGACACTGAGCGGAGGGATCGGAGGAGGACACTGAGCGGAGGGATCGGAGGAGGACACTGAGCGGAGGGATCGGAGGAGGACACTGAGCGGAGGGATCGGAGGAGGACACTGAGCGGAGGGATCGGAGGAGGACACTGAGCGGAGGGATCGGAGGAGGACACTGAGCGGAGGGATCTGCGGAGGGATCGGAGGAGGACACTGAGTGGAGGGATCGGCGGAGGACACTGAGTGGAGGGATCGGCGGAGGACACTGAGTGGAGGGATCGGCGGAGGACACTGAGTGGAGGGATCGGCGGAGGACACTGAGTGGAGGGATCGGCGGAGGACACTGAGTGGAGGGATCGGCGGAGGACACTGAGTGGAGGGATCGGCGGAGGACACTGAGTGGAGGGATCGGCGGAGGACACTGAGTGGAGGGATCGGCGGAGGACACTGAGTGGAGGGATCGGAGGAGGACACTGAGTGGAGGGATCGGAGGAGGACACTGAGTGGAGGGATCGGAGGAGGACACTGAGTGGAGGGATCGGAGGAGGACACTGAGTGGAGGGATCGGAGGAGGACACAGTGGAGGGATCGGCGGAGGACACTGAGTGGAGGGATCGGTGGAGGACACTGAGTGGAGGGATCGGTGGAGGGATCGGCGGAGGGATCGGTGGAGGACACTGAGTGGAGGGATCGGCGGAGGGATCGGTGGAGGACACTGAGTGGAGGGATCGGAGGAGGGATCGGAGGAGGACACTGAGTGGAGGGATCGGTGGAGGACACTGAGTGGAGGGATCGGAGGAGGACACTGAGTGGAGGGATCGGCGGAGGGATCGGTGGAGGACACTGAGTGGAGGGATCGGAGGAGGACACTGAGTGGAGGGATCGGAGGAGGACACTGAGTGGAGGGATCGGCGGAAGGACACTGAGTGGAGGGATCGGCGGAAGGACACTGAGTGGAGGGATCGGCGGAAGGACACTGAGTGGAGGGATCGGCGGAAGGACACTGAGTGGAGGGATCGGCGGAAGGACACTGAGTGGAGGGATCGGCGGAAGGACACTGAGTGGAGGGATCGGCGGAGGACACTGAGTGGAGGGATCGGAGGAGGACACTGAGTGGAGGGATCGGCGGAGGGATCGGTGGAGGGATTGGAGGACACTGAGCGGAGGGATCGGCGGAGGGATCGGCGGAGGACACTGAGCGGAGGGATCGGCGGAGGGATCGGCGGAGGACACTGAGCGGAGGGATCGGCGGAGGACACTGAGCGGAGGGATCGGCGGAGGACACTGAGCGGAGGGATCGGCGGAGGACACTGAGCGGAGGGATCGGCGGAGGACACTGAGCGGAGGGATCGGCGGAGGACACTGAGCGGAGGGATCGGCGGAGGACACTGAGCGGAGGGATCGGCGGAGGACACTGAGCGGAGGGATCGGCGGAGGACACTGAGTGGAGGGATCGGCGGAGGGATCGGAGGAGGACACTGAGTGGAGGGATCGGCGGAGGGATCGGTGGAGGGATTGAAGGACACTGAGCGGAGGGATCTGCGGAGGGATCGGCGGAGGACACTGAGTGGAGGGATCGGCGGAGGACACTGAGTGGAGGGATCGGCGGAGGACACTGAGTGGAGGGATCGGCGGAGGACACTGAGTGGAGGGATCGGCGGAGGACACTGAGTGGAGGGATCGGCGGAGGACACTGAGTGGAGGGATCGGCGGAGGACACTGAGTGGAGGGATCGGCGGAGGACACTGAGTGGAGGGATCGGCGGAGGACACTGAGTGGAGGGATCGGAGGAGGACACTGAGTGGAGGGATCGGCGGAGGACACTGAGTGGAGGGATCGGCGGAGGACACTGAGTGGAGGGATCGGTGGAGGGATCGGCGGAGGGATCGGTGGAGGACACTGAGTGGAGGGATCGGCGGAGGGATCGGTGGAGGACACTGAGTGGAGGGATCGGAGGAGGGATCGGAGGAGGACACTGAGTGGAGGGATCGGTGGAGGACACTGAGTGGAGGGATCGGAGGAGGACACTGAGTGGAGGGATCGGCGGAGGGATCGGTGGAGGACACTGAGTGGAGGGATCGGAGGAGGACACTGAGTGGAGGGATCGGTGGAGGGATTGGAGGAGGACACTGAGCGGAGGGATCGGCGGAGGACACTGAGCGGAGGGATCTGCGGAGGGATCGGAGGAGGACACTGAGTGGAGGGATCGGCGGAGGACACTGAGTGGAGGGATCGGCGGAAGGACACTGAGTGGAGGGATCGGCGGAAGGACACTGAGTGGAGGGATCGGCGGAGGACACTGAGTGGAGGGATCGGCGGAGGACACTGAGTGGAGGGATCGGCGGAGGACACTGAGTGGAGGGATCGGCGGAGGACACTGAGTGGAGGGATCGGCGGAGGACACTGAGTGGAGGGATCGGCGGAGGGATCGGTGGAGGGATTGGAGGACACTGAGCGGAGGGATCGGCGGAGGGATCGGCGGAGGACACTGAGTGGAGGGATCGGCGGAGGACACTGAGTGGAGGGATCGGCGGAGGACACTGAGTGGAGGGATCGGCGGAGGACACTGAGCGGAGGGATCGGCGGAGGACACTGAGCGGAGGGATCGGCGGAGGACACTGAGTGGAGGGATCGGAGGAGGACACTGAGCGGAGGAGGACACTGAGTGGAGGGATCGGAGGAGGACACTGAGCGGAGGGATCGGAGGAGGACGCTGAGCGGAGGGATCGGCGGAGGACACTGAGCGGAGGGATCGGCGGAGGACACTGAGCGGAGGGATCGGCGGAGGACACTGAGCGGAGGGATCGGCGGAGGACACTGAGCGGAGGGATCGGCGGAGGACACTGAGCGGAGGGATCGGCGGAGGGATCGGCGGAGGACACTGAGTGGAGGGATCGGCGGAGGACACTGAGTGGAGGGATCGGCGGAGGACACTGAGTGGAGGGATCGGTGGAGGACACTGAGTGGAGGGATCGGTGGAGGGATCGGCGGAGGGATCGGTGGAGGACACTGAGTGGAGGGATCGGCGGAGGGATCGGTGGAGGACACTGAGTGGAGGGATCGGAGGAGGGATCGGAGGAGGACACTGAGTGGAGGGATCGGAGGAGGACACTGAGTGGAGGGATCGGCGGAGGGATCGGTGGAGGACACTGAGTGGAGGGATCGGAGGAGGACACTGAGTGGAGGGATCGGTGGAGGGATTGGAGGAGGACACTGAGCGGAGGGATCGGCGGAGGACACTGAGTGGAGGGATCGGCGGAGGGATCGGTGGAGGACACTGAGTGGAGGGATCGGAGGAGGACACTGAGTGGAGGGATCGGCGGAGGACACTGAGTGGAGGGATCGGAGGAGGACACTGAGTGGAGGGATCGGAGGAGGACACTGAGTGGAGGGATCGGCGGAGGACACTGAGTGGAGGGATCGGCGGAAGGACACTGAGTGGAGGGATCGGCGGAAGGACACTGAGTGGAGGGATCGGCGGAGGACACTGAGTGGAGGGATCGGCGGAGGACACTGAGTGGAGGGATCGGAGGAGGACACTGAGTGGAGGGATCGGCGGAGGGATCGGTGGAGGGATTGGAGGACACTGAGCGGAGGGATCGGCGGAGGACACTGAGTGGAGGGATCGGCGGAGGACACTGAGTGGAGGGATCGGCGGAGGACACTGAGTGGAGGGATCGGCGGAGGACACTGAGTGGAGGGATCGGTGGAGGGATCGGCGGAGGACACTGAGTGGAGGGATCGGCGGAGGACACTGAGTGGAGGGATCGGCGGAGGACACTGAGTGGAGGGATCGGCGGAGGACACTGAGTGGAGGGATCGGCGGAGGACACTGAGTGGAGGGATCGGCGGAGGACACTGAGTGGAGGGATCGGCGGAGGACACTGAGTGGAGGGATCGGAGGAGGACACTGAGTGGAGGGATCGGAGGAGGACACTGAGTGGAGGGATCGGCGGAGGACACTGAGTGGAGGGATCGGCGGAGGACACTGAGTGGAGGGATCGGCGGAGGACACTGAGTGGAGGGATCGGTGGAGGACACTGAGTGGAGGGATCGGTGGAGGGATCGGCGGAGGGATCGGTGGAGGACACTGAGTGGAGGGATCGGCGGAGGGATCGGTGGAAGACACTGAGTGGAGGGATCGGAGGAGGGATCGGAGGAGGACACTGAGTGGAGGGATCGGTGGAGGACACTGAGTGGAGGGATCGGCGGAGGACACTGAGTGGAGGGATCGGCGGAGGACACTGAGTGGAGGGATCGGCGGAGGACACTGAGTGGAGGGATCGGCGGAGGACACTGAGTGGAGGGATCGGCGGAGGACACTGAGTGGAGGGATCGGCGGAGGACACTGAGTGGAGGGATCGGCGGAGGACACTGAGTGGTTGGTGAGGTAGAGGAGTCTGGCGACATTAATGATGGACTGAAGAGGGGAGGAGCCTGCATAGAGATAAGCCAATGAGGAGGGAGTTGGAGGGGTGGATCTCCTGTAATGTACAGAGTAATGGAAGCATTATATACAGGGGGGGAGGGGGGGGGGTATAATACCGGCACTGTGTATAATAGCAGGGTGAGGAGTATTATTATTATACACAGTGCCGGGTTCTATACAGAGGACTATAGAGCACACAGGGGGGATGGGATATACACAGTACAATCATCACACAGATATAAGAATAATAATAATGATACAATGTATGGAGCCTCACCTCCTCCACCTACTGCTGCCTGTCACTGCAATCACTTCCTCATCATAGAGTACACAGGAGGGAGGACAGACAGGACACTACCATAGAGGGTCATAAAGACACCTATAGGTGGGAGGATGTAAGACACCACCTAGGGAACACAAGTGACACCTACAGGCAGGAGGGGGCACTACATTGAATCACTGGCCGTATTTCTTCTGATGTTATTGTTTATATTAATATTATTATTATTATTATTATTCATCAGAACCACTGCAAGATTTTATAATCCATCACAAAATATCCCTGCAATGTTAAAAATAATGTCCCCTTACATTGGTGGTCAGTGGAGTGTCCCCTTACATTGGTGGTCAGTGGAGTGTCCCCTTACATTGGTGGTCAGTGGAGTGTCTCCTTACATTGGTGGTCAGTGGAGTGTCTCCTTACATTGGTGGTCAGTGGAGTGTCCCCTTACATTGGTGGTCAGTGGGATGTCCCCTTACATTGGTGGTCAGTGGAGTGTCTCCTTACATTGGTGGTCAGTGGAGTGTCCCCTTACATTGGTGGTCAGTGGAGTGTCTCCTTACATTGGTGGTCAGTGGAGTGTCCCCTTACATTGGTGGTCAGTAGAGTGTCCCCTTACATTGGTGGTCAGTGGACTGTCCCCTTACATTGGTGGTCAGTGGGATGTCCCCTTACATTGGTGGTCAGTGGACTGTCCCCTTACATTGGTGGTCAGTGGAGTGTCCCCTTACATTGGTGGTCAGTGGGATGTCCCCTTACATTGGTGGTCAGTGGACTGTCCCCTTACATTGGTGGTCAGTGGACTGTCCCCTTACATTGGTGGTCAGTGGAGTGTCCCCTTACATTGGTGGTCAGTGGAGTGTCTCCTTACATTGGTGGTCAGTGGAGTGTCCCCTTACATTGGTGGTCAGTAGAGTGTCCCCTTACATTGGTGGTCAGTGGACTGTCCCCTTACATTGGTGGTCAGTGGAGTGTCCCCTTACATTGGTGGTCAGTGGGATGTCCCCTTACATTGGTGGTCAGTGGACTGTCCCCTTACATTGGTGGTCAGTGGACTGTCCCCTTACATTGGTGGTCAGTGGAGTGTCCCCTTACATTGGTGGTCAGTGGGATGTCCCCTTACATTGGTGGTCAGTGGAGTGTCCCCTTACATTGGTGGTCAGTGGACTGTCCCCTTACATTGGTGGTCAGTGGACTGTCCCCTTACATTGGTGGTCAGTGGAGTGTCCCCTTACATTGGTGGTCAGTGGAGTGTCCCCTTACATTGGTGGTCAGTGGAGTGTCCCCTTTCATTGGTGGTCACTGGGATGTCCCCTTTCATTGGTGGTCAGTGGGATGTCCCCTTACATTGGTGGTCAGTGGGATGTCCCCTTACATTGGTGGTCAGTGGGATGTCCCCTTACATTGGTAGTCAGTGGGATGTCCCCTTACATTGGTGGTCAGTGGACTGTCCCCTTACATTGGTGGTCAGTGGAGTGTCTCCTTACATTGGTGGTCAGTGGAGTGTCTCCTTACATTGGTGGTCAGTGGAGTGTCTCCTTACATTGGTGGTTAGTCTAGTGTCTCCTTACATTGGTGGTCAGTGGAGTGTCTCCTTACATTGGTGGTCAGTGGAGTGTCCCCTTACATTGGTGGTCAGTAGTGATGAGCCAAACACCCCCGGGTTCGGTTCGCACCAGAACCCGCGAACGGACCGAAAGTTCGCACGAACATTAGAACCCTATTAAATACAATGGATGCGAACGTTCGAATTCTAAAGTGCTAATTATAACGACTATTATGCATGTTATTGTCCTAAAAAGGGTTTGGGAACCCGGGTTGTGCACCAGGGGACATGTATCAATGCAAAAAGAAGTTTTAAAAACGGTCGTTTTTCGGGAGCAGTCATTTTAATGATGCATAAAGTGAAAAAAAAAAAAAGTCAAATATTCCTTTAAATATCGTACCTGGGGGGTGTGTAAAGTATGCCTGTGAAGTGCCACGTGTTTCCCGTGTTTAGAACTGTCCCTGCACAAAATGACACTTCTAAAGGAAAAAAAAGCCATTTAAAACTGCTTGCGGCTTTAATGTAATGTCTGGTCCCGGTAATATGGATGAAAATCTTTAAGAAAAATGGCATAGCTACCCCATCACCCCCCCCCCCCCCCCCCCTACCCCAGCCCATTACCAGCCCCTTTGGGTCTTGTATGGATATTAAGGGGAACCCCGCACATAAAATAAAAAAGGCCCTATATACTCTGAACAGCCGTATACAGGCGGTGCATACAAGACAGGGACTGTAGGTTTGTTCTTATGTAGAATCTGTTTGTAATTTTGAACAGGTACATTGTTGAAGTGTAGCTCCAGACCAAAAATCTATTTTTAAACTTTTTGGAAAACATAGGGAAGGGTTATCACCCCTGTAACATTTGTTTTGCTGTCTGTGCCCCTGTTCAGAACATTTCACCTCACTTTCCGTCCCAATGACAACTGTTTTTGAAATGTGGTGTTTTTCTTGAAACAAGGATTGCTGATAAAGCATCAGTACAGAGGAGACACCTTTCTCCCATATTTATTCTTACAGGAGAGAATTTTCCTTCCTAGTGGTAGATTTCCTCTCACTTCCTGTTGTCTTCTTGCGTTTGCAAGTAGGAGTCGTTTGTAAGTTGGATGTTTGAAAGTAGGGACCTGCCGTATATACTCTGCAGAAATAGGCCCCTTAGTTGTTGGTGTTGGCACAACACTGTAAGCACTCACAGTTATTCTTGGTTGGTGCTGGAACGCCCTGCTGTCAACTATTATATCAGGAATTGTAATTACATATAATTGTTGAACAGTGGTAGTAAAAATTGGGCCTTTGATGGTGGTGCTGGTGCCACAACACTGTAAGCCCTGACAGTTACTCTTGGTGGGCGCAGCAATGGGCCCTGCTGTGAATTATTAGATCAAGAATTGTAATTGCATGCCCCTGTTGAACAGGGGCTGAAAAATTGGGCCTTTGGTGGTGGTGGTGGTGGTGATGGTGTTGCTGGTGCCACAACACTGTAAGGCCTGACAGTTACTCTTGGTGGGCGCAGCAATGGGCCCTGCTGTGAATTATTCGATCAATAATTATAATTGCATGCCCCTGTTGAACAGGGGCTGAAAAATTGGGCCTTAGGCACTGGTGGCACAACACTGCAACCCCTCACAGATACTGTACTTGGAGCACAGCAATGAGGCCTGTTGCAAAGTATTGCATCAAAAATTTTAATTACACGCCCCTGTTAAACAGGGGCTGAAAAATTGGGCCTTAGCCACTGGTGGCGTCACCCATAAACCAAAATGATCTTCCAAGCTATCATCGTTAATCGTATCATTGAGGAGGAGGAGGAGGATAGCCAGTCAACATAACAGCACAGGCACTCAGCATCAGCATCAGTCTTGAAGGGACGTGACATGTTAAAATCAATTAGTCTGTTATATCAGCATCTGGTGTGTGGTAGCTGGTGGTGATCCAAGACTGGTTCATCTTGATGAAAGTCAGTCGATCAACCGAGTCTGTGGACAGGCGCACCCTGTGATCCGTGACAAATCCTCCAGCAGCACTGAATGTGCGTTCCGAAAGAACGCTGGATGCAGGACAGGCCAGTAGCTCAATTGCATACTGTGTAAGCTCTGGCCAGTGATCCATCCTCAAGACCCAGTAAGCCAGAGGATTTTCGGTGGGGAAGGTGTCCAAGTCTGACCTTGCCCCTAGGTATTCCTGCACCATGTTTATCAGACGCTGGCGATGGTTGCTGGAACCGATCATACTTTGGGGCTGCGGACTAAAGAATTGTCTGAACGCATCGGTCAGACGGCCACCTTCCCCACCGCTCCTTCTTTGACTGGCCGAAGCCTCAGCAACTCGTTGTCCTGGACCAGGAGTTTGTAACCTCCCAGTCTCTGGGAACGCGTTGCACAGACCTTTCTGCAAGGCCTCCCGGAGTTGTCTCATCCTCTGCTCCCTCTGCGACGGTAACATAAGGTCCGCAACCTTACCCTTGTACCGTGGATCAAGGAGAGTGGCCAGCCAGTAATGGTCCCTCTCCTTGATCCGAAGAATACGAGGATCCTTCCGCAGACTTTGCAGGATCAGGGAGGCCATGCAGCGTAGGTTAGCTGAGGCATTCAGTCCGGAGTCCTCTGGGTCACTAAGGACGACATGATCCGCAGCCACCTCCTCCCAGCCACGTACAAGTCCACTGGTTTCTTGGGACTGTAAATCATCCCTAAAAGACTGCTGCTGATGATGCTGAGTGCCAGCCTCCACCTCCATGCTGACACAATCCTCCTCCTCCTCCTCCTCCTCCTCCTCTTCATGTGCGATGGGTGGGACAGAAGGAACACTGTCTGGGTAAAGGGGGCCTTGAGAGGCAAGGAAGTCCTCCTCTTCCTGTCTCTGTTCTGCCTCAAGTGCCCTGTCCATTATTCCACGCAGCGTGTGCTCCAACAGGTGGACAAGAGGTACAGTGTCACTGATGCATGCACTGTCACTGCTCACCATCCTCGTGGCCTCCTCAAATGGTGCCAGGACAGTGCATGCATCCCTGATCATGCCCCACTGGCGTGGAGAAAAAAAACCAAGCTCCCCTGACCCTGTCCTGGTGCCGTAGTCGCACAGGTACTCATTGATGGCCCTCTGCTGCGTGTGCAGCCGCTGCAGCATGGCCAACGTTGAGTTCCACCTGGTGGGCATGTCACATATAAGGCGGTTCTTGGGCAGGTTCAACTCCTTTTGCAGCTCAGCCAGGCGAGCACTGGCATTATAAGATCTGCGGAAATGCACACAGACTTTCCTGGCCTGCCTCAGGACATCCTGTAAGCCCGGGTACCTGCCCAAGAACCGCTGCACCACCAGGTTAAGGACGTGAGCCACACAGGGCACATGGGTCAGTTGTCCCTGTCGGAGGGCGGAGAGGAGGTTGGTGCCATTGTCGCAAACCACCATTCCTGGCTTAAGCTGGCGTGGCGTCAACCACCTCTCGGCCTGGCCCTGCAGAGCAGACAGGACCTCTGCCCCAGTGTGGCTCCTGTCCCCCAAACACACCAGCGCAAGCACGGCATGGCATCTTTTTGCCTGCGTACTTGCGTAGCCCCTTGAACGGCTACGGAGCACCGCTGGTTCCGAGGACAAAGCACAGGAAGAGGCCATGGAGGAAGAAGAAGAGGAGGGGGTGGAGGAGAGAGGTGTGTCACAACCAGTAGTAGCATTTTGGAGGCGTGGCGGTGGAACAACCTCCAACACTACTGCACCTTGTCCTGCATCCTTCCCAGCTGCCAAAAGAGTGACCCAATGGGCCGTGAAAGAAAGGTAACGTCCCTGTCCATGCCTGCTGGACCATGAGTCAGCGGTAATATGCACCTTACCGCTGACCGCCCTGTCCAGCGAGGCCAAGACATTGCCTTCCACATGCCTGTAGAGAGCCAGAATCGCCTTCCGTGAGAAAAAGTGGCGTTTGGGAACCTGCCACTGAGGAACCGCACATTGCACAAACTCACGGAAGGGGGCCGAGTCTACCAACTGAAAAGGCAGCAGTTGAAGCGCTAGCAATTTAGCCAAGCTAGCATTCAACCGCTGGGCATGTGGATGGCTGGGAGTGAACTTCTTTCGACGGTCCAGCAGCTGGGGCAGGGAAATTTTCCTGCTAGAATCGGACGTCGGTGTACTGCTAGCAGAGTGGCCGCAAGTACTTGGCTGTGACACACCTAATTCTACACCTTCATTCCTCTCAGTGCAGGTTTCAGAGAGGACTGAAGTTATAGTGGGGTTGGAGATCCCAGCTGATGCGGTGCAAGGAGAGGTCCGCTTGGTTCTTTGGTGTGGGTCTTTGAGGTAGGCTTGCCAACGAGCTGCATGGCAGGTCAACATATGTCTGGTCAGGCATGTGGTACCCAAGCGGCTGATGTTTTGGCCACGCGATATACGCTTGAGACATATGTTGCAAACAGCAGCTGTGCGATCTGATGCACTAGCCTCAAAAAAGGCCCACACCAAAGAACTTTTTGAATGACGGGCAGAGGCAGCGCCCTGCACAGGCGGAGCTCTGCGGTGTGATTCCGTCGGTGTACTGCCCTTACGCTGGCCACCAAAGGGCATCCTGCCTCGTTGGAGATGTGCCTCCTCCTCATCCTCCTCCTCCTCCTCCTCTCTCCTATTAGGCACCCACGTGGAGTCAGTGACCTCATCATCCCCTCCCTCCTCATCACTGGAGCCAATCTGGCAGTATGCTGCAGCTGCTGGAACATGACTGCCAGATTGGTGTCCTTCTTGAGCATCCCCTCTCTCTGCTCTCACGCTGCTGCCTTCCTCTAGCTGGGTATCATCATCAGACCCTTCGAAACACTGGGCATCCTCCTGGAGCATGTACCCAACACTGTGCTCAAACAGTTCGGGGGACTCCTCAGGAGGAGGACATGGTGGGTCTAGGGAAGGAGTGACTGATGATGAGTCTGACATTGATACCAGAGAAGAGGACGCTTTGGCAGCTGCTTTGCCAGTACCCTGAGCCTGGGTGAGACAGGATGAGGAGGATGAGGTGGGCTTGGTCATCCACTCTACCAAGTCTTCGGCATGATGTGGCTCAACATGTCCAGCTGCCGAAAAGAAGGACAAGCGTGTCCCATGGCCATGTGCTGATGACAATGCACCGCGTCCACGACCAGCACTGTTGCCCCCAGACACAGAGCCTGCTTGCCCTCTTTTATTGCCTCCTGACTGTCTGCCTCTCCTTGTTTGCCTTCCAGACATTCTAATAGATGGCCTGCAGGGAGATGGGAAAAACAGCAATAAGGGCTACCTTCAGGTGTATATTGTGCAGGAGGCTTAGCAACAATGACACTGACACTGTCCCCTGCCTATCCTTCTCTGTCCCTAAACACAAGGATTGAAAATATGCTTCAGCAAAAAAGTTTTAGAACAGAATAGCACACTGACACTTTCCCTCACTGTACCTCTCTGTCCCTACAAACAAGGATTAGCACAGAATAGCACACTGACACTGACACTCTCCCTACCTATCCTTATTTGTCCCTAAACACAAGGAATCCATGAATAGTAAAGGAAATAAAATGTCACTGTCCCTGCCTATGCTTCTCTTTCCCTGCTCCGGAACACACTACACTAGGCCGCCGTGCTGGCGGCCTTTTATAGTGTGGGGCGTGTACTAAACACCCTCAGCAATAATTGGCCACAGGCATCCTGCCTGTGGCCAATCATTGCTCTCCTCGCTGCCGGCGCTGTGATTGGCCAAGCATGCGGGGTCACAGTGCATGCTTGGCCAATCACAGCGCCGGGATGACACTGCGATGGCGTAGTGCATTGTGGGCCGTTCGCGTCACTCGAATTTGGCGCGAACGGCCCAAATCGTTCGATCTTCGTTGAACGATCGAACAGCCGATGTTCGAGTCGAACGTATGTTCAACTCAAACACGAAGCTCATCCCTAGTGGTCAGTGGAGTGTCCCCTTACATTGGTGGTCAGTGGGATGTCCCCTTACATTGGTGGTCAGTGGGATGTCCCCTTACATTGGTGGTCAGTGGAGTGTCCCCTTACATTGGTGGTCAGTGGAGTGTCTCCTTACATTGGTGGTCAGTGGGATGTCCCCTTACATTGGTGGTCAGTGGAGTGTCTCCTTACATTGGTGGTCAGTGGAGTGTCTCCTTACATTGGTGGTCAGTGGAGTGTCTCCTTACATTGGTGGTCAGTGGAGTGTCCCCTTACATTGGTGGTCAGTGGGATGTCCCCTTACATTGGTGGTCAGTGGAGTGTCCCCTTACATTGGTGGTCAGTGGAGTGTCTCCTTACATTGGTGGTCAGTGGAGTGTCCCCTTACATTGGTGGTCAGTGGAGTGTCTCCTTACATTGGTGGTCAGTGAAGTGTCTCCTTACATTGGTGGTCAGTGGAGTGTCCCCTTACATTGGTGGTCAGTGGAGTGTCCCCTTACATTGGTGGTCAGTGGGATGTCCCCTTACATTGGTGGTCAGTGGAGTGTCTCCTTACATTGGTGGTCAGTGGAGTGTCCCCTTACATTGGTGGTCAGTGGGATGTCCCCTTACATTGGTGGTCAGTGGAGTGTCTCCTTACATTGGTGGTCAGTGAAGTGTCTCCTTACATTGGTGGTCAGTGGAGTGTCCCCTTACATTGGTGGTCAGTGGAGTGTCTCCTTACATTGGTGGTCAGTGGAGTGTCTCCTTACATTGGTGGTCAGTGGAGTGTCTCCTTACATTGGTGGTCAGTGGAGTGTCTCCTTACATTGGTGGTCAGTGGAGTGTCTCCTTACATTGGTGGTCAGTGGAGTGTCCCCTTACATTGTTGGTCAGTGGAATGTCTCCTTACATTGGTGGTCAGTGAAGTGTCTCCTTACATTGGTGGTCAGTGAAGTGTCTCCTTACATTGGTGGTCAGTGGAATGTCTCCTTACATTGGTGGTCAGTGGAGTGTCTCCTTACATTGGTGGTCAGTGAAGTGTCTCCTTACATTGGTGGTCAGTGGAGTGTCTCCTTACATTGGTGGTCAGTGGAGTGTCTCCTTACATTGGTGGTCAGTGGGATGTCCCCTTACATTGGTGGTCAGTGGAGTGTCTCCTTACATTGGTGGTCAGTGGAGTGTCCCCTTACATTGGTAGTCAGTGGAGTGTTCCCTTACATTGGTGGTCAGTGGGATGTCCCCTTACATTGGTGGTCAGTGAAGTGTCTCCTTACATTGGTGGTCAGTGGAGTGTCTCCTTACATTGGTGGTCAGTGGAGTGTCTCCTTACATTGGTGGTCAGTGGGATGTCCCCTTACATTGGTGGTCAGTGGAGTGTCTCCTTACATTGGTGGTCAGTGGAGTGTCCCCTTACATTGGTGGTCAGTGGAGTGTCTCCTTACATTGGTGGTCAGTGAAGTGTCTCCTTACATTGGTGGTCAGTGGAGTGTCTCCTTACATTGGTGGTCAGTGGAGTGTCCCCTTACATTGGTGGTCAGTGGAGTGTCCCCTTACATTGGTGGTCAGTGGGATGTCCCCTTACATTGGTGGTCAGTGGAGTGTCTCCTTACATTGGTGGTCAGTGGAGTGTCCCCTTACATTGGTGGTCAGTGGAGTGTCTCCTTACATTGGTGGTCAGTGGAGTGTCTCCTTACATTGGTGGTCAGTGGGATGTCCCCTTACATTGGTGGTCAGTGGAGTGTCCCCTTACATTGGTGGTCAGTGGAGTGTCCCCTTACATTGGTAGTCAGTGGAGTGTCTCCTTACATTGGTGGTCAGTGGGATGTCCCCTTACATTGGTGGTCAGTGGAGTGTCCCCTTACATTGGTGGTCAGTGGAGTGTCTCCTTACATTGGTGGTCAGTGGGATGTCCCCTTACATTGGTGGTCAGTGGAGTGTCCCCTTACATTGGTGGTCAGTGGAGTGTCCCCTTACATTGGTGGTCAGTGGGATGTCCCCTTACATTGGTGGTCAGTGGAGTGTCTCCTTACATTGGTGGTCAGTGGAGTGTCCCCTTACATTGGTGGTCAGTGGGATGTCCCCTTACATTGGTGGTCAGTGGAGTGTCTCCTTACATTGGTGGTCAGTGGAGTGTCCCCTTACATTGGTGGTCAGTGGGATGTCCCCTTACATTGGTGGTCAGTGGAGTGTCCCCTTACATTGGTGGTCAGTGGAGTGTCCCCTTACATTGGTGGTCAGTGGAGTGTCCCCTTACATTGGTGGTCAGTGGAGTGTCCCCTTACATTGGTGGTCAGTGGAGTGTCTCCTTACATTGGTGGTCAGTGAAGTGTCTCCTTACATTGGTGGTCAGTGGAGTGTCTCCTTACATTGGTGGTCAGTGGAGTGTCTCCTTACATTGGTGGTCAGTGGAGTGTCCCCTTACATTGGTGGTCAGTGGAGTGTCCCCTTACATTGGTGGTCAGTGGGATGTCCCCTTACATTGGTGGTCAGTGGAGTGTCTCCTTACATTGGTGGTCAGTGGGATGTCCCCTTACATTGGTGGTCAGTGGAGTGTCCCCTTACATTGGTGGTCAGTGGAGTGTCCCCTTACATTGGTGGTCAGTGGGATGTCTCCTTACATTGGTGGTCAGTGGAGTGTCTCCTTACATTGGTGGTCAGTGGAGTGTCTCCTTACATTGGTGGTCAGTGGGATGTCCCCTTACATTGGTGGTCAGTGGAGTGTCCCCTTACATTGGTGGTCAGTGGAGTGTCTCCTTACATTGGTGGTCAGTGGAGTGTCTCCTTACATTGGTGGTCAGTGAAGTGTCTCCTTACATTGGTGGTCAGTGGAATGTCTCCTTACATTGGTGGTCAGTGGAGTGTCCCCTTACATTGGTGGTCAGTGGAGTGTCTCCTTACATTGGTGGTCAGTGAAGTGTCTCCTTACATTGGTGGTCAGTGGAGTGTCCCCTTACATTGGTGGTCAGTGGAGTGTCCCCTTACATTGGTGGTCAGTGGAGTGTCTCCTTACATTGGTGGTCAGTGGAGTGTCCCCTTACATTGGTGGTCAGTGGGATGTCCCCTTACATTGGTGGTCAGTGGAGTGTCTCCTTACATTGGTGGTCAGTGGAGTGTCCCCTTACATTGGTGGTCAGTGGGATGTCCCCTTACATTGGTGGTCAGTGGAGTGTCCCCTTACATTGGTGGTCAGTGGAGTGTCTCCTTACATTGGTGGTCAGTGGAGTGTCCCCTTACATTGGTGGTCAGTGGAGTGTCTCCTTACATTGGTGGTCAGTGAAGTGTCTCCTTACATTGGTGGTCAGTGGAGTGTCCCCTTACATTGGTGGTCAGTGGGATGTCCCCTTACATTGGTGGTCAGTGGAGTGTCTCCTTACATTGGTGGTCAGTGGAGTGTCTCCTTACATTGGTGGTCAGTGGGATGTCCCCTTACATTGGTGGTCAGTGGGATGTCCCCTTACATTGGTGGTCAGTGGAGTGTCTCCTTACATTGGTGGTCAGTGGAGTGTCTCCTTACATTGGTGGTCAGTGGGATGTCCCCTTACATTGGTGGTCAGTGGAGTGTCCCCTTACATTGGTGGTCAGTGGAGTGTCCCCTTACATTGGTGGTCAGTGGAGTGTCTCCTTACATTGGTGGTCAGTGAAGTGTCTCCTTACATTGGTGGTCAGTGGAGTGTCTCCTTACATTGGTGGTCAGTGGGATGTCCCCTTACATTGGTGGTCAGTGGAGTGTCTCCTTACATTGGTGGTCAGTGAAGTGTCTCCTTACATTGGTGGTCAGTGAAGTGTCCCCTTACATTGGTGGTCAGTGGAGTGTCCCCTTACATTGGTGGTCAGTGGGATGTCCCCTTACATTGGTGGTCAGTGGAGTGTCTCCTTACATTGGTGGTCAGTGGAGTATCCCCTTACATTGGTGGTCAGTGGAGTGTCTCCTTACATTGGTGGTCAGTGGGATGTCCCCTTACATTGGTGGTCAGTGGAGTGTCTCCTTACATTGGTGGTCAGTGAAGTGTCTCCTTACATTGGTGGTCAGTGGAGTGTCTCCTTACATTGGTGGTCAGTGAAGTGTCCCCTTACATTGGTGGTCAGTGGAGTGTCCCCTTACATTGGTGGTCAGTGGAGTGTCTCCTTACATTGGTGGTCAGTGAAGTGTCTCCTTACATTGGTGGTCAGTGGGATGTCCCCTTACATTGGTGGTCAGTGGGATGTCCCCTTACATTGGTGGTCAGTGGAGTGTCTCCTTACATTGGTGGTCAGTGAAGTGTCTCCTTACATTGGTGGTCAGTGAAGTGTCTCCTTACATTGGTGGTCAGTGAAGTGTCCCCTTACATTGGTGGTCAGTGGAGTGTCCCCTTACATTGGTGGTCAGTGGGATGTCCCCTTACATTGGTGGTCAGTGGAGTGTCTCCTTACATTGGTGGTCAGTGAAGTGTCTGCTTACATTGGTGGTCAGTGGAGTGTCTCCTTACATTGGTGGTCAGTGGGATGTCCCCTTACATTGGTGGTCAGTGGAGTGTCCCCTTACATTGGTGGTCAGTGGGATGTCCCCTTACATTGGTGGTCAGTGGAGTGTCCCCTTACATTGGTGGTCAGTGGAGTGTCTCCTTACATTGGTGGTCAGTGGAGTGTCTCCTTACATTGGTGGTCAGTGGAGTGTCCCCTTACATTGGTGGTCAGTGGGATGTCCCCTTACATTGGTGGTCAGTGGAGTGTCTCCTTACATTGGTGGTCAGTGAAGTGTCTCCTTACATTGGTGGTCAGTGGAGTGTCTCCTTACATTGGTGGTCAGTGGAGTGTCTCCTTACATTGGTGGTCAGTGGAGTGTCTCCTTACATTGGTGGTCAGTGGAGTGTCCCCTTACATTGGTGGTCAGTGGAGTGTCTCCTTACATTGGTGGTCAGTGGAGTGTCTCCTTACATTGGTGGTCAGTGGGATGTCCCCTTACATTGGTGGTCAGTGGAGTGTCTCCTTACATTGGTGGTCAGTGGAGTGTCTCCTTACATTGGTGGTCAGTGGAGTGTCTCCTTACATTGGTGGTCAGTGGAGTGTCTCCTTACATTGGTGGTCAGTGGGATGTCCCCTTACATTGGTGGTCAGTGGAGTGTCTCCTTACATTGGTGGTCAGTGGAGTGTCCCCTTACATTGGTGGTCAGTGGAGTGTCTCCTTACATTGGTGGTCAGTGGAGTGTCTCCTTACATTGGTGGTCAGTGGAGTGTCCCCTTACATTGGTGGTCAGTGGGATGTCCCCTTACATTGGTGGTCAGTGGAGTGTCTCCTTACATTGGTGGTCAGTGGAGTGTCCCCTTACATTGGTGGTCAGTGGGATGTCCCCTTACATTGGTGGTCAGTGGGATGTCCCCTTACATTGGTGGTCAGTGGAGTGTCCCCTTACATTGGTGGTCAGTGGAGTGTCTCCTTACATTGGTGGTCAGTGGAGTGTCCCCTTACATTGGTGGTCAGTGGAGTGTCTCCTTACATTGGTGGTCAGTGGAGTGTCCCCTTACATTGGTGGTCAGTGGAGTGTCTCCTTACATTGGTGGTCAGTGGAGTGTCTCCTTACATTGGTGGTCAGTGGAGTGTCTCCTTACATTGGTGGTCAGTGGGATGTCCCCTTACATTGGTGGTCAGTGGAGTGTCTCCTTACATTGGTGGTCAGTGGAGTGTCTCCTTACATTGGTGGTCAGTGGGATGTCCCCTTACATTGGTGGTCAGTGGAGTGTCTCCTTACATTGGTGGTCAGTGGAGTGTCTCCTTACATTGGTGGTCAGTGTAGTGTCCCCTTACATTGGTGGTCAGTGGAGTGTCTCCTTACATTGGTGGTCAGTGGGATGTCCCCTTACATTGGTGGTCAGTGGAGTGTCTCCTTACATTGGTGGTCAGTGGAGTGTCTCCTTACATTGGTGGTCAGTGGAGTGTCTCCTTACATTGGTGGTCAGTGGGATGTCCCCTTACATTGGTGGTCAGTGGAGTGTCTCCTTACATTGGTGGTCAGTGGAGTGTCCCCTTACATTGGTGGTCAGTGGAGTGTCCCCTTACATTGGTGGTCAGTGGGATGTCCCCTTACATTGGTGGTCAGTGGAGTGTCTCCTTACATTGGTGGTCAGTGAAGTGTCTCCTTACATTGGTGGTCAGTGGAGTGTCTCCTTACATTGGTGGTCAGTGGAGTGTCTCCTTACATTGGTGGTCAGTGGAGTGTCTCCTTACATTGGTGGTCAGTAGGGTGCCGCCTCACCCCCCCCCCCCCCCCATGAACACTGTGCCAATCAGTAGGATTTTTCTGGTGCACCTTTAATTAGATCCTAATAACAGAGGTCCTGGTGGTGCGCCCCCTGGAGGTGGTTTCTCAGGACTGCACATGCTCTTCCTGCCTTTTGGCTTGCCAAGGCAATCTGTATACTGGCCAAAAGGTCCGCTGTGTACGGCATGCCACTATTTATGTTCTTGTCACTATTTATTCACGGGCACTTGGCAGTGCAAATGTGTGTGAGACGGGGGGGGGGGTGCAGATCATCACGGGGGCTGGTCCTGATGTCGAGGGGGGGGTCTCTTGTCTCTCCGGAGGGCTCTCTCTTCGGGGGGGGGTCCCTATGGAATGGGGTCCTCCTGGCTCCGGTAGACCATGGCGTCCTTTGCCTGTCAGTCTCACACCCGGGAGGTTCAGGGTTGGAGGCCCCCCCTCTTTGGAGGATTGGCCCATCTCTACCCTCTGAGCACTTTTCTTTGTTCTCAGGGTTTCCACAAAGTGCCGGACTGGTGAGCTTCCTGAACCATAAAGGTGAGAGCTGGTGTGTTGGGAATGTGCTCTCAGCATATACTGTATATATACACTCACCGGACACTTTATTAGGTACACCTGTTCAATTGCTTGCTAATCGGCCAATCACACGGCAGCAACTCAATGCATTTCGGCATCTAGACGTGGTGAAGACGACTTGCTGACTTTCAGAGTGGGGAAGAAAGGGGATTGAAGTGACTTTGAAGGTGGCATGGTTGTTGCTGGCAGACGGGCTGGTCTGAGTATTTCTGAGATTTTCACACACAACCGTCTTTCGGGATTACAGAGAATGGTGGGAAAAAGAGAAAATATCCAGTGAACGACCGGTTGTGTGGAGGAAAATGCCTTGTTGAGGTCAGAGGAGAATGGGCAGACTGGTTCCAGATGATAGAAAGACAACAGGAACTCAAATTACCCCTCATTACACCCAATGTAGGCAGAATATCATCTCTGAACACACAACATATCCAACCTTGAAGCAGATGGGCTACAGCAGCAGAAGACCGCACCGGGTGCCACTGTCAACCATCTGTCATATGCAATAAAAGGCTTTTTGGAAGTGCAGCCGTCCGGAATTATTTCTTCACGTTACACAGCATGGGAGCCGGGCTACACCTGACTAGTGTGTGTGTGTGTGTGTGGGGGGATTACCCCGAGACCCCCTCACCTGGAGCAGCTTTTCTTGTTTCATAGCAAGGTGTACAGTTGCCTTGAAAAAGTATTCGTACCCCTTGAAATTTCCCACATTCTCTCATGTTACAACCAAAAATGTACAATAAATGTATTTTATTGGGATTTTATGTGAAGGACCAACACAAAGTGTCACCTAATTGTGAAGTGGAAGGAAAATGATACAAATAAATGTGAAAAGTGTGGGGGGGGGCATTTGTATGGCGCCCCCCGGAGTCAATACTTTGTAGAACCCCCTTTCTCTACAAGTCTTTTTGGGGGTGTCTCTACCAGCTTTGCACATCTAGAGAGGGACATTTCTGCCCATTCTTCTTTGTAAAATATCTCAAGTTCTGTCAGATTGGATGGAGAGCGTCTGTGATCAGCAATTTTCAAGTCTTGCTACAGATTCTCAATGTGATTTAGGTCTGGACTGTGACTGGGCTATTCTAACACATGAATATGCTTTGATCTAAACCATTCCATTGTAGCTCTGGCTGTACTTTAGGGTCGTTGTCAACCACCATTTTATTCTCCAGGGTCTCTACTAAAAATATATATATATATAATGTTTGGGTGTTCCAAGTAATTTTCTACCAAAAAAAAAAAAAAAGATTTTAACTTGAAACCAACAAATACAAATGTCAGAAAAAGGTTTAGTGTTTAAGTACCGCATTTATCGGCGTATAACACGCACCCCAATTTTAAGAGGGAAGTTTCAGGAAAAAAACTTTCCACAGCACACGGACCCCCTCATAGCACTGCACAGCATACGGACCCCCTACACAGCACATGGACCCCCTCATAGCACTTCACAGCACACGGACCACTGCACAGAACACGGACCCCCTGCACAGCACTCGGACCCCTTGCACAGCACACGGACCCCCTGCATAGCACTTCACAGCACACAGACCCCCTGCACAGCACACGGACCACTGCACAGAACACGGACCCCCTGCACAGCACTCGGACCCCTTGCACAGCACACGGACCCCCTGCATAGCACTTCACAGCACACAGACCCCCTGCACAGCACACGGACCACTGCACAGAACACGGACCCCCTGCACAGCACTCGGACCCCTTGCACAGCACACGGACCCCCTGCATAGCACTTCACAGCACACAGACCCCCTGCACAGCACACGGACCACTGCACAGAACACGGACCCCCTGCACAGCACTCGGACCCCTTGCACAGCACACGGACCCCCTGCATAGCACTTCACAGCACACAGACCCCCTGCACAGCACACGGACCACTGCACAGAACACGGACCCCCTGCACAGCACTCGGACCCCTTGCACAGCACACGGACCCCCTGCATAGCACTTCACAGCACACAGACCCCCTGCACAGCACACGGACCACTGCACAGAACACGGACCCCCTGCACAGCACTCGGACCCCTTGCACAGCACACGGACCCCCTGCATAGCACTTCACAGCACACAGACCCCCTGCACAGCACACGGACCACTGCACAGAACACGGACCCCCTGCACAGCACTCGGACCCCTTGCACAGCACAGCACAGCACACGGACCCCCTGCATAGCACTTCACAGCACACAGACCCCCTGCACAGCACTCGGACCCCTATCGCGATAACGATTAATCATGCAGCTCTAGTATGAATACTTTTTCAAGGTGCTGTACCTAATAAAGTGGCCGGTGAGTGTAGGTGGCACCCGGGTTTAAATGTTCACTGGGCGTGCTGCCACATGTAGCGTGTGTTATGCTGGTGGGAACAAGTTCTATGAGATCTTGGAGATCGGGGGTTTACAGTCTTTAACCACTTAAGGACCGGCCCATGTAGATTTACATCAGCAGAATGGCTCGGACAGGCATAATCACGTACTTGTACGTCCCCTTTAAATGTCTGCCATGTGGGCGTGCTCACGACCCTGCCGCCTTCCCCGTGAGACGGACAGCGGGCCCCGCGGACTAGATCACCGCGGGGATACCCGCGATCGTCTCACGGAGGTATAGAGCGGGGAGGTGCTTGTGTAAACACAACATCTCCCCGCTCTGCCTAGTGACAATGACACTGATCTCGGCTCCGTGTACTCAGAGCAGAGATCGGTGTCATGTGACACAGAGCCCATCCCCCTACAGTAAGAAACACTTAATAGGGAACACTTAACCCATACAGCGCCACCTAGTGGTTAACCCCTTCCCTGCCAGTGTAATTTTCACAGTAATCAGTGCATTTTTTATAGCACTGATTGCTGTAAAAATGACGATGGTCCCAAAAATGGCACCAAAAGTGTCCAATGTGTCCGCCATAATGTCACAGTCAGGATAAAAAAAAAAAAAAAAAAAAAAAAATCGCTGATCACCACCATTACTAGTAAAAAAAAAAAAAAAAACATTAATAAAAATGCCATAAAACTATCCCCTATTTTGTAGACGCTATAACTTTTGCGCAAACCAATCAATAAACGCTGATTGCGTTTTTTTTTAACAAAAACATGTAGAAGAAGAAAAACGTATCGGCCTAAACTGAGGACAAAAAAAGAGGATTTTTTACTCACCGTAAAATCCTTTTCTCTGAGTCCATGGACCGACACAGCTTCTCTATTGACAAAGTGGGTATTATCCGTTAATTAGGAGTGACTAGGCAGAAAAACTTGTAAAAAGTGTTGCATCACACCTTCTACAGTACCGCCCAGGGGGCGGACCCTCTGGGTATACCCTCTCAGTCTGCACATCGCAGATCAGTTCGTCAAAAAGCAGTACAAACTTAAAAGGAGGGGTGGGTGCTGTGTCGGTCCATGGACTCAGAGAAAAGGATTTTACGGTGAGTAAAAAATCCTATTTACTCTTTCGTCCATGGACCGACACAGCTTCTCTATTGACAAAGTGGGACGTCCCAAAGCAGTGTCAGAGAAAAAAACGAGGGGTGGTAACAGCATAAAAACAAACTTCACCCCAAAACACAAAACAGCACTCCTCCAACGGAGGAGTTGCAACTCTAAACAGCCGCCTGCAAAACCTTGCGGCCGAAAGAGGCATCCGAAGATGCACCTACATCAACTTTGTAGAATTTTGTGAAAGTGTGTGCGGACGACCAAGTCGCCGCTTTACATAGTTGGGAAACAGACGCTTGATGTCGGAAAGCCCAAGAGGCACCTATTGCCCTGGTCGAATGCGCCGTGACAGGAAAGGGGGGCGCCTGACCCTTTAAGGCGTAAGCCTGGATTACTATCTGTCGGATCCACCTAGAGATGGTGGCCGATGAGACTGCTTGGCCCTTCTTGGGACCAGCCACCGAAACAAACAGTGAGTCTGACTTCCGGAACAGGGAAGTAGCAGATATGTATACTCTCAAAGCTCGGACAACGTCCAAGGAATGCAACGCCGACTCCTTAGGATTCGACGGCTGAGGACACAAGGATGGAAGTACAATGTCTTCGTTGAGATGAAAAGCCGAAACGACCTTCGGAAGAAAGGAAGGCTGCGGCCGCAGCACCACCTTATCCTTGTGGAAAATCAAATAGGGAGCCTTGCAGGACAAGGCTGCCAGCTCAGAGACTCGTCTAACTGACGTAACAGCCACCAAAAAGACCACCTTCTGAGAAAGTGTCAACAGGGGAATATCTCTAATATTCTCAAACGGTGCCTTCTGAAGCACCGAGAGGACCAGGTTCAAGTCCCACGGAGGTAACGGGGGGCGGACCGGAGGGGCCACATGTCGAACCCCCTGCACAAATGTACTCACGAGAGAGTGAGTCGCCAGGGGTCGCTGAAAAAAGACAGCCAGGGCAGATATCTGTCCCTTACTCGTACTTAGGGCAAGCCTTTGGTCTACCCCATGCTGTAAAAACAGCAGGATTCTGGAAACTAAATAGGTACGCGGATGCCATTTCATTTCCTCACACATGGAGATGTAGGCCCTCCAAGTGCGGTGATAGACCTTCCTAGAGGACGGTTTCCGAGCACTTCTCATAGTAGAAATTACTGAGTCTGATAGGCCCCGGTCTCTCAGTACCTGGTTCTCAACAGCCATGCCGTTAAAGCCAATGACTGTAAAGCAGGATGGAATATGGGACCTTGCGACAGCAGGTCCTTCCGTAGTGGTAGGCGCCAGGGGACGTCTGCTACCAGACGTACTAGATCGGCGTACCAAGGACGCTGAGGCCAATCTGGAGCGATTAGGATCATTGGAATTCCCTCTGCCTCCACTCTGCGGAGCAGAAGAGGAAGAAGCCTTAAGGGAGGGAAGGCATAGATTAGCCGATACTGGCCCCACGATGCTACCAACGCGTCCGTTGCGTCTGCCCATGGGTCTCTTGACCGGGCCACAAACCTCAATACCTTCCGATTGAGTCGGGAAGCCAGAAGATCTACGTCTGGTATGCCCCATCTTTGGCAGAGGAGTTGGAACACCTCCGGGTGTAAGGACCATTCTCCCTGGTCCAGCATCTGGCGGCTCAGGTAGTCCGCCTGCCAGTTTTCCACACCCGGAATGTACACGGCCGACAGTGCCGGTACGCTCCTCTCTGCCCACTTCAGGATGCGAGCGATCTCCGATGCTGCAGCTGAGCTTCTTGTTCCTCCTTGATGATTGACATATGCCACTGCTGTGGCGTTGTCTGACTGGATCCTGACTGGACGCCCTTGCAGTCTCTGAGACCATTTGAAGAGGCACAGCTTGATCGCCCGGATCTCCAGGACATTGATCGGCAGGAGGGCTTCCTCTGGGGTCCAGCGACCTTGCGCCGACTGGACACCCCAGACTCCCCCCCAACCTGTAAGGCTGGCGTCCGTCGTGATCACTATCCAGTAAACCGGAAGAAATGACTTCCCGGCCATTAGAGCCGGTGCTGTCAGCCACCATACCAGGGATCTCCTGACTAGGTGGCTCACTCGGATTTGATAATCCAGAGATGAAGGGCATCTGTTCCATCTGGACAGAACTTCCCTCTGTAACACTCGAGTGTGGTATTGAGCATATGGGACCGCCTCGAAGGAGGCTACCATGAGGTCCAACACTCGCATGCAAAAACGGAGTGACGACCAATTCCTGGAAGTCAGCTGCCGTACTGCAGCCCGGAGGGTCTGCAACTTCTCCACAGGGAGGAATACCTTTGCCTCTGAGGAATCCAGAATCAACCCCAGGTACACTAGGCGTTGAGTGGGCACCAATACTGACTTTTGCGTGTTTAGTATCCAACCACAGTCTCGAAGAGTCTGACAGGTAATGGACACGCTTACCTCTAATTCTGAGCTTGAAGGGCCCTTCAGCAGAAGGTCGTCCAAGTAACCTGTGATAGCGATACCCCGCTGTCTTAGAAGTGCCAGAATCGGAGCGAGCACCTTGGTGAACGTCCTGGGTGCTGAGGCAAGGCCAAACGGGAGGGCCACAAACTGGTAGTGGTTCTTCCCGATAGCAAATCGCAGAAACCTCTGGTGTCTGGAGTATATGGGGACATGCAGGTATGCGTCCTTGATGTCCAAGGAGGCCAGAAAGTCCCCCGGATGGAGAGCCGTGACTACAGATCGAACCGACTCCATCCGAAAACTTTGTACCTTCACAAAGCAATTGAGGGCTCTGAGATCCAAGCTTGGACGAACCCCCTCCTTCTTCGGCACAATGAACAGATTTGAGTAAAAACCCCGTTCCAGTTCTGGAACTGGAATAACTACCCCGCGTTCCAGTAGACCCTGGACCGCCCCATACAGGGCCTCCCGACGGGTCGGTAGTAGCTGGAGATTGGAGGTGTTGAATCTGTCCGGTGGACAAGAGAGAAACTATCTTGTAGCCTGAGGAGATTACTTCGCAAACACACCTGTCGGAGATTAGTGCTGTCCACTGAGTCGCGAATTTGCGAAGACGTCTCCCCACCCGAGAGCTGGGTGGGGGTGGACCTTCATGCGGACGCAAATTTGTCCGCAGGCTTATTGGGTATGCGGGACCAGGGACGCTTTTGTCCTTGGGCAGGCGCTTTATCGGCCTGGGGTCTTTTCCCTGTCGCCCTAGGAGGACGAAAAAAACACTTGTGTGCAGTAAAGGAGGGCCCTTGCCCTTGGCGTGGCCCCTTACCTTTGCTAATTTGGGGAAGCAAAGTGCTTTTACTTCCTGTGGCATCCTTGATGATGTCATCCAGAGAAGCCCCAAAAAGTCTGTCGCCCTTAAAAGGCAGATCCAACAGGGCTTTCTTGGAAGTCTGGTCCGCAGACCAGCCTTTTAGCCAGATCAGGTGGCGTATTGCTACTGCATAAACCGAAGTTTTAGACAGCAGGGGAATAGTATTCATGTCTGACTCGCAGACAAACCTAAGGCCCTGGACCAACAGGTCGGCCAATGTTATCTCATCAGGAGGAGCATCTCGCTCCTTAACCCCTGGAGTAGCAATCTTGCCCATTCAGTAAGTGTGTGAGACACTAGGGCCCCCGCCAATGCCGGGCGTACTGCCGAGCCTACCACTGAGTATAGGTAGCAAGCGAGTGCTTCAGCCTTCTTATCCACAGGGTCCTAGAAAACAGGAGCCCCTTCTACAGGAATTGTGGTGGCTCTATTAAGTCTGGACACCGGAGGGTCCACTATAGGGGGGAGAGGTCCATTTCTTCAGAAAACTCTCCTCAAAAGGGGTACCGTACCGCAAACCTCTTTGGGGCTGTAAAGACCCTCAGTGGGTTCTCCCATTCCTTGTATAAGAGTTTATCAAAAGACACACAAGGGAACACCTTAGCAGTGCGGGCAGGTCTATGAAACCCAAGTGGACCGGAGTCTCTGCTGCTTCTGCAGTATTTTCCAATTTTAGCATATCCCGCACTGCAGTAATAAGGTCAGATACCAAAGCCGTCTCGCGTACTGACCTGGACTTTGAGTCATTCTCACTGTCCGGTCACGGTCTGCAGTCTCTGGTGCGTCAGAATCTGGGCCCCGAGCCATAGCTGGACCTGGTTCTGCACCAGAATTATCCCCAGAAGCTTGCAGGGGATGGGGCGTTTACTACCCCCTGTATTCCCGTGTGCTGCTTCCACCCTGGCAGCAAACGCCTCTAGGATTGCCGACATAGCGTCCATAGACACCTCAGGGACACCAGCTGCTAAATCTGGTGTTTCAGGGGAGAAGACATCTGGCTCAGATGCCATGCTGACCACACGCTGACACTCACAGGGCTCCAGGCAAGATATCAATAGGCCACCCTCCTGCGCTGCAGAGATGCTGGGTTACCCAGAGGACTCACCACCCTGGATAGGTACTGCTATGCTGCGCCTATGATGCTGTCCCCTTGCTGCTGTGTCAGTCTGCTTCTTTTATCAGCACTTCCTGTGTGAATTTTCGCGCCAGTGTAATGCACCCTAGAGGCCGGAGGCTCTCGCAAAATGGTTGCCAAAACCGTCTGTATGGAAGATAATGTGGGCTCTAAGAAAATGGCCGCCGACAGAAGATAGAGGTCAGGCAGCCATAGCCCACAAAAAAGATGGCCGCCGAACGGCAATATCTGCATACAGGGTGGACAAACATGGCCGCCGATCACCTGATAGGGGCCAGTGGGTGTGGCCGAACTACAGGAAGATGGCCGCCAGGCAGTTACAAGAGGCCAAACTTGGCATGGACCACCTCAAAATGGCCGCCGACAGCATGGAGACACAGAAACACAGGTAAGCAAAAATGACATTTCTTTTAAATGTTAGTTACAGCCAGCCCCGCTCCAGTGGGACCCCCTAGGTGACCCCCAGCACCCAGCAACCTTTAGCTAGAAGCCCAGGGAGGAGGGAAAGGCAGGGAGAGAGGAAAGAAAGGGGCCACAACCACTTACTTGATCTCTCCAGGAATGTCCAGCTAAATCACCCAGCCGAGGCAGGGGAGTTTTACTTACCTATCCTGCATGTATTCTGCTGGAAGACATTCCAAACAGATCATCGTCCGCGCACGGAAGGTGACTGTTGGCCAGGCATGCTGTGATTGGACCCAGAAGGGACGATCATATGTATGCCCTGGAGCATGACGCTCACCGGACAGGCTGCTGCGACTCGGCCGTAAGGTCAGCCGAAGCTGAGCGGTCCGATGCAAGCCTTGGAGCGTAAGCTCACCGGCCAGGCTGCTGCGACTCGGCCGTAAGGTCAGCCGAAGCTGAGCGGTCCGATGCAGGCCCTGGAGCGTAGGCTCACCGGCCACCCGTGGAGCGACGGGCATGTCGTGGAAAACCCAGCGCGTAGCTAGGGTCGGCACACGCTCGATGGCCGAAACTGGGGAGACTACAAGGATCGAGGATCCAGCCTGTCACCCAGTCGGCAGTTGATCGAAGATCGCAGGAAACAACAAATGTAGCAAAAAAATAAAAATATATATATCTTTTTTCCCCGGACCAATGAGCCCGAAGGGAGCCATGTCCTACTCCTTGCTAGACAGAAAAAAACTGATCTGCGATGTGCAGACTGAGAGGGTATACCCAGAGGGTCCGCCCCCTGGGCGGTACTGTAGAAGGTGTGATGCAACACTTTTTACAAGTTTTTCTGCCTAGTCACTCCTAATTAACGGATAATACCCACTTTGTCAATAGAGAAGCTGTGTCGGTCCATGGACGAAAGAGTAAATATGTTTTTTTTATATATTTTTTGGGGATATTTATTATAGCAAAAAGTAAAAAATATTGAATTTTTTTCTAAATTGTCGCTCTATTTTTGTTTATAGCGCAAAAAATAAAAAACCACAGAGGTGATCAAATACCACCAAAAGAAAGCTCTATTTGTGGGGGACAAAAAGGACGTCAATTTTGTTTGGGTGCAATGTCGCACGACCGCACAATTGTCAGTTAAAGCGACGCAGTGCCAAATCGCAAAAAGTGGCCTGGTCTTTTAGCTGCAAAATGGTCCGGGGCTGAAGTCGTTAAAATAGAACTCTGGCTTTTCCCACCATTTACAGGCCAAACTGGCCCACACACAAAAACATGCGAGGTCGCTGGATGTGCGGTATAAACTGTATGGCGCTGCTGCTTTGTATGCAGAGCACCACAATGTGTTCCGGGTTGGAGCCGAGACTTCCCGACTCATACTCAGAACGCAGGAGAATCTACAGCAGCGGAGCTCAGCCATTTAGAGGGAGCGATGTATTCTAACAATGTCAGAGGTGTGACCACATCAGCCCGCCTCTCCTCTCAGCCAATCAGAGGAAGCTTTGCATTAATTGCTAGAATACATAACTAGCGCCAATCAGATACTCTTGTTTTCCAGGTACGAGACAGGAAGTCTTGGCTGGAACCCGGAACACAGTGCAGTATGTGGCCTCAGCTCCATACAGTTCATACCGCACACCCAGCAGCCTCACGGGTTGGTGAGGGACATTTGTGTGGGCCAACTTGGCCCAAAGGAACTACCGTGTTTCCCTGAAAATAAGCCCGGGTCTTTTATTAATTTTGGCAACAAAAGACAGTAGGGCTTATTTTCCGGGTAGGGCTCATGCAATGTGCCGTCTTCTCTCCCTCCCTGCCAGGAATCCCCAGTGGAACGGAGTAAAAGCATTTGTAAAATGCTAGAATCCACTCTATTACAGGATTATATCATGTAAACTGTGTTTCTGTAATCTGATTATGCCAAATACCTTCTTATAGCGCCGTTCCGCGCTTCCGTGACCCGCCGGAGCTCTTTTCCTCGCTCCGAGCACTGCAGAGGGTGGGGCCGAGATCCCCCCACTGACAGCTGGAAGAAGAGAGCAGCTGAGCGCCACTTCCATGGCCCGCCGGAGCTCTCTTCCTCGCTCTGCAGAGGGAGGGGCCGAGATCCCCCCACTGACAGCTGGAATTAGAGAGCAGCTGAGCGCCACTTCCATGGGCCGCCGGAACTCTCTTCCTCGCTCTGCAGAGGGAGGGGCTGAGATCCCCGCACTGACAGCTGGAAGAAGAGAGCAGCTGAGCGCCACTTCCATGGCCCGCCGGAGTTCTCTTCCTCACTCTGCAGAGGGAGGGGCTGAGATCCCCCCACTGACAGCTGGAAGAAGAGAGCAGCTGAGCGCCACTTCCATGGCCCGCCGGAGCTCTCTTCCTCGCTCTGCAGAGGGAGGGGCTGAGATCCCCGCACTGACAGCTGGAAGAAGAGAGCAGCTGAGCGCCACTTCCATGGCCCGCCGGAGTTCTCTTCCTCGCTCTGCAGAGGGAGAGGCTGAGATCCCCCCACTGACAGCTAGAAGAAGAGAGCAGCTGAGCGCCACTTCCATGGCCCGCCGGAGCTCTCTTCCTCGCTCTGCAGAGGGAGGGGCTGAGATCCCCCCACTGACAGCTGGAAGAAGAGAGCAGCTGAGCGCCACTTCCATGGCCCGCCGGAGCTCTCTTACCCTCGCTCCGAGCACTGCAGAGAGAGGGGCCGAGATCCCCCACTGACAGCTGGAAGAAGAGAGCAGCTGAGCACCACTTCCATGGCCCGCCGGAGCTCTCTTCCTCGCTCCGAGCACTGCAGAGGGAGGGGCTGAGATCCCCCACTGACAGCTGGAAGAAGAGAGCAGCTGAGCGCCACTTCCATGGCCCGCCGGAGCTCTCTTCCTCGCTCCGAGCACTGCAGAGGGAGGGGCTGAGATCCCCCACTGACAGCTGGAAGAAAAGAGCAGCTGAGCGCTACTTCCATGGCCCGCCAGAGCTCTCTTCCTCGCTCCGAGCACTGCAGAGAGAGGGGCCGAGATCCCCCACTGACAGCTGGAAGAAGAGAGCAGCTGAGCACCACTTCCATGGGCCGCCGGAGCTCTCTTCCTCGCTCCAAGCACTGCAGAGGGAGGGGCTGAGATCCCCCACTGACAGCTGGAAGAAGAGAGCAGCTGAGCGCCACTTCCATGGCCCGCCGGAGCGCTCTTCCTCGCTCCGAGCACTGCAGAGGGAGGGGCTGAGATCCCCCACTGACAGCTGGAAGAAAAGAGCAGCTGAGCGCTACTTCCATGGCCCGCCAGAGCTCTCTTCCTCGCTCCGAGCACTGCAGAGAGAGGGGCCGAGATCCCCCGCTGACAGCTGAGAGGAGCGGGAGGTCAGCTGAGTGGCGCTATACCGAATTACTGATTACAGAAACAGTTTACAACATATAATACTGTAAGAGTAGATTCCAGCATTTTACAAGCACTTTAAACTAGGGCTTATTTTCGGGGGTAGGGCTTATGTTGCGGCCATTCCCGAAAATCACAGGTCTTGTTTTCGGGGGAAGCACATTATGTAAATTGTGTGAAATGCTGGAGTGCTTCTTTAGCTTCTCTAGGAAGTTGGGCTACATGAAATATTCAATCAACAAAAAAAAAAAAAAAAAAAAATTCCAATATGGTACAAAATGTTTCTTTATTAAACTATTGTTTGGAAAAAAACACATTTCTATAAAGCAGAGGTCTTGTCAATTTAGTGGCCCAGAGGTTTATGGGCCAAAAAATAAATAAATCAGTTCTGTGCGCTCAACCTGGGGGCCCTCCAGCCGTTGTGGAACTACAAGTCCCATGAGGCATTACAAAGACTGAGTTACAAGCATGACTCCCCAAGTTAAAGGCATGATGGGACTTGTAGTTCTGCAACAGCTGGAGGGCTGCAAGGTGGGCACCCATGCGTGGTAGAGTTCTGCTGGGCATGTGCCTGGAAAAGTCCCTGTACAGCCACCTCCACCTAATTGGGGAAGGAAAACATTGGCTATTATGACGAGCCGTGGTCTCCCAGTAGCGCCGTGGTCTCCTGTAGATGCTCCCTCACGACCTGGTCCAGGACGGCGTACACGTCCTTACAGGCTTTGCTGGCTGCGTCCATGACGCGCTCCAGGTGATCTTCATGGAGCCGCGAGTTCATTTCCAGCAGAGCTATCCGGTCAGATTTCGGCAACAAAGCCAACGCCAGCTGAGGGCCCCCGGCCGCCTCCTCGATGTAACTCAAGTCCACCAATGGCGTGTCCTCGATGAAGCCGGCCGAGCATGCGCACACGTAATCCCTCATAGGGATGCCGGCATCTATCACCGCCAGAGTGGCCGCGTTCACAGAGGTGCAATAATTCCCGCCGTCCGCCTGGAGGATCTGGAATATACAAAGATGAGATAATCAATGGAGAGCGAAGTCTGCATCCATTTATTTTCATATAAGGGTCACTCTACCCACAAATCTACATATACACACACACACACATATACATATACACACACGCGCGCGCGCATATACACACACACAGTGGGGCAAAAAAGTATTTAGTCGCCACCAATTGTGCAAGTTCTCCCACTTAGAAAGATGAGAGACTCCTGTAATTGTCATCATAGGGAAACCTCAACTATGAGAGACAAAATGTGGAAACAAATCCAGACAATCACATTCTCTGATTTGGAAATATTTTTTTTGGCAAATTATGGTGGAAAATAAGTATTTGGTCCCCTACAAACAAGCAAGATTTTTGTCTCTCACAGACCTGTATCTTTTTATTTAAGAGGCTCCTCTGTCCTCCACTCCTATCAAAACTCGGAACCCCCCCCCAAAAAAAAAAATATATATATATATATATGAGAGAGGAGAAGGGGAAGGAGGAGGAGGAAGAGTGGAAGATTTTTATATCATCTCTGAATAACAATTTTGGATATCAGCCCTGCATCGTTGGTGGAGGGAATTTTGAGGCTTGATATTTTTGGGAACCATCTACTGGACAGATCCTCACAGCAGCAAAATGGATGTTTCATGTACAGCAGAGCTCAGACAGAGGAAGAAGCAGCAGAAGGAGCCAATCAGTTCAAGCGCTGACAAGAAGCACGTTGAGAGGAAGAGAGAGCAGAGTGACAGAGGGATGAACTCATCACTGAGCTGCTTCTCCTTTCACTGTCCAGTCACAGTTTAAGGGTAAAAGAGATATTTGAGGTCTTTTAGACCCCAAGATCTCTCCATAAAGAGGACCTGTCATGCTGTATTGTTATAGACTAACTCCAGAGGTGGATCTGGCCAGATCAGTAGATTGCTATAAGAAAGGTCTGGATTCTTTCCTAGGTGTACAGAATATAACTGGGTACTGACATTTATAGGTAAAGTTGATCCGGGGAATATCCGATTGCCTCTCGGGGGATCAGGAAGGATTTTTTTCCCCTGCTGTAGCAAATTGGATCTGCTCTGCTGGGGTTTTTTGCCTTCCTCTGGATCGACTGTGGGTATAGAATTGTGTATATGGGATTGTACGATCGTTTTTTTTTTTTTTATGATTGAACTGGATGGACTTGTGTCTTTTTTCAACCTGACTAACTATGTATATCACAAGCGGTGTCTACATTCCTTGAGATAGCAATAAAAGTGATCCAAAAAAACGGACAGTGTTAAAAAAAAAAAAGCGCCCCCCCGTGGAGAAGAGAACGCATACGCAGGTCACACCCACATATGAAAACGGTGTTTGCACCAAACATGTGAGGTATTGCCACGATCGGTAGAGCAAGAGCAATAATTCTAGCCCTAGACCACCTCTGTAATTTTAAACATGTAACCCAGGGGCCCTCAACATTTTTAAACTGGGGGCCAGTTCACTGTCCCTGAAACCTTTGGTGGGCCAGACTCCTCGTCCCTCCATCAGACTCCCCCCCCCCCCCATCACAGAGAATACAGTGGAACCCTGGTTTACGAGGTAACGCAGTTAACGAGCATTTTAAATGACGAGCAACTTTTTTTTTTTATTCTGACTTGGTTTGCGAGTGTCGTCTCGCAAAACAAGCAGAATTCAAACTAATGGGGTGTGCAGTACCGCCTTTGGGCAGAGGTGCGGGGGCGCCGGAGCCGAGCTGTTCGGAAATACTCCATTCCGAGTGTTTCTGAGCCTTTCCGAGGTCAGCCAAACTGTCCCCGATCATTTCCGAGGCTCTCCGGCGCCCCCCCCTCTGACCGCATGCGGTATTGCATGCAATTGAAGTCAATGCGGAACAAATTATTTTCGTTTCCATTGACTTCTATGAGGAAACTCACTTTGATATGCAAGTGCTTCACATTATGAGAATTCTCCTGGAACAGATTATACTCTTAATCCAAGGTTCCACTGTACTCCTCTTACCCCTCACAGAGCCCCCCCCTCTCCCTTTCACAGAGCCCCCCCATCTCCCCCTTTCACAGAGCCCCCCCATAAGATCGCAGCACTCCCCCCTCCCCCACCTTATTCACATAAGACAGGAAAGAATGACAGATCCGGACAAAGGGCGGGACTTTTAATGTTAAAGGCAGGGGATTGATTGGTTACTAGACAGCGGGGCGGTCCCAGCAATCACCTGCTTCTTAACAAGAAAAGTCCCGCCCCCTTTGTCCGGACCTGTCATGTTTCCTGTCTTGTCGTGAATAAGGTAGCGGGGGAGAAGTGCTGCGATCTTATGGAAGGGGCAGTCTGCGGGGTAAATCCCCCTGGCGGGAGGCCGCAGTTTCAGGTCCCCTGATGTAACCTGTAAAAGGAGTTTAAAGCGTCGCCTGTGGAGATTTTTTTTAGGTTTGTCGCCATTCCACGAGCGTGTGCAATATTAAAGCGTGACACGTTCGGTATCTATTTACTCGGCGTAAAGATCATCTTTTATATTTTACCAGAAAACGTGCGACAGATTGTGTTTTGTACAGAAAAAGGGGGGTAAAGGAACGGCGCCCCTCCCCCCCGCACTCACCTGTACGTAGATGTCGATCTGGGAGCGCGGGTATTGCTGGGTGAGGATGGCCGCCTCGAACGTTTGCTTGAGGTGAATGGTCATCTCGGTGGACTTGCGGTCTCCATGGGGGCGACGCTTCCTCTCCGCCGTGCTGAAGGTGGCCATACTGAACTGACAGTTCACCACCGCCCGGTCATAGAGGGTCTTACTGCGAGGACCTCGGATCTACAGAACGGGGGAGGGAGAGAAAACCGATCAGGATCTACGAGTGACACAGCGACCCCCCCATGTCTCCCCTCCCCCACTCACCTCATGAGGCCCGTACACGGTGGCCAGAGCCTTGGTGTTCCCCTGCTCTACATAGGCCGATCCGTCCGCCTGATCGAACACCCCCATCCGGCACTGAATCTTCCGGAGCTCCACCGGCCTCCTCCCGTCCTGCCGGAACCCTTCATCCGAGAGCAACTCCATTCCCGCCATTACCGCACACACGTGTAGAGAACCGCAACTTCCGGACACACACCTCACTTCCGGGAAACCTCGGCAACTTCCGACAGGCTTCAGACACTTCCGGTCTATCCTTATTCCTGTTTCTCGTTGATCTAACGCGTCACTTCCGGTCTATCCCGTTCACCCTCCCGTAACTCGGTGATCCGCACCGATTTCCTTACATCCGGCCCATCTGTCACCCCCCCCAACTCACTGATTTCCTTGGTTGTCACTTCCGGCGACGGTTCCCCAGCCTGCAGAAGGCAGAAGGGGGCGGGTTTTTACTTATGTAATGATGATAAAACCCAGAAACCGGGGGGGGGGGGTTTCTTTATCTGGAGGGGCAACAGAAAGTGAGATGAAATCACAATTGTACTTGTCACCAGCATAGGTGTCCCCATTGGAAGGTTTCTCCTCACTTCCTGACCTGGTGACAACTGTAATATATTTTACTGCAGCATAGAGGAGAAAAGCACCCTGAATGGGACTCTAATAATCTGATGACTCCCCCCCCCCCCCCCCCCAGAGGAGAATAGAAGGACCTGGCTCACATGGTGACAGTCTCCCCCCCCCCCCCAGAGGAGAATAGGAGGACCTGGCTCACATAGTGACAGTCCCCCCCCCCCCAGAGGAGAATATAAGGACCTGGCTCACATGGTGACAGTCTCCCCCCCCCCCCCAGAGGAGAATAGGAGGACCTGGCTCACATGGTGACAGTCTCCCCCCCCCCCCCCCAGAGGAGAATAGGAGGACCTGGCTCACATAGTGACAGTCCCCCCCCCCCCAGAGGAGAATAGGAGGACCTGGCTCACATGGTGACAGTCTCCCCCCCCCCCCAGAGGAGAATAGAAGGACCTGGCTCACATGGTGACAGTCTCCCCCCCCCCCCCCCCCCCAGAGGAGAATAGAAGGACCTGGCTCACATAGTGACAGTCTCCCCCCCCCCCCCCAGAGGAGAATAGAAGGACCTGGCTCACATGGTGACAGTCTCCCCCCCCCCCCCCAGAGGAGAATAGAAGGACCTGGCTCACATGGTGACAGTCTCCCCCCCCCCCCAGAGGAGAATAGAAGGACCTGGCTCACATGGTGACAGTCTCCCCCCCCCCCCCCAGAGGAGAATAGAAGGACCTGGCTCACATGGTGACAGTCTCCCCCCCCCCCCCCAGAGGAGAATAGAAGGACCTGGCTCACATGGTGACAGTCCCCCCCCCCCCAGAGGAGAATAGGAGGACCTGGCTCACATGGTGACAGTCTCCCCCCCCCAGAGGAGAATAGGAGGACCTGGCTCACATGGTGACAGTCTCCCCCCCCCCCCAGAGGAGAATAGGAGGACCTGGCTCACATTGTGACAGTCCCCCCCCCCCCCCCCAGAGGAGAATAGAAGAACCTGGCTCACATGGTGACAGTCCCCCCCCCCCCCAGAGGAGAATATAAGGACCTGGCTCACATGGTGACAGTCTCCCCCCCCCCCCCAGAGGAGAATATAAGGACCTGGCTCACATGGTGACAGTCTCCCCTCCCCCCCCCAGAGGAGAATAGAAGGACCTGGCTCACATGGTGACAGTCTCCCCCCCCCCCCCCCCAGAGGAGAATAGGAGGACCTGGCTCACATGGTGACAGTCCCCGTCCCCCCCAGAGGAGAATATAAGGACCTGGCTCACATAGTGACAGTCTCCCCCCCCCCCCCAGAGGAGAATAGAAGGACCTGGTTCACATGGTGACAGTCTCCCCCCCCCCCCCCAGAGGAGAATAGAAGGACCTGGCTCACATGGTGACAGTCTCCCCCCCCCCCCCCCAGAGGAGAATAGAAGGACCTGGCTCACATGGTGACAGTCTCCCCCCCCCCCCCCCAGAGGAGAATAGAAGGACCTGGCTGGCTCACATGGTGACAGTCCCCCCCCCCCCCCCCAGAGGAGAATAGGAGGACCTGGCTCACATGGTGACAGTCTCCCCCCCCCCCCCCCAGAGGAGAATATAAGGACCTGGCTCACATAGTGACAGTCTCCCCCCCCCCCCCCAGAGGAGAATATAAGGACCTGGCTCACATAGTGACAGTCTCCCCCCCCCCCCCCAGAGGAGAATAGAAGGACCTGGCTCACATGGTGACAGTCTCCCCCCCCCCCCCCAGAGGAGAATAGAAGGACCTGGCTCACATGGTGACAGTCTCCCCCCCCCCCCCCCCCCCCAGAGGAGAATAGAAGGACCTGGCTCACATGGTGACAGTCCCCCCCCCCCCAGAGGAGAATAGGAGGACCTGGTTCACATGGTGACAGTCTCCCCCCCCCCCCCCAGAGGAGAATAGGAGGACCTGGCTCACATGGTGACAGTCTCCCCCCCCCCCCCAGAGGAGAATAGAAGGACCTGGCTCACATGGTGACAGTCCCCCCCCCCCCAGAGGAGAATAGGAGGACCTGGCTCACATAGTGACAGTCTCCCCCCCCCCCCCAGAGGAGAATATAAGGACCTGGCTCACATAGTGACAGTCCCCCCCCCCCAGAGGAGAATAGGAGGACCTGGCTCACATGGTGACAGTCTCCCCCCCCCCAGAGGAGAATAGAAGGACCTGGCTCACATGGTGACAGTCTCCCCCCCCCCCCCCCCCAGAGGAGAATAGAAGGACCTGGCTCACATGGTGACAGTCTCCCCCCCCCCCCCCAGAGGAGAATAGAAGGACCTGGCTCACATGGTGACAGTCTCCCCCCCCCCCCCCCCAGAGGAGAATAGAAGGACCTGGCTCACATGGTGACAGCCCCCCCCCCCCCAGAGGAGAATAGAAGGACCTGGCTCACATGGTGACAGTCTCCCCCCCCCCCCCCCCAGAGGAGAATAGGAGGACCTGGCTCACATGGTGACAGTCTCCCCCCCCCCCCCAGAGGAGAATAGGAGGACCTGGCTCACATTGTGACAGTCTCCCCCCCCCCAGAGGAGAATAGGAGGACCTGGCTCACATGGTGACAGTCTCCCCCCCCCCCCCCCCAGAGGAGAATAGGAGGACCTGGCTCACATGGTGACAGTCTCCCCCCCCCCCCAGAGGAGAATAGAAGGACCTGGCTCACATGGTGACAGTCTCCCCCCCCCCCCCAGAGGAGAATAGGAGGACCTGGCTCACATGGTGACAGTCTCCCCCCCCCCCCCCCAGAGGAGAATAGAAGGACCTGGCTCACATGGTGACAGCCCCCCCCCCCCCAGAGGAGAATAGGAGGACCTGGCTCACATGGTGACAGTCTCCCCCCCCCACCCCCAGAGGAGAATATAAGGACCTGGCTCACATAGTGACAGTCTCCCCCCCCCCCCCCCAGAGGAGAATAGAAGGACCTGGCTCACATGGTGACAGTCTCCCCCCCCCCCCAGAGGAGAATAGAAGGACCTGGCTCACATGGTGACAGTCTCCCCCCCCCCCCCAGAGGAGAATAGAAGGACCTGGCTCACATGGTGACAGTCTCCCCCCCCCCCCAGAGGAGAATATAAGGACCTGGCTCACATGGTGACAGTCTCCCCCCCCCCCCCAGAGGAGAATAGAAGGACCTGGCTCACATGGTGACAGTCTCCCCTCCCCCCCCCCAGAGGAGAATAGAAGGACCTGGCTCACATGGTGACAGTCTCCCCCCCCCCCCCCCAGAGGAGAATAGGAGGACCTGGCTCACATGGTGACAGTCCCCGTCCCCCCCAGAGGAGAATATAAGGACCTGGCTCACATGGTGACAGTCTCCCCTCCCCCCCCCAGAGGAGAATAGAAGGACCTGGCTCACATGGTGACAGTCTCCCCCCCCCCCCCCCAGAGGAGAATAGAAGGACCTGGTTCACATGGTGACAGTCTCCCCCCCCCCCCCCCAGAGGAGAATAGAAGGACCTGGCTCACATGGTGACAGTCTCCCCCCCCCCCCCCAGAGGAGAATAGAAGGACCTGGCTCACATAGTGACAGTCTCCCCCCCCCCCCCCCCAGAGGAGAATAGGAGGACCTGGCTCACATAGTGACAGTCTCCCCCCCCCCCCCAGAGGAGAATAGAAGGACCTGGTTCACATGGTGACAGTCTCCCCCCCCCCCCCCAGAGGAGAATAGAAGGACCTGGCTCACATGGTGACAGTCTCCCCCCCCCCCCCCCCCAGAGGAGAATAGAAGGACCTGGCTCACATGGTGACAGTCTCCCCCCCCCCCCCCAGAGGAGAATAGAAGGACCTGGCTCACATGGTGACAGTCCCCCCCCCCCCCCCCAGAGGAGAATAGGAGGACCTGGCTCACATGGTGACAGTCTCCCCCCCCCCCCCCAGAGGAGAATATAAGGACCTGGCTCACATAGTGACAGTCTCCCCCCCCCCCCCCCCCAGAGGAGAATATAAGGACCTGGCTCACATAGTGACAGTCTCCCCCCCCCCCCCAGAGGAGAATAGAAGGACCTGGCTCACATGGTGACAGTCTCCCCCCCCCCCCCCCCCAGAGGAGAATAGAAGGACCTGGCTCACATGGTGACAGTCTCCCCCCCCCCCCCCAGAGGAGAATAGAAGGACCTGGCTCACATGGTGACAGTCCCCCCCCCCCCCAGAGGAGAATAGGAGGACCTGGTTCACATGGTGACAGTCTCCCCCCCCCCCCCAGAGGAGAATAGGAGGACCTGGCTCACATGGTGACAGTCTCCCCCCCCCCCCCAGAGGAGAATAGAAGGACCTGGCTCACATAGTGACAGTCTCCCCCCCCCAGAGGAGAATAGGAGGACCTGGCTCACATAGTGACAGTCTCCCCCCCCCCCCCAGAGGAGAATATAAGGACCTGGCTCACATAGTGACAGTCCCCCCCCCCCAGAGGAGAATAGGAGGACCTGGCTCACATGGTGACAGTCTCCCCCCCCCCAGAGGAGAATAGAAGGACCTGGCTCACATGGTGACAGTCTCCCCCCCCCCCCCCCCAGAGGAGAATAGAAGGACCTGGCTCACATGGTGACAGTCTCCCCCCCCCCCCCAGAGGAGAATAGAAGGACCTGGCTCACATGGTGACAGTCTCCCCCCCCCCCCCCAGAGGAGAATAGAAGGACCTGGCTCACATGGTGACAGCCCCCCCCCCCAGAGGAGAATAGAAGGACCTGGCTCACATGGTGACAGTCTCCCCCCCCCCCCCCCAGAGGAGAATAGGAGGACCTGGCTCACATGGTGACAGTCTCCCCCCCCCCCCCAGAGGAGAATAGGAGGACCTGGCTCACATTGTGACAGTCTCCCCCCCCCAGAGGAGAATAGGAGGACCTGGCTCACATGGTGACAGTCTCCCCCCCCCCCCCCCCCAGAGGAGAATAGGAGGACCTGGCTCACATGGTGACAGTCTCCCCCCCCCCCCAGAGGAGAATAGAAGGACCTGGCTCACATGGTGACAGTCTCCCCCCCCCCCCCCAGAGGAGAATAGGAGGACCTGGCTCACATGGTGACAGTCTCCCCCCCCCCCCAGAGGAGAATAGAAGGACCTGGCTCACATGGTGACAGCCCCCCCCCCCCCAGAGGAGAATAGGAGGACCTGGCTCACATGGTGACAGTCTCCCCCCCCCACCCCCAGAGGAGAATATAAGGACCTGGCTCACATAGTGACAGTCTCCCCCCCCCCCCCAGAGGAGAATATAAGGACCTGGCTCACATGGTGACAGTCTCCCCCTCCCCCCCCAGAGGAGAATAGAAGGACCTGGCTCACATGGTGACAGTCTCCCCCCCCCCCCCCCCCAGAGGAGAATAGGAGGACCTGGCTCACATGGTGACAGTCCCCGTCCCCCCCAGAGGAGAATATAAGGACCTGGCTCACATAGTGACAGTCTCCCCCCCCCCCCAGAGGAGAATAGAAGGACCTGGCTCACATGGTGACAGTCTCCCCCCCCCCCCCAGAGGAGAATAGAAGGACCTGGCTCACATGGTGACAGCCCCCCCCCCCCCCCCCCCAGAGGAGAATAGGAGGACCTGGCTCACATGGTGACAGTCTCCCCCCCCCCCCCCAGAGGAGAATAGAAGGACCTGGCTCACATGGTGACAGTCTCCCCCCCCCCCCCCCAGAGGAGAATAGGAGGACCTGGCTCACATGGTGACAGTCTCCCCCCCCCCCCCCCAGAGGAGAATAGAAGGACCTGGTTCACATGGTGACAGTCTCCCCCACCCCCCCCCCAGAGGAGAATAGGAGGACCTGGCTCACATAGTGACAGTCTCCCCCCCCCCCCCCCCCAGAGGAGAATAGGAGGACCTGGCTCACATGGTGACAGTCTCCCCCTCCCCCCCAGAGGAGAATAGGAGGACCTGGCTCACATGGTGACAGTCCCCCCCCCCCCAGAGGAGAATAGGAGGACCTGGCTCACATGGTGACAGTCCCCCCCCCCCCCCCAGAGGAGAATAGGAGGACCTGGCTCACATGGTGACAGTCTCCCCCTCCCCCCCAGAGGAGAATAGGAGGACCTGGCTCACATGGTGACAGTCCCCCCCCCCCCAGAGGAGAATAGGAGGACCTGGCTCACATGGTGACAGTCTCCCCCTCCCCCCCAGAGGAGAATAGGAGGACCTGGCTCACATGGTGACAGTCTCCCCCCCCCCCCCCCCCCAGAGGAGAATAGAAGGACCTGGCTCACATGGTGACAGTCCTCCCCCCCCCCCAGAGGAGAATAGGAGGACCTGGCTCACATGGTGACAGTCCCCCCCCCCCCCCCAGAGGAGAATAGAAGGACCTGGCTCACATGGTGACAGTCTCCCCCCCCCCCCCAGAGGAGAATAGGAGGACCTGGCTCACATGGTGACAGTCTCCCCCCCCCCCCCAGAGGAGAATAGGAGGACCTGGCTCACATGGTGACAGTCCCCCCCCCCCCCCAGAGGAGAATAGAAGGACCTGGCTCACATGGTGACAGTCTCCCCCCCCCCCCCCAGAGGAGAATAGGAGGACCTGGCTCACATGGTGACAGTCTCCCCCCCCCCCCCCAGAGGAGAATAGAAGGACCTGGCTCACATGGTGACAGTCCCCCCCCCCCAGAGGAGAATAGAAGGACCTGGCTCACATGGTGACAGTCTCCCCCCCCCCCCCCCCAGAGGAGAATAGGAGGACCTGGCTCACATAGTGACAGTCTCCCCCCCCCCCCCCCAGAGGAGAATAGAAGGACCTGGCTCACATAGTGACAGTCTCCCCCCCCCCCCCAGAGGAGAATAGGAGGACCTGGCTCACATGGTGACAGTCTCCCCCCCCCCCCCCCCAGAGGAGAATAGAAGGACCTGGCTCACATGGTGACAGTCTCCCCCCCCCCCCCCAGAGGAGAATAGGAGGACCTGGCTTACATGGTGACAGTCTCCCCCCCCCCCCCCCAGAGGAGAATAGGAGGACCTGGCTCACATGGTGACAGTCTCCCCCCCCCCCAGAGGAGAATAGGAGGACCTGGCTCACATGGTGACAGTCTCCCCCCCCCCCCAGAGGAGAATAGAAGGACCTGGCTCACATGGTGACAGTCTCCCCCCCCCCCCCCAGAGGAGAATAGAAGGACCTGGCTCACATGGTGACAGTCTCCCCCCCCCCCCCCCAGAGGAGAATA